>VXBR01002915.1:1441-194329 GCA_013400215.1 Cisticola juncidis | reverse complement strand
AAAAAGTATATATATATATATATATGTGAAACCCAAAAAATAACTTTGTAGCAAAATTCTGGTGTTCTCTTTTAGGCTTAGGAGACAGCTTTGTAATGAAACATGCAAATCACACCAATGTATTTAGCTTTATTTTTTGGAAAATATTTCTCTTTTCCATATCCTACCTGGAAAAACTTCCTAAGCTTTCAGTCAAGAATATGAGTGTTTTCAATCAAATTCAATTTCCCCTTGAAACAGTAGAGGATTTTCACACTGATGTGATTACAGTTGCACGCTGAGCTTCCAAGCAGATGTTTTCCTGATTTTGTGTGTTCTGCAGCATGCAGTTGTTTTCTGTGGTTGTTTAAAGCAATTTGTTAAAATCACACCAAAACATGATGGTAACACTTTGTTGCCCTATTTGCATTTTGCAGCATTGCACACATGAAGCTTTTAAAAAAGACCCTGGCTTAGTTTTGATTGTGAAATGGCTTTTTTTTCATTAGTACTCACTTATGTAACCTGTGTAATATAAAATTGATTTCACAAGCAAAATGAAATAAAGAGAGCAGCTCAGAGTTTTATTAGTTCATATACAGTTTGAGCAGCATTTGCTTGATAAATCCTCAGCTGCAGATTGAATGTTTGTTTCTTTATGGATTACCATTTAGTTTAGAAAGCCATATAATTTAAATTAAATTTCATGACCAAGTCATCTGTATTCACAAAGAAGAAGGTCTGCAAACCAGACTAAGAATAGCAGGCCAGAGTATTTTGTGCTGGGACTGACAAAGAAGCCACTTAACAGAGTCACTCTTGCAAAGCACATCCAGAGTGTGCTCAAAGATTTCCCCAAGGTTATCCCTGTTTGCAGGCATCAGAGAACAATGCAGCCCTCAAAAAATACACCTCTGATTACCTTTATTGCAAAATTAAAGATGATGGATTGGAAAGAAAAGAATTAGGCATGCTATAGGTTATAACAGATCCCCTCATTTCCCTTGAGCCATTAGGAGGGTGCAGAGAAGCATTTGGTTAAATTAAAGCCTAATAAAAGCCGTAAAATACTGAACTTTTCCTGACTTATTGGAAACCTTTCACTGAGGAAAATACCATAACTGCATATGTAAAATAGACCTAAGAAAGCAAATTAGGTGATTACTTGTGAAACAAAAGCCTGTGTGAAGCTCTCTTATCCATTTTTTCCAATGGATTTGAATTTATTTGCCATTGTGCCCTGCAGTCTTCCCTAATCTGCCTTTGCCACTCCACATGCTGTCACTGTGCTCCTGATGGATGCACCCACACCCTGTAAAAGGTCTGGAAGTGCCCTTGGATTTCAGGAACAGCTGGACTGAGCTGAAGGCCACAAAGACAAACTAAGCCACTTTGGGATGATGTTGAACACGGCTCTATGGACAAGGCTTGCCAGAATATTCTAACAAAAGCTGCCCTTAATCTTAAGTGTGCAAACAGGAGAATTTGAAGTTATTAAGGAATTCCTGCTGCCATTAACAGGTCTGGATTAAGGGTAGCTCCAGGCTGCTCCGTGCTCCTACCCACCCAAATTTGCCGCTGCACATCTCAGTGAGTTGTAACTGCAGGGGGGAACAATCACTCTGAGATTGTTTTGGGCTGGAAAGACAGGTGTCTGCCAGGGAAAAGTCAGAGCTTCCCTTGGAATGGAAAATGTAAGTCCTCTCCCTCAAAATTATTACAATTTTAAAATTAAGGGGCTTTCAGGCAAAGATATGGGAATAGGAATAACAGTTGTTTACTATGAATATTGAAAATGTAGTAGTACAAAAAAGCAAAAAAAAAAAAAAAAAAGAAAAACAAACAAACAAAAAAAATCACTGAGCGAATCAGAACATGACCTGACACCCTGTTGGTGTTGCTAGCAGTCCAGTTAAGTTCTCCAGGAGTGACAGATGTGGTTCTGTTGGAGTAGAGATGATCCTGTAGAAAGGGTCCAGTGGTGGCAAGATGGGTCTGGTCTTCCTCTGGGAATCCAGTAGAAACAGGCTGTTCTGGTGTTCTGAATCTCTGATTTTATCCAGGTAGGAATGGTTGGCTCTTCTGCCTGGGTGGAGCATCTCACAATGGATGATAGAATTGTATCAGTCATGCAGTGAGCATCGATGGCCCATTAACAGCAGATATCCCCCAGAGGGAGACTTGGAAGTGATACAGAACACTGCCCCACCTGGTTTTAACAGCTGGCCTATTAACAGAAGACACCTGTCCACTCCCCCCAGAGTTATGACATAAAGAAAAAAAAAACACCTCTTAAACTGGTTTCAACAGATGGGAATAGAATACATCTTTCATTTGCAGCTCAAGACAAGAGCCAAGGGAATAAACACATGAGGGAAGTAACTGGGGCTGGGTTTTTTTTTTGTTTGTTTTTGTTTTTGTTTTTTGGGGTTTTTTTGTGCGGCAATGTGTCTGTTTGAAGGAGCTGTGGCCAGCAGCATGTTTGTGATCAGACATGGCTGGAGTCCCTGTGGCCTCAGAGGAGGCAGCCAAGGCTCCAGACTGTGGCCACATCAGAACAGCAGGGTCAGGCTTAAGGAGGTCACCGAGGTGTCCCCAAAGGGCCACTTCAGCTTTTAACTGCTTGAGACTAGCCCTGTGAGAGAAGGCAGAGCCTGGAGGACGAGACAACATGTAGTGCTCACTTCAAACAGGCAGAGCAGGGATTTGAGTGCACACACTGCAGGTGAATGCTCTCACTGCTGAGCCCTGTGGCTGCTCCCCTCTTCCTGCAACAGTAGTCCCAGCTTCCTTTGGGCCACATCTAAAAACTCTTATTTTGGTACTATGATGGATTTTTTTTTTTTTTTTTTCATTTTGCCGCCCAAATACATCAGGTTTAATAGGATTATCTGAATTTGAAAGCAGAGGTGATGCTTTGCACCCATCTCTGACACAATTCCACAGGTACCAGAGGACTGACATCTGATGGGATTGGAGCAATGTTTATGTTTTCAGTCCAAGAAGAAATCTATATGGCTTCTCTCTGGGTTTTTCAGTGCTTGTTTTTCAGCACTGGAGGGGATAAGCATATTGCTCATCCCTACAGAGAAACATCCAGTTTGAAATGAGATTGGAGTGTGCACAAAAGAATGTGCAGTAATTGTTAATGGACCTCAAAACCACATCAAAATTAATTGAAATAAATTAACTCTAGCATGTGTTACTGAGGCATTTCAACACCTTTGGCATCACAGTACAGATATATCCTGAACTGACTACATTTCTGACAACAGTAGAGTATTTTTAACTACTGGGAAGGATATAGACAGTTAAAATGATGACATTATTGCATAAAAATATGTTTATGAGAATAGAACTCTCCCTCCAGATTTTGAAATATGAAGGTTTAGCTGGGGCAAGGCGAATATTTTTTGACCCATTGCAAGACTTGTAGGATTGTATAATGGGATACGCTACAAGTGCATAAATAAAATACAAATTTTATGTTTTGGTAAATATAAATTTTGTGCCTTTGTTAAGGATGTAGTGAATCCAGACGAGGCTTTTAGATTTAAATGTCAGTAGGAAGAGAGACATTCTTTGATGTCAGATCATCATCAGTGGATGGGTTCACACAGAGAACCTCTGTTATTAAATATTTCTCCCTTTCTGCTTTCTGTGTTAATATGGGATTTCCCTTCTGTTACACCCTGAGAAAGAATTTTTGAGGCACCTTGGAAGGTTCCCCAGTCTGAATAGAAAATTGCTGCTCAGTCTGTTTGGCACTGATAGATATGAGAGGAGATAAAAACTTTCAAAGGAATGACAGCAGATTGTGCCTGGCCTGGGTGCTGGAGTCACAAGGAAAAGTTGCAAATCCAAATAAATTTCCAGCTTATTTCATTAGTCACTTGTGCTTGTTTCGTTGGTCACTTCTGCAATATAGAGCATATTGGAAGCATAAATTTGTAAAGGACAGCTCTTTAACCACATTTTACAGTAAACAAAGCAGGTATTAGTTCTTGGGACTGGTCTGTAATCAATTCCCTCTCTAACTAAAAGCTATTGTTTGGTTGGTTGGTTGGTTGGTTTTTTGTTTGTTTGTTTGTTCTTTGTAACGAGAGAAGCAGATTTGACCATTAGCTTTTCCATCTTTGGCTAAAATTTTCAATGAAATAAAGCTGATGTTTCCACCTGGACCATCAGTTCTAAACAGCTCAGTGTTTTTAAACAACTCCATGCCAGTTTTTAAAGGCAGGAAATTCCGTTCCTTAGTGAATTTCGATGGGTTGGCTTTGTTTCTAAATTAGAGGTGCTAATTTAGATTTTGATCACATTTTGGTATTGATTCTTTTTAACAAGGAATGAAGATTTCCTGCAAATACCTCAGGAAGGCAAAAGATTACTTGTCTGCTGCAACTGTGCCAGAGTGTAATGTAGCGTCTTTAATCTTAAAATGAGGAGTGATAATCCCTTCCATAGATTCCTTAATCTGCTGGAGAGGCAGGGGTTTTCCCTTAGAATTCTCTGAAATTTTTAATTGTGCAGAGCACTAGTTTGAGCCTGTGTTAAATGCTTGTCACATCCTTGCCCAAGGACATTGTTTCCAGAGAGTTACTGGAGAATCCACAGAAATTTTAACCTGGACTTGTCCTGGAAAATGTAACCAGTCTGTCAGAGATGGAGGGCAGGAGGATCTATTCTATCTAAATAATTTCTGAAATATGTTAATATGTTGTTTTGCAAGAAAATCAATTAAATGTTGTAGTTTTGGTTCGGGTTTTGTTTGTTTGGTATTTTTTCTGTGTAAGTTATTCCAAGGCTTACCAACCCTCAGAATTACCCAGGTTCCCTTTCCCCAACACATAACCCTTGTGCAAATAAAGCTGGGTATGTGTAGTTTAATAAGGTTGATATACAATTCCTCATAGACTTTTTACTGGTGACATTTTAAATACTGGAAGATTGTTTTCATGCTTGTACGTTCTTGATGAAAGAGCCTAGAGTTCTTTCCATATTTTCCTGGTGGCTGCACCTGAAACTTTTCCAGTGTTCTGCTTGTCCTTCTTAAACTTTAGGTGGCCTCAAATTGGTGACACTGATAGTTTATCTGAGAATATAAAACCCCATTTATCTACAGATAAACTCAAAGCTGTGAATAGATCTTTTCTTCCTTGTTAAAATCTTGCCAAGGTGTGTTCAAAGTGCTGAATAGATGATTCTGGTAGCTTCCCCAGATGGGTTCTGTGGATTGGATTGCAGTTTCCTGATTCCCCTCTGCCCTTTCATTCAATACCAGGCTCGACCTTCTCCAGTCTCCTGTAACCAGATTTCCTTTCCTTCCCCACCCTGAGAGACAATGACTTGCTCTGTACACCTCTTTCTGTGTGATGGACTTGCTCACTTCTGAAGAGCTTGTTCATGGTTGATTCTGAATATATTCAGTGATTTGGCTCCACCTGCCTTGTTAAAATCATCACATGATATTTTTTGCAATAACATCTACGTTCATGTGAGACCCAAGTACCATTAATAGTGAGTTTGCATTAATATTGTGTCTCAGAAAAACGTGATTCTGCTTTTTTTGGCACAGAGGAGAGCAAGGTTTTATGCTGCCTCATTACACAAATCCCGGGCCCCATAATTCTTTTGTCAACCTGCTTTATAAAATAGATAGGGCATTTGCCAGCACGGCAGATCAAAGGATTAAATATTTAATCTTTTAGAGGCTTTGCTCCTTAGGATCTACAATCAAATGATAAAGTCACTTACTTTTGCTTTGAATGGAGAGTTCCTTAATCGTGAATGTCAGGAGATGGAGTCTGGAGAAGAAATGAGACGGAGCAGTCAGGAATAAAGCAAGGACAGGCTTAATATGTGGAAGCATGATGAAGGTGGCACACAGAAACAAGGCAGGGGACAGCTTTTCTTTTCTGTGTGATACACAAAAATGAAATTAAAATACACTTAAATGCAGGTTATTAATAACTCGCCCAGCAAGGGTAGAAACAAATTTCTGTGTATTCTCTTGATGTCTGTGCTTTCCTGAAAAACTCAGTTTTGTCATTCCTAATTCCCACTGATTTGGTAATAAAAGCAGGTCTCAAAAGGCTACGTACTGCCTGTTCTACAGCCTTTGCATCTTTGTGTGTGGATGCTGTGTATGGCTAAACACACACGAGATGAACATTTTTATTCTTAATGTTTGCATAACAAAGCTGGTCAGTCCCCCTGTTCTTCCTGGGGAAGAATACTTGTTTGGGCTGAGAGGAAAGAACAGAGTGAAAGAAAACAGCTCCAGGTGTCACAGTTTACATCTCCAAATGCTCTTGAATCCCCTGCTGAAGCCTTTGTGGGGCAGGAATCATATCTGTGCAGGAAAGGGCACGAGGGTCTAAGCAGAGTAAGGGCAATGTGGGGCTTTTTCCATGTGCTTCATAGTAGGGGATAATACAAAAAAATTCTAAATAAATTCCTCCTATCAGGCTAATAAGGGCAGAAGGATGTCTCAGATCCTGCTCACCACTGGGATGTAATAGATACACAGACTCAGTGCTTCATTCCTCCAGGGAGGTAACTCCAATGAAAAACCCTGAACCTGTAGTGTTCCTGAACCTAATTTGCCTGAAGAGAGAAGATCTGATCAGTAAACAGAGAGATACCTTAGCATTTAGCTAACCAAGTTAATTTATTAAGGGGAGGAGCATGTGTATATGGAGCACAAAAGCAGAGTTAATTTAATGACAGCTCTCCTAGCACTGAGTATTTGCAGCCTGCACACAGGCAGATGTTACGAGAGTCTACCAAAGCACTGCTGAGAACAAGATCAGTTCCTGAAAATTTCCATCTCATTAAATTTCTATGTATGGAAAGCAATTTCTTCACTGTAGATAATAATTTTATTAACACAGCTATTAGCACCACAGACTCCAACAATAAACACAGAGTGTTAAAGGACATTTTCTAAAAATATTCAAATTTACATGTGTTATAACAAACTTGTGACTNAAAAAAAAAATTTAAAAAATCACACTGAAATAAAGAAATAAAAGATCTAATTAGAAGTCAAAGCTTATTACTGGCAATAAGATCTTCATGCAACTGTTTTGGCAGAAAACTGTAGATAAATGTGGGACTGTAAGAATTAGTAGGAGCAGGTTTCAAGCAGACTGGGTGGTGTATATAGAATAAATATTAGTGAGCAGTGATTGCAAGGGGAAAGCTTGACAGCACAAACTCCCAGAGACAAAATTTAAATAATGAAAGAAAATTAAATGACCCTATTAGTCTCAACACAGGGAAAGCAGGTAAGTCTTGATGTACTGAATTACTCACATATTTATTTTCTGGCCCACCCCTATCAGGGGTTTTAAATATAAGCCCATCCAAGCAAGCCAGATGTTGACAATATGACCTGGGGCTTGTGCACGTATTGTCATTTGTAGAGAAATTGCTTTCAAATGTGTGCCTTTATATTTTCAATGCAATACAAATGTTTCTTCTGCTTTAAAATTCCTGTGAGCCTTTGTTCTGTACTGCCAAACAAAAAAAGAGTGTAGTTAGCCAATGCATTTCCCATTTAGTCTCATGTGCTAAACACTTTGTAGAAGTGTATTTTCAATTTCTAAAACAATGGTCAAATAATCTGGTTGTAGTTGTTGATGTTTGTTATTTAAACTCAAGAGCTCCACAAAGAAGCAGCACAGAGTAGGAATAGCAAGAGGACACAGAAACTGAAAAAACTAGCATATGTGATCTTTTTCCCCAATTCTGACCAAAATAAACAATATCTTTTTTTTTTTTTCCAATCAATTTTAGGAATTCAAAGCTGGTGGCTCAGAGAGTATGCTTTCTGATGTGTGAGAAATCCAGTGAAATGACTCTATGTGTTTGTTTATACCTATATATTCACACATATGCACACACACACAAACACAGAGACTCCCAAATATACATTCACATGGTGCTAACAACCTAGACTAAATAAAAAGCAAGTAAATACAAAATTCAAGCTGTTTGCTTTGCCTTATCTATTTCCATTATGCATGGTAAATATTGCAGATCATATGGTCTATAAAATCACACGCTGTTTGGAGACTCCTTCAGAGTTCTGCCACAACAGGGGACTCTGAGGATGGATGCAGTAGCAGCTCTGAGTTTTTCAGACTTTTTTTATTTAGTTGGGCTTTTCATGATATCTGAATTTATTTTTTTTTTTTGCATGTGAAGTTCCTTTATTTCCTGCAGTTTTCAATTTACAAAGAAAACAAACAAAAAAAAAAGAAAAAAAACACAAACAAAAAACACAACCCAAAAATATGTTGAGGGAGAGCAGGCAGCACATGGGAGCCTTGAGGCTTTTCTGTTAGGATGTCTGAGTTGTGAAGGAAATAGAATGCAGCAGTGAATAACAATGGATAGTTAGATAAAGAGGTTTGATATTGCTCTTGCTGGGAACTGCTGCCTGCTAGGACCTGGGTTCCAGAGTGAATATTTGATTTTCTCTAAGCCCTAGGTCAGCTCAAGTCCAGGGGCAGCTCAAGGTTTTCCTCAATAAAGCATTCAGGCTTTAACTGTTCATCCAAAATTTCACAAGAGAAATGTGTTGAAAAAGGAAAAATAACTTTTCAAAAAGTTAAACACATAAAACTATTCCCTGAAATTCTGCTGGTATGTTTGCTGAATAGGTGGGTAGCCAGTAAGGAAGGAGTAAGAACTTTTGCTGAATGTTTACTTAATATTCCCAAACCAACACAGCAAGTCACCTTTCCCTGGCCAAGATGAAATTATTGTCTCACTGCCTAGAGAAAGGTTGGTGTAATTGTAGGGGATCTATGCACAGGGTTCTCAAATGATTTTACAGTCAAGTTTTGATTTAAAGCCAGAAGTTATTGTAAATTGTGCTGCGTTAATGCCAGCATTTGTTCACAGGAGAGAAGAACTGTTTAAAAAGAAGAGTTCGTTTGCTGTGTTAGACATGTTAGTATTAATTCTCTCTGATAATAGGTCATAATATTTTTAGGCAGAGTTAATAAGATCATGATGCAAAGGTAGGAACCTCCTTTGGTGGGTAATCACCTTCTGCTAGTATTTTAATTTTATTATCCTAAATGCAGATTGAAATTACCACTGAGCATTACAGTGAAATATTTTAGGGTATTTTTTTGAGGTTCTGTATTAATGGGGTGGGTGCCTCTGCATCCACAGCAGAGACCAGAATTGAGTGGGCAACCAGATCAACTCCTCTGGATGCAGCTTGAGGTTGGATAAGAAAGTCTGTCCTCAGCAGGTTCCTCCAGCCTGCTCTGAGAAGTGAGTCCTGGTGATCTGAGCACTCCCTGACTCATCCCCAAATGGCCCAGTTTGCAAAGGCACCTCTGGGAGTAAATGGACATTTTCCCTGTGGTTCATTGGCTCAATCAGGCCAGCACCTGTGGAGATCGGAAATTCAACCTGCAGCACTGAGGTTACATCTCTGCGGCGCCCAGAGGGCTCAGCTAATGAGTGTATTCTATTTTAGATGGTGGTGGTGGTCGCTAAATAAACCTGAGGTTCTGACTTTGCATTTTGGGTTCCTGTAGGTCTGTTTAAAAAGCTGAATTTGATTCTTTGTTTGCAGCCTGCAGCTGTGAGCTGGGCCAGAGGACGGTTCATTTTCAGATGAACACACGCCAGATAGATAGCCAAAGAAGTTCCTCTCTTCATGTTTCTTGTTTGTTGAACATTCATTTTCCATAAAATATAAATATTTAGCATGTAACTATGCTATGTTCAACAGAAGAGAAAAAGAAACGGTTAAAATTATGTCTACATAAATCTAGAGAAATCAAAGGAAAAATAGATCATAGCCCTACAGAACAGTGAAAGTCAGAAGAGTTCTCAATATATGTGTCTAAGGCTGGCAATCTCAATAGAGGGGTTTTTAATTTAAATAATTCTGTTTTATTTTAATGAATCAATACTAAAGGTTCCCACAATTACATATAATGTTATGGATTACAGGAGTAGGAGACATCTATTTTCTATGGCTAAATTCAGCTCATCACTACTACACATCTTTTAAAGATTCCTGTGGTTCCCCCTCAATCTATAAGGCTTCCTTCTATTAGTTATAAAAATACAGAAACTCTTATACATAAATTAGGAAATAGTTTGATTTTCTCTGTCTGATGAGAACATTCTTTCCTTTTACCAGTAAAAATATCTGCATATTAATTTTCTTCTGAACTTTCCAACACTGCACAGGCAAACCCAACAAAGGGATTTTTCACTTGTTAGTTTCGGTGACTTCAAAAGCATTATGTCAAATATGCACTGAGCCCTCTACAAACAGCTAAGCACAGAAAACCTTTATTTCAGGGCTGCTTTAAGGCTGAGAGTAATCAGTTCTGCTCCTCCTGCAGCACTCCCTGCTGCTGATGAGGGGGTGAGGATGGCACTGGCTGCACATTCCACTGCTGGAGTGAGGGGGCACTGCCACAGTGCCAGGATGGGAGCAAAGTTTGCAAGAATTTGAAATAGAGCAGAGCTGGTTTTGCAATGTGCTGTGTGTTGACATTGCCCTTGCAGCAAACTTTGTGGGGGCTGAGGGATGACTAGGAAATATTGTAATTATTTTTTTTTTCAGACTTCATCTGCTTCAAGAGGTGAAGCAATCTTCCTGTAATTTTAGTATTTAAAGTATTTGAAGAGCTGTCCTGCTAAGAAGGACTTGGGGGAGATGCTGGATCTGTCTTGGCCATGTGCACTCACAGCCCAAAAACCACCTGTGGCCTGGGCTGTGTCAAAAAAAAGTGTGGGCAGCAGGGAGAGGGGATTGTGCCCCTCTTTTGGAATGGTTTTAAATTGAAAGGCAGCAGGTTCAGATGAGATATGAGGAAGAAATTCTTCCCTGTGATAGTGGAGAGGCCCTGGCACAAGTGAAGCTGTGGCTGTCCCTGGATCCCTGGAAGTGTCCAAGGCCAGGTTAGACGGAGCTTGGAAGGTCATGGCAGGGGACTAGAACAAGATGATTTTTAAGGTCCCTTACAAACCAGACTATTCCATGGTTCATTCTGTGATTCTGTTTTTCAGCAAATGATAAAAATAGGACATTTCCCAGCATGCTTTCAACAGGCAAACAACTAGTAGTGGTTCACAGCTCAGATCAGCAGCCTTCATGCAAATCTTGGACAAGCTGTGCTCGGAAGCATCAACAGCTGCTTTCAAAGCAGATTTAAAAGCCCAGCTCAGAAGAATAGCACTGAATGTAGTAAAATAACACTGAAAGTAGGAAAAGAAAGATCTCTCTTTGCAGGAGGTTCCTGCATTTCATCCAACACAGGGTTCATCAAGTCTTTTGATCTGTGACAATAATGACATCTACAGTGGTATGAGATCTGAGATAAGTTATCCTGAAAATTAAAAGTTGGTGATGCTGATCAGGGCATCCTTTAAAATATGTAATTGCAGCAGATGTAGCTTAAAAGGAAAGCAAGGCAAATGTTTGTTGATGGTTTTGCATTAGGACAATGATGCTGGAGGCTCAGCTGCCAATCCCATTTCTGTTTTTAGTGAGTGGTGGAGAGGACAAAGTGATCTCAAGCACCGGTATTGTATTTGCCTACATTCCAGTTTCTCTTAAGGCTACTTATAATAAGACTGTAGCATCTGCTCAGCCTTTATTAAACTGATAAAAGCCTGTTCTTGCTTTGATGGTACCACTAGAAACAAAGATCTTGTCACCTTCCCTTGAAAAGAAATGTGAATCACATCACTCAAGGTTTTATTACAATGAGACAGAAGTAAAAGTAAGCAATTTCCTTGTGTGTAAGAGCAGGAGCTGGTTTTCTGAGTTTTGGCCCTATGTTAGAGTGGCCTCCTATAAAATGAAAAGAAAGCTTCTTGTAAAAGAGGGAGAGGATGGTGGGTGTCACCATGAGCATTTGATGAAGATGGGTCCAGTCAAATCCAGCAGGAACCGCTGTATGCTCCAGTGTGGGTGAAAACATTTTGAGTGGTGCCTGGATCTAGAGCAGCATTTGACCTCAACGGGGAGCAGAAGTAGCAACCCTTATCTTAGAGATGATTCTGGACATGAAAATTCTGGATATGTCAAATCTGGTGGTACAGATGCTGACTTTGAAATATCACCCTGTAAGGATACCCTTTAGCCAGTACAAATCAAACCCTGAATTACTTTTAATCTCTTCACTTGGAGAGATGAAATCTACTTCAAGAAAAGCAAATAGGCAGATTTTTTAAACTATTTTTTTTTAAATATCTAAACCTAGTGGTCTTCAAGTGGAAATGAGGTCAATACAGCATTTTCTATGAACAAATTTTATGGAAGTTGGATGTTTTACACACCTACCTTGTTTCCAGACAGTAAAGAACAGCACGCAAATTTCACAACTGTGACTGATTATAGTTTGTTCTAAGAATAACCTTGATTACTTTTTCCCTCCTCATTTTTAATATGTTCCCACTGTCCCTAGAATCAAGAGGAGAGTGTTACACATGTATCATGGCTGTTAGAATACGATGGCAGATGCTTACAAAAGAGAAGCTACGTTTCCTACTAATACATGCATTTTTCTGGGGTGAACACTGGCAGCAGCTTCATTCCACCTGGAGACCCCCTGCAGTCTGTCACATCATTCAAAGGCAATATTATTGGTTTATACTTGGCTAACCAATGCTCTAGGCAAGATCCAAACCTGGGCCAGGTGTGCCCAGTGAGCGTTGATTCTACATCACTCTCTCAGAAGTGCAATTCCTGTTTCTTGTTTATGTGCAAAACTCATGGATACTCCATGGTGGAAATCGCTTTTTCTACATCCAAAAGTGGCTCTTTTTGTTTGATCAGGGGCTGTACCTGTCCAGGAGCTGCTCCAGCTGCCGGAGGGGCAGCAGGGTGTGGCAGAGAGAGGGGAGCAGACAGAGCCATTGATCTTGGTGACCCTGATGCACATCAGCACTTCCTCCTGCCTATGGGGCACAGCTGCGGTGATTAAACAACACCTTACCCTGAAGAGCATCAATCCCTGAAGCAGCCACTAAGAACTCTGCTCTGGGGTCTGGAGCCTGTTCCGCCCTCAGAGGAAACCCAAATGAATCCTTGCTCCTGTGTGGACTGATGCCTTTCAAGCCTTTCACTTGTTTGTCTCAATTACTGCTTCATCGTAAAATGGTTAGTTTCCTTTTAGTCTTAAATGAAACTGGCACAGCAGTGGATTTTAAGATGAGTTATTGTGTATTCCCCAGTTTAGGAGGGGGAAAATTGGATTGACAGGTCCCTTAGCAAAGATCAGTTTACTGGTGTGTTCAGCATCACCCTTTAGCATTCAACCAAAACATGTTTTAAAATTTTAGACTGTTTTTTAAAGACTCATCAGGCAGAGCTCCAAATACAAAATGTAAATAGATTTTGGATAGGCATGAATCAAACTGCTTTTATCAGCAATATAAGCTTTTTTTTTTTTTTTTTTTAATCTATTTCTGTATGTGTACCAGTATTGGTTACATGTTCCATAACATTATTGATTACAACCCATGGACAGTTTTAGATTGAGTTTGCTGATGTCCTGATAGCAGAAAATACTGCTTACTTGAATCATAAGATAATAAAGAAATCACAGTTAGGTCTTCTCAAAATATATAATTCAGAGTTTAATTTAGAAAGAAAAATTAACCCTTTTTATCCCTGTTTCCTAATTGCTCAAAGCTCTAAGTCTCATCCTGCCAGTATGAAAATCCAGTTTTAAAAGAAGGGGAAATGTTTGTAGATAATAAATTAGCTCAGGAAAAAAGAAGGTTAAGATTTATTTATGTATTTCTGCTTTTTTATACAAATTTCACTTCAATGTTTAAAGTAATGTAGCAACAATCAGTGAAGTCATAGAATTGTCTTGCTTGTGTACTCTAAATTGCAGCAAAGGGAGAAAATTAGCAAAGGGAGAAAAAGTGGGGTTTTCATCTTAAAATTATAGTCTCAACTGAGGCTTTTAGAAAAATACAGACTGAAAATTAAAGGTCCTTGGAGATATGTTTGAGTTATGGCTGAGCCCCAGGGCTGCTGTACAAATAGTATCCTACCAGAACCTCATGTATAGGTTATAAGCTGTATGCACCTCTTAAACGGAAGTGAAATAAGAAAATTTTCAACTTTTCTCCTGTTTCTGGAAATTGTTTTTTACAGGCCTTTATATCTTTTGCGTGCTTCCTGTGGAGGAATCATTCAGGCTAAGACCATCCTCCCAAGAAGAGAAGCTATAGGATAAACTTCCTGAATATTTGTGCTGATAAAGCAGTTAATAATAAAAACTCCAGCAAATAAATCCCCTGTATTTTTCTGCACTGAGACTGCTGGTATTTAATAGTGTAATTATTAACACTGTAACGCATTCTGAACTTTAGAGTGCTCCTGCTTCCCTCAGGCAGAGAAATCATCCTGTGGCTTTTCATCCTCCTTTTTCTGAGGTATCTGTGTAGTTTCTTGATTTTTTATTTAGTTTACAAAGAAACTGATTGCAGAATGTGCAACTAAAAATAGACATTTCTGAGAACACTTCTGTCAAAACATTGTGAGAAAGCTGCTACCCAGATATATCAGTTACTTGTACTGACTTTCTCCTCTAAAACTTCTCTTCTTTGCATGTTTAGCTGAAAGACTCAGGAGTGAAGTGGCTTTTATTCAAGTAACACAGAGCAAGGCTGGCAGCTCCAGAGGCCTTTCCAAGGCATCCAGCTCATGCAGGAAAAGATCTTGGGAAGATTAAATGTCGCTAAGGTAAAATCCAAAGCAGTAATTTTTCATCACATTTCAGGAAATGAGTCCCCAAATAGACAAATTATGGAGATTAATAATTTTAGCTCTGTAAGTTAAATTCAGTAAATAATTGCAGTCAAAATCCTTTATCTTTAGCTAAAATATGGAGTAATTTAGGATTTAAAAAAGGTTAATTATCAAAGGAACAGGGGATATTTAATTATTTAATTAAGACAGTTTGGGTTGTTTATTTTCCGTCAGAAGAAAAAATCTGGTTTTCTTTGGCTCAAATATTTAATTATTTAATTAATTATTTAATTAGGTATGAATTCTTTTTCCTTTCTAATCTGTCTGCAAACTAAGAAAAATGTTATTTTCCTGACTTTACTCTGGAGTTCAGAGACTGTTTTTTATTCCCATGCCTGTTCCCTGATCCATTGTCTTTGGCTGAGAGTGCCAGACAGAGACCCCAGCTCTCACCCAAATTTTTTTTGCAGGGCAGACATCGCTCACTGGAAATTGGATGATTCCATCAAACTGACTTCCAGGCCATCAGGAAGGATTTATCAGGCCTAATCACAGGCTCCTTCATGGGGACATATCTCCTGTTTCAGTTCTTCCCAAGAAGGGAATGTCTCCAACGGTCTGGTCGATACCATAATCCCCTGTAAGGAAATACAGCTGCAGAAAAGAGTCTCTCTGTGTTTAGCAGATGTTTATTTTTCCCCCTCTGTGACAGCAGCTCATTAGTAGTTCTGGAGTCAATGAAATTAGAGCACTGTCAGTCCAGCAGAGCTAAATGGGTTTGTCTCTAATGCTGGGACACTGAAAGCCTTTATCCTACAGAGCTCCTTCAAAGACACGACTTCAGCTCAGCAGCAGAGCTTTTTCATTTAGATGAGATGTTATCCTGAGATTCAAGGGGCTTATTAGAAAAATGTTATATAAACAGGCATGTTATGATGCCTGACAACTGGCAACAACAATGTAGATTTTACTGATGTCTGTTAAGAACTGAGGAGTAAGTTTGGTTTATTTTTGTAGCTTAATGGTTTGAGGGTAAGGGTGACATCACCTGTTGCTGCTTGACAGCTCTCTTCACTTCTGTTACTTATTTCTGTTTAAATCGTTCCTACACCAGTCTGCTAAGATATTATTTCTTTAAAAGACCTTAGAACTACATGTTATACCAGGCTGTTAAAGGAAAAAGTTTGGAGTTCTAAATATGCTTTTTCATTCTTTATTCTCACAATGAACAGCTAAAGTACAATGAGTGCACATAATTTTTGTACTGAATTTGTAATTAATTTTTGGAGGTCATCACAAAAACATGGCTAAATGGCTATTTCCATTGAGTGCCGTGCCAGAATTTTGGTTTCTACTGCAACTTGAGGCTCCATTTCTGCATGCATTGTGCAGTGGCAAACAGCAAATTGAGGCTGGAACACTGTTGAGAGCACTGCTAAAACTTCCTTTGACTTTCAAAAGAGCAGTATTAGAACTCCAGCACAGTTTGTGTGTGACTGGGAACTGCAGTGTCAGTGCTAAAGGATAAACTGTTAGACAAAATTCATCAGTTGCACTCGATTACGTGCGTCAGGAATCTAAAAAAAGGCTCCCAAATAGAACGTGTAATTTAGCTATGAATGACAGTCTCCATGCCCCAATACAGTTCAGTATCTGGCTGGAGTGATTACTTAATGTGACTTTGTGCTCTATTCTGAAAGATCCCCTGGATAGAATTTGCAAATATTTTAAGAGGCTGCTGTTGCCAGTGTCAGTACTGAGCAATGCTGCAGACTGGATTTGGAATTATCTCAATTCCACATCATAACACACTACTTCACTGGCTCCAGTTTTGGATCAAGTTGAAAATAAAAGTGGAATGCTTCCTAGCACAAAGGACTACTGCCTTCAGCTCCTTCACTCTGGCCTCTGCTATTCCACTTACCCCCCTTTCCACAAGACAGAAAGTGGTAGGAGAGAATATTAAAATCACAGAAGAGTTTGGGGTGGAAGGGATCTCAAAAATCATCTTGGCTAGATTGAAATAAACCATCACAAAGTGCATTCACCACATGCTCAAATTCATGTAATTATGTAAATTGACACAAAGTGAGAAGAGTTTGCAAAGGGCGGAAAGGGAGTCACCGTTAAGCAGAAGGAAAGAAACTAAGAGAATAAAACAAAGCCTATTTTGTGTATTTTGCTTTTCCAGATGCATTATAATTGTCTGCTCACACGTGATATGAATTATTCACTTCTATTATTGTGCCAGACCTGTGGGAACACACTCATTTACAATTGGTGCATACGTTGTTACCAACCTACACATTCTGCTTGACTTAGCCAGAATCTGCAGCTGAGTTTGATTCAGCAGTTCCAGCAGTTCCTCTGTCAGAGCTCCTGATAAATCTATAGACCATCATGCATTAAAACAATTCCTGGTTTTGGTAGGCTGCTTCCAAGTGAATCCTGGAAAATCTTAATGTGTATACTTACAGAGAAAGAAAAGGGGGAAAGAAAGAATACTTTTCTTTCAAAAACTCTTTTTGAAAGAAAAAAAAATCTTTCAAAAATTAGAGGAAATTATTATCAGTGTAGTATGTCATGGAATCCTAGAATGGTTTGGGTTGGCAGGGAACTTAAAGCCCATCCCATTCCACCCCCTGCCACAGGCAGGGACACCTTCCACTAACCCAGGCTGCTCCAAGCCCTGTCCAGTCTGGCCTTGGACACTTCCAGGGATGGGACAGCCTAGTGATGCTGCCACAAAGAGTTATTTACTGTGCAAATAAATCAATGGCATTCCAGGAAGAATTAGCATCAAGTAGAAAGTAGTGACCTTTCAGGCCTTATTTTATAGCCCTAAGATAATGATGTTTCTTTGTATTGTGCGCCTTCCCTTTTTTGAAGGGAGAAGCTTCCTGCTGTTGTGGAGGTGAATTAGTACTGTACCATATTTGGTAAGTAAAAAAACTCAGTTTATTTTTATACAAAAAGTCTGTGAAGATAGTTGTAGGATTTCTTTGTGGGCAGCAATGATCTTTTTGCTGAACCACTGTTGCAAACATTCAGCTGTCCAGTAATGAGGATGTATTTGAACAATCACTATTAGCAAACCAGCACACTGAGCAATCAGTTAAAACCAAAAGCACAACAAAGAGCACAAGGTAAAAAAAAAAAAAAAAAAGCTTTAAAACTCACCCCATAATTTCCTCAGGCTGCAGCATGCAATTTGCTTAAAAGCATTTAAAATGGTGGTACTACTTTTTTGGATTAGGTTGAGAATAGTCTCTCTCTTTGTATGGTGCATGTGAGGCTTTTTTTTTAATAACTCGTGCTTTATTACTGGCAGAAATAGAATTAAAAATTATTAATATTTTTAAATAGGTGATAACACCATACTAATAAAAACAGTTTAAATTCCCTGGGAAGTCTCTACCTCTTTTGGAAACATGAATCATTTCAGTTTGTCTTCAAACTCTGTGAGCTAAAAGGTTTACAAAGTTATAAATATTTTGTGGAAATGGTAATGTCAGAGATGTTTAGTGTTGGGATTTCACTTGTTTCTATCCTAAGAAAAAGTGTCTAATATTACAGGTTGGAGATGTGGGAGTGTAGGGCTGGGGAAGGGAGGACTTGGTGAGAAAATGAATTGTTTCTGATTTTGAGGTGATGGTGTTGATGGTATTTTACCTCCTAATCTCATCTTGCTGGGCAGGGCTCTGAGCTGGATGTTCTCCAAGGAGTGAGCATTTGTATGTCATGCTCTGCACACAGGCACTGTGGTAGTAGCCTGGCTCAAAAACTTATCTAGATATCCCCCAAAAGTGCCAGGTCAGCCTGGAGATCACCAGCTCACAGCAGGATCCAGAACCAGATCCAGAGGTACTCTCTGGAAGCAGAGTCAGATATCTTCCAATTAAATAAGTGTATAATAATTTAGGGTTTAGAGGAAGGGAATTAGTGAGTCCTTAGTGTGCACGTAGACATCCTTTTAGTCAAGACACCTCCTGTGAATTAGCATAAGAATTATGCTGATAAGCTCTTTATCTCGCTTCTGCGTAGTTCTTTGAAGTCCTTAGAAGTTTAGGAATTTAGCTAAAGGAAACTGAATAAGCAAGCAGCATTTTGTTTGTACAAGAGATTAACTTTGCTTAAATACAGGTATGGCTTCACATTGCTATCTACTGACAATCATTTTTCTGTGTGCCCATGTAAAATTAATTTTATATCTAAGATGAGTTTTACAATTCACAGTGTGTTGCTGTGAGTTGAATTCAAATTAATTTCTTAAGGAATAAGGGTATTCTTATGATGAATTTGGAACAGTGTTACTCTGTGGGGCTCCCAGAGACAAGAAAATAAAGGCAGATTGCAGCAGACAAACTTTAAATGTACTCATGTACAAGTTAGGTTTGGAGACAGGGAGGGAACTGAGAGATACCAATCAAGAAAGCAGAATGGAAACCTAAATTCCACAAGAAGAGGAATTCCAATAGACCTCAGTGCCAACAGGAGAAGGTTGCCACTCTTCCCATACCTCGTAAGGTTTTTTCTCTGTGCCAGAAGGGTTTGGCAAAACCATAATGGGAAGAGTTGGGTGGGAATCAGAAGAATGTGAAGAAGAATGGTGTCCTAGTTTGGGCTGGGGTAGAGTCAATCTCATCTCAGCAGCTGGCACAGTGTTGTGTTAGAGTTCAGTGTGAGAATGACATTGATAACACTCTGATGTCTTGTGTTTATCCTAAATCAAGAACTTTTCTGTCTCATGTTCTGCC
Organism: Cisticola juncidis; assembly: GCA_013400215.1. NCBI lineage: Eukaryota > Metazoa > Chordata > Aves > Passeriformes > Cisticolidae > Cisticola > Cisticola juncidis. The sequence continues at coordinate 174,835 of VXBR01002915.1, read as the reverse complement.
AGTGAGGAGGTACCAAAACAGGATGTGAGGGAGCAGAGCTGGGACAGGTGACCCAACCTGGCCAAAGCGATATTCCACACCTTAACACCTGGGCCCAGTGCATGAACTGGGGAGTTACCCAGGAGTGGGGCCACTCAGAGTTTGAGACATTTTTTGGGGTGTGGTGAGCAATTGTTTGTTTTCCTTCTTATTTTTTATTATCTTTATTCATATTTACTATCATAGTATTCTACTTTGTTTCAATTATTAAACTGTTTTTATCCAACCCACAGGTTATACTTTTGACTCTGCTCCCCATCCCTCTGGGGTAGAGTGAGGAGGGTCAGTTGCCATCTGGGCTTAAACCATGACAAATGTCACTTTGCACTTGGCTTTGCCTGTTCTGCAGGCAAAGGATTCATCCAACAAGTAGCAGGTAACTGCCTTAAAAATCAAAAGCAAAAAAAACTTAATACGATTCTGTTCAAGGAACACATATTTTCCACTGAACTAAATTTATCAAAACAGATTATCAAAGTTTCATAATTAACTTCCTAGCAAATAGGAATTAGCATATATTATATGAGTGCTGTGTGTTAATCAAAGGATATTTAGTGAGGCACCCACCTATGCATGCCCAGGAATTACAAAGTTAATGAGAGACAGCAGCACATGTAACTGTAACTAATTAAGCAAGACACAAAAAATTCCGTAGATGTTTGAATGAATATGTTAGAATTTACTCATTATCATATTTACATGGTGAATTCATTCCAGTATTTAAGTTTGTGAAAGTAAGATATTTAAAGTCAACTTTCTGTCTGCTATATAGGTACACCCTCAGTGTATTGCTTTGGTTTGCAACTATCGTATTTTAAATTCAAAAAAGTTTAAATACCTAAAAGGCTTTGACCCTGGGTAGGTTGAATAATCCAAAGAGGTTGTCTTTAGTTATTGCAGAAGGAAATTTACAGGCAATAAGTGCTTAAAACCCAGGCATCAAGAGGCTGCCACAAGGTAGGTGAACTAAAACAAGGGCTCAAAGCAGTACCACAGGGACTAAACTATGTTAGAAATTAATAGGCTACACTTTGAAATACTTTTAACAGAAGTTCAGTAACTTCATGTAGCTTCAGTGATTCTACACTGAACTTTTTCTACTTGTTTAGAGGTGTGTACTTAAAATTAATTTAAAGGTATAAGTAATGATTCCTTTTTGTAGAGGAATGAACAATGACAGTATAAACACCCAGACACTTTTCTGTACCATTCTCCAAGAGAAGAAAAGTGGTTGTTGTAGAGGTATGTCAAGTAAAAATGTCTAATATATCTCTATAATAACAGTCTGGGTTGCAAAATGTTGTGTAGACACTTAGGTATGAATATGAGGAGTCACCTAAATTTGTACCTCTCACAAATAATGTTTCCTCTCTTTAGACTAAGTTGTATTGTACTCACCAACATGAAATCAGAAATAATGTTTAGCCCTAGATTATACAGTACAGGGGGTATTTTTGCATGATGCTTTGTGTAGTCATTAGGAGAATCATGTGAAATTCTTGACAAGACGTTTATTTGTTTTAAGATAAGGAAGGGCTGTTGTAATTCCATTTTAGAAAATACATAAGGGAAACGAAAAGTAAAATGTATAGAAAATCATCTGTGATTATAAAACACAAATAGAGCAATTTAGATGAGAAACTAGCCCTGTTTCTGTCCTTAATTTATTTTCATGATTTTCTATATCAGAATGTGAAATGCTCTGGCTGGTTTTAATTAAACCTGTAAACTGAAGAGTGTTTGCTTCTCTTTATGAAAAATATTGTTGGTTACAAAGCATATGTTGTTTATCTAGACTGCAAGCTTTCACTGTTCACATGTATTTGAGTTTCCTTTGTACCTACTTTGAGCTTCTGAGGGGGTTATTGGTTGGTTTTTTTTCCCATTAAAGCATCTTTGGGAAGTGACACCTCTTCGCTGAAATGCTTTTTCACTTCTAATCAGCAGAACTCTGGTGAGTGGCAGACTCATATGCTGTCACTGAGGAGGATTGAATATCACAATTGCTTCATCCACAGAAAAAACCCTGATTTTTTGGTGTTGACAAAGATTTGGAGGCAGTTGGCTTTCAGCTTTGTTTCCTATGGAAACGAAGGTTATGAAATTTCTGCTATTTTGATAAAATTTCTAATCTGTAGGGCAGTTTTAAACTGTTTTGACTCAAAGTCACTGTATTTCCACTGATTTGCTGAATCTATGTTTGGACTGATATCAAAGTAGTGTTGGGAGGACGAAGCTATAGTCTGAGCTCTGCCTTGTACAGAACATTACAAAATCTACTTGACACAGCCAATAGGGTTTGCTTTGGGATCAGACTTTTGGCAGTGTTNGAGCTAAACAATGAAGCGACAAAGTTTTTTAACGCGCATCAGTAGAGTAGAATTTTTTTTATTTGGTGTGGAGATGAACTATTTAAAATAACAACTTTGGTAGGAATATTGATAATTTATAGATGTATCAAAAGTGGCCTTTTTTAATGCCACAAGCCTTTCAATTTTTATTTCATCCATTTTCTTTTCTGTTTGAAACTTTGTGAGCAAATGGTTTAATAATTTCACACATGGTAGATGTGATTTGGATCTGTTTGGGCCAGCTGGTAGATGTGGGTTTGTATTAAAAATGCAATCAGAGAATAGATTAATTCTTCCATTGTTGAACAGTGGAACGGACTTATGTATCCATTTTGTAAATGCAGGATTTTTACCTTCTCTTTCCAGGAATTAATGCATAAATGTTTCTTATTTTCTGGTCAGATCATGCATAGATTGTGGAAAAAAAAATAAGTGAGGATTACTCAGGAAAGAAATTATATTTTTCTGAGAAATCAAAGAATAAAAGTTGGCATTTCAAAGATGTTCCACATCCATTAGATTGCACCAAGATATTATAGAAAACTGGTGGAAGAGAGATCTAGGAAAGGTGGTTGGAAGTGATTAGGTTGGTAATTAAAGTGTTTTATTTGGGGAATATGTTTGCAATCTCTGCTGTTCTTCTGTCCTCTGGGTGGTGCCCTGACAGTGCATGATAAAGGCAACTCCACAGCTGGAGTTTGAATTTTTAATAAACTGGGGAGAGCAGCTCTGAGATACAAGAGATTAAACTCCATGGTTCTGATCCTAAAGATCTTGCTCATGTTGTAAGATTACAATATTTTATGCAGCAAGGCCCTGCTGGTCAGATCTTCCACTGCTGAGGGTCATCACAGGGGCAAAGGCAGAACAGAGACTTGGACCTGAGCATGTCATAGCTCAAGCAAATCCATTGCTATTACTGCTATCACTATTTAAAGGATTGGAAACAATGATGCGCTAATGTTCAGTTTTTATATCTCATTCTTAATTGAGTTGTTTTATCAAGAGGACTGTCAGGATTGACAGAGGAAGGTAATGCTTAATAGAGAAATTTTTTAAGTTATACTTCACTAACTATCATCACTGTTTTGCTGTGGGCTTCTTTCGTTTTTTAGAGATCAGGTCTGTCTTATTTATCAAATGTCTCATTTCGGTATAAATAAATAGAAAATTCATTCAGACACTGAATGGTGAGTGATCCTCAAAGAAGTGCATGAAACTTTCTCATTCAGCTGAAAGCTGAGTACAGGTAATGAAGTGTTAAATGCAAACAGAACAAAAGTCTGTACCCATCACTAAGTGTATTTGTTCCTGGTTTTTTGTTGGGTTGGAGTTTTTTTGGCTTTGATTTGGTTTGTTTGGAGGTTGGTTTGTTTGTTTGTTTTTGGGGTTTTTGTTTGTTTGTTTGTTTTGGGTTTTTTTGGCTGTACTTAAATTACAAGTGAAACCTTCCAAATGCTTGTATTTCCATGGTTGTTTCGTGTGTAGATCTTTCATCTCCGTGGACAATAGTGTGTTCCACAGGAGAAGTCTGAGCACACAACTGATTCCTGTGACTTCCTGCTTGCTTTAAATACTTATGCATGTTATTGTGTACAAAAATATCACTAAACTGTTAAGAAAATCAAGTGTGGCTGAAAAATGACATAGAAGGGCTAGAAGGGGTTTTATATGTGCCAATGTGATGCTGGTGGCTGAAAAATTGATGTGAAAAACTAACAGAGAATGAGCTGTTGAACTGTGGAGAAACAGGTCATAATTATGTTAATAAATGAGTTAATTATGTTCATATTTAAACAATGTCCAGCTACTGCATGCTAGTCCTCTCAATTCTTAGTTTTCTTTCTCTTTTTAGAGCCCCTTTGTGTGTACTTAAACAAGAAGGTGAAACATTTGAGATTCGTGGCCAGTACTGGGCAGTGGACACCAGGCAAAGCCACTTGGTGGAAATATCACCAGAATAATCACCGTGGCAGTCTTGAAATACAAGAATTCAGATTCTCCTGTTTCCTACAGATGCACAAAGGTTATTCCTTCCACATTTAATTTGAAATCCATTCTGTATTTTTCCTCTGTGCCTCTGAGTTCTCTGTCAGCACACAGAAAGGAGCAAGTGACTTCCTTTAAAATATCTTTGTTCTGAACTTAGAGATGAAGATCAGATCAGACCTTTTTCCCTGTATACTTTTTTCTCCTGCTTTTGGACGGATGAAGTGAAGGCCTTTCAAAGCAGATTGGTTTCATTCCAGCACCAGACAATGCATTTGATTATGAGGTCCTAAGATCAAGGCAGCTTCTTGAAACCAGCCTCAACTTCAAATAATGCACGGCTGAGATGTGCAGATTGGTTTGATCTGCATCTTTATGTGTATTTTATCTTCTGTAGGAGTTTTTTTTCCTCCAGTGGAACATTAGAGGACTTTTTCCAAAGTTTGCCTCTCCAAGTTCACTGTAGAATTAACACCAAATTTTGTATTTCCTGTTAATCCCCTGTATCTTGACTAATTTTTGCTGTTCCACAGGAATGAACAGATTCTGTAGATTCTGTAGAATGAACATTTCTGTAGATAGACAGCAGGAATGGCCAGTGACCATGAGTTCCTAAGAGTTCCTAAAATCTCAGTTGTTGAAGATTTTAGACCAGTGAATATAAACCCTCTAATTTTTTACATCTCTTGCCAATTCTCTCTCAATTTTTTTTTTCTCATGAATGGAGAGGGAGGTGGTGTGATAATTGTAACACCTGATTTGTGGAGGCACTCAATTAAGAATCTCAGCTCTTACACATTTTAAATAAAATAGGCAATGAGAAAAAAAGTGTACTTATCTTGCTACTGCAGTTTACCTTGCCATTGTGCTACCACAAATGTATATAGGATATCATATTTTGGTTTTTGGATATCACTTCTTGCATATTTCCATTCTATTTTAGTGAATTGGAGGCAAGGTGATGAAATAGAAAATACATCTGAATGAGAAAATGGTCAGGGAGACTGAGAGGTAAATCTGTGACACAAATTGCTATTTCCTCAGGCTGTTAGATAAGGCAGAACCAAGAAAGCAGGCAATAAAAGCAGATCAAAATGGAAAAACAAGCGGTTATTGACATATGATCTAAATTAAAACACCTTGTATTACTGAAGTCTTTCATTTCTTAAGCATTCAGTTTCTGCCACTTTCAGAAATTAATAAGTTCACTACCCCAAAAGAATTTAACACTTCAGTGTCTGACGATTATTATATATGCTCTCTTTTTGAAATGGAGAAGCATAGGAAAAACTTTATGCTTTCAATATCTACATTGCCTAATTCTGTTCCTTATGAGTCAGAATACTGCTTTTTACCCTTACTTTTTTTCAGACTTGGATGGTTGTTTTGTTTTGTTTTGTTTTGTTTTGTTTAATGGCAATAGCAAAAAGACTGAAAAATGTTCAAGTAATAATGTCTGTTAAAGTATTACAAATAAAGCCCTACCTCACCTTCCATCCACAGCCCACAGCCCCATTCTCATGGGATTTAACACTATGACTCTCAGACCTCAGTGGGTCTGCTTTGGATACAATCTCTGCAGATTAATAAAACTCAATAAAATATTTACCTTAATTGCACTCCAGCCTCTTTCTTTTAATCATGTTTAATAGATCTAACAGCAAGTACTGCTTCCCACTAGTGGTTTTCTCATTAGCACTCAATTGGAAATAAAACTTGAAGATGTAGGTTGGCCCCTAAACCAGCAGAGGATTTAAGGTAATGTTTCCTGGGCTTTACACAGGACATTCCCATAACCCTGGCAATAAAAGCTCTACTAGAGAGTCACTGAGGCTGGCACAAGGTTCTGCAGGCTGTACAGTCTCCTCTCCCTTCTCAGAGCAGGAGCAACCAAAGCATATCCCTGGACTTTGTCCAGCTGGATCTTTAAGGAGCCTCCAAGACCTCTTTCGGCAATTTGCTTTACTGCTTGACCACTCTGGTCTTAAAGAGGTTGCGTTTTTCTTAAGTTTAAATGGAATTTTTTGAATTTCACCTTCTTTTATTGGAGAGGCTGTTGTACGAGAGATCCTTTAAGCACCTGATCATGTTGGCTGCAACAGGCACAGCACTCCCAGCAGGTTAGGAAATGCATCCTGCTTCTCTGCTCAGCCCTTTGAGACAGATCTGGAGGGCTCCCCAGTTCTGGGGGACATGTTCTGGGCTCCCCAGGACAAGGGGACATGGACGTTCTGGAGAGGATCCAGTGAAGGTTGATAAAGAGGATGAAGGGGCTGGAACATCTCCCTTAGAGGAAAGGCTGAGGGAGCTGGGAAAGGAAGTTAGTGCCTGGGTTTGATTCAGTTGTCTCCCAAGTGAAGCTGTAAACAAATGTAGAATTTAAAGGAGGATTAAAATATTTTGATTTATTCTATCCTGCATGTTCAATATCAATAATTTCACTCCAGAGAAAATGATCTAAGTAAAGTAGAGAGATCAGGATTAGATCAGGATATTCCATTAAGGATAACAATAGCATTCACTTGGTTTAACTGCTTGCATCCACTTTTCTATGGTTCCACGGAAGTAATGAATTTTTAACTTTCTTTCAGTGTCTGCAGATGGAGTAAAAAACTCACTACTGCCATTGGGAGGTAAGAAGGAACATCAAAAGATGGTTATGTCTAATTCTGTGTTTATGTGTATCTATAGGGAAGGGGATCTATATATAGATATTATAAAGTAGAAAAGTGCATGAGGAGTCTGTATCATTATCCATCAACAAAGTTTCCTTAAGGCAAATTCAGGACCCCTTTATTAACTGTTCACATATGTACAAAAAAGAGGCGCTTAGCTGCACTGAAAAATCTCCTGATATTTTTTCCTCATAATGGTAAAATTTTGATCTTTAATGTCAATTTTGAAACTTAGCTTACTTATCAGCCGGTACCTCTGGCATCATCTTGTGCCTTTCAAGCAAGAAAAGTCACAAAGGAATTTTGTAAAAGTTGTAGTAGTTCAGAAAGGTAAACGTCAGACCAGGTTCATATCTTGTTCTCAAGCCTTCCCAGCATTAAAATTGATGAAGAGAAGATTTATCAGGATGAGAAGTATTCAACCATAACATACAGGAATCCAGAGCTCCATGCATGTCCTCATTTGTCTTTGTCTTTAGTCATTTGTCATTTATGGTCATTCCACCTTTATGCAGTCATGGTTCAAGTTCTGTTTAGAAAGAGCTCTCTGTAGATTTGTAGAACTCCCTCTGAAATCTCTGAAAGTTCATGAGGCTCTGCAGTCCCAAATTCACACTTAAAATTATGCAGACCAGACCATTCTATTATATACTGTCTTTATTCCTTCTTTCAGTGAAAATATTTTTTTCCTAAGCAAGAAAGCAAAATTTTGTCCTACTTATTTATTTCTTTGTTTGTTTGTTTATTAGTTTCCCAGAGAACAAAATACTTGAAAATAACCTGAATTATCAACTGCAATCTTGTAAATGTTCACAGCGCTTTATACTAGGGTTAATCTGCTGATAAGAAACAATGCAGCTGATCATCTGATTAATTGAACTAAACTGTAATTAGGTGCTAATGAAGATCATTTGTAAGCACATGGAATGCATTTAATTCCTAGATTTGATTTCTAAAGCTTGACAATTTTCTTTTCTACTAATTTTTAGTTTTCTCTTTATTTTGTTTGGGTAAGTTTCAATGCTGCATTTCCTGTTTCGAAAAAAATCAAGTGGAGAGAGTAAGAAGTGAAAATTTTTTTGTAAGGAGGTTGAAACATGGTTGTGAACATCCAAAAGCATGTTCGAAATTTGTTTTACTGTCTGATGGATGAGGAGCACAGAAAATTATCTGGACCAAAGGTTATGCCAAGAGTGCACCCTTCAGCTGCCAGCTGCCTCCTTGTAGCATCCCTTAGGAATTCACACAGGGACCAGGCCTCAACATGAAGATGTTGGATCAGAGTCCCCTTTCAGCAGCTTTGTGGATAATATCTCCTCAGAGAGAGTGTGAAGAGAAGGTAAGGTGCTCTCCAGGCTGTGCTGGTTGGGTTTGGTCAGCCTTGAGAGGAGAAGCCAAAAAGAACCTCTAAACCAGAACGATTTAGATATTTTGCTCTTTTGTAACATCTGGTTCAAAATAAGGAGCAGAGGTTTGTGAACAGAAAACTACAACTGTAACTGGTCTTTGGGCAACTCGATGTCTGTTAGAAGCAAAAATAATGAACCATAGAAAAAATAATAATAAAATCAAATCAAGCCCGAAAGGAAAAAACACTCGAATCCCATTAAAAATCAATGGGCTCTGATTTCACTCATGCAAACAAGGTTTCTTGTTCTTGAAATTAAAGGTAATTGATGTTTGTTTTCTTGTTTGGTTTTAATTTAAAATAATGATGCAGAGTTAATTCTCTGCTTTCGAATATCTGAGACTTACACACACACACAAAACCACAAAAATCTCATTTGCACCAAGACTGCCAGTTAATGGTTTTGATCAACGAATTGCATTGTGGTTTCATTTACTCCAACAAAAACTTTTGGTTCTTGTGCTTATGCCAATTATAATTTTTTTTTGATAAAGGCATGACTTGCTGTACCTATTTTAGGGCCATTTCTCAGTGGAAAAACAAGATATTGAGTAGTTCTGTTCAGCATAGATACTGTTCAACAAAGTTAGAGTTAAGTGTAGTTCTGTGCTTTCAATAACTTGAAATTGCTTGAAAATACACATAATTACAGAGGACTCAACCTTTCTTTAGTATGGGTTAGCCTTAGTGCTTTGTCAATAAGGCAATAATAATAATAATAACTTGAAAAAGTAGCAAAGCCATTTCGATATCATGATGAATGTTTCAGATAAATTGCTGGCTTATGCATTGACCTTGGTGAGCGCCTTCACGGCAGCATTGGATGATTATATCCAACTTGTCAAACAAAACAACAGCTTATGATCTCAAAAAATTAAATTACCTCAGCATAATTTTTAAAAGAGGGGGGGGGGAAGAAAAGACAATAAATGCAAATAGCTGTTCAGGTCATGTCTTTATTAATAGCATGTCATTAAGCAAACTAAAAAGCGTGAACTGTGCCATATTTAGAGATTAAGTGGGAGCAGAACCTCATTAGCTGTAACAGGAAATCTCAGTCAGATGGTAGCAGGGCTGGGAGCACTTCACTGAGTACATCTGTAGAGTCCATCCTGATTAGAAAGGGTCACACAGAGAAAAAAGGCACTACAATGTATTGGGCTGGTTTGGTCTTGTGGAGGGATTAAGGAGCTCCACTTCTCCTCCAAAATGGCCTCAAGCCAGGGTTGAGGAGAAATAAAACATAGGCAAAGGTCGGCACAACAGCATAGAAAAGTCTTGATTTTCAAATATTTGATATTTTAGCCTAATTTATTTTGAGATATAAGTGCTGGCATCTGCAACTGGACTAAATTTTTGGACCTAGACTTCAGATAAAATAAGAGTAACTTCTTGGCTTTGCATAACTGATGTGTTTTTTTTTGCTCATACCAAGATTTTAAGAGCAAGGAACAAGATTTTAAACACAACATACCATAAACTGGTGGTAATTCATGCAACCTCTGCTGTAATGTGGATGAAAGAAATTACTGATGACTCCAAGATGTGCCTCCTGTAGTCAGTAAAATGTCCAAGGATTACCCAAGTCCTTCCCTTGGCAGGAGTAGATGATTAGGTCATCGAGCAAAAAACACCTACAAGTAGGAGGGAGTAAATCCATTTCTAGAACAATAAAGTTTGCCAATTGACCACTTGGAGTTCAAGCTCTCCATGAAAGCTGGCAGGTTGCAAGACAATTTTTCTCTGGAAGGGAATCCAGTCTATGAGCCGCCATTACCTATTTATAATCCAGAAATATTGCATTCTATCTTAAAGCTGAAATTTTTATACATTTAAGTAGCTGATAAGTTTTATAATCAGTAAAGATGCCCCAGTCCTCTAAAATGTAAACTTTTTTTAAATAACTAAATTCACTGCATCTATAAACTGTCCATAATGACAAATAAAATGTAAATATTTCTCAGCTGAAATGCAGAGCTGCTTAATCTCTCTCCTGGTGCTATATTTTACTTCAGCTGTGTCTGACTGCACATTGTCCTACCTATAAATAAAGTCATTAGATTGTCCACAGAGCCTTGCAGACATGTCTATAATCAGCAATGTTATAATCTGAGCACTTTCTGTATTGGGAGTTTGATCTATACAAACACGAATACAATAGTAGAGGGATTTTAAAAGTCAAATAAATGTCACTGGAGTGCAGTAGTAAATGTGTCCAAGGAACGTGCTACCTTAATTGAAAATTCAAATTACTGAGCATTGCTCCTTTTCAATAAAACATTCAGTGCTGTTGAATGAAAAATCAATAGCTGCTTTATAGTGCATTTTTCTTAAGCAGTAGGCAAGAACTCAATTCTCCTTCAAAGGATTTTTATTCTTCTACCTTTAATATTTACTTCTCTCCCTCTTTTTCTCTCTCCCCACAGCAGAAAAGTCTTCAGATTCTTTTGTAAGCCAAAACACACTTCACTGGCAAAATAAAACCAGAGCATGTGGTATTCAAATTCGGTACCTATTGTAGTTAAAGTCATTATAAAGTCAGGTGCTTGGGTACCACTCTTTTTCCTGAGTGAACACTTAATTTAGACTCTGTCTGCTGAGGTTTCAGGAAATACTCTAGTTCACATTGGGATAGGATAGGATTTAATTTTAAGGCAGGAGCTTTGACATCCTTGTAGGGTAATTTGAGATTTGTCCTTGATATTCAGAGGGAAAAAAAAAAAAAAAGGTAGAACAAATATGTAAAAGCTCAATTGAAAATGGTAAAAATGTGCTGGAGATTTCTAAGGAAAATTGAAAGGAAATTTTAAATGCCTGCTAAAACAGAGATCTTTGTGGAGTGTGACGTTCTAGAAGATTCTCTGTGATTCTTGACAGAGGCTGAGAGTACTCCTGTTGCTTTTGGTGTTTGACCTGTGCACTTGTCAGCTTCCATCGGGGCAGGCTCTGCATGAAAGGCCCAGTTCCTTGTGTTCTTTCTATTGTCACTAGTTTCTTTGGGAGGCAGCACAGCAAGTGTTTGTGTTCTGCTGTTGATACCTGCCCCTTCTCCCCTCCTATACACCTGGGAGCCAGCGAGGCTTGCCAGCGATTCAACCTGCAGCTTTGTGCCTCTGGGATAGGACACAGCACATCTCAGGGATTGCTGCCCCAGCTGTGTCCTAGCAAACACTCACCTCCGGTGTGCAAACAGCTGCAATAACCTGCACCATACTGATGAGAAACATTTTCAGATTTGCTGTATAACTTGTGGCAAGAAAAGCCCTCACGTTACAAACTGCTCTGCACAAAGGCTGTTGGGATTTTGGAGTCAAAATTATATTAATCTTTGAGGATAAGTATGGAGGAGGTCATTAAACTACAGCATATAAATCACAATTATTGATTATAGATGGTACTTGAATACATAGTGTCACTACATATGCCATAGCCTGAAGTTGTGAATATATTGCACATTCCCACAGCTTTTTGAATTAATTCTAAGCATACGTTGTTTTCCAAGAGAGGAGAGAGCAATGACAGTAAGAGTTACGTAGAGCAAAAGCTCCCAGGGAAATCTGCCTTGCTAAAAGACCAGGAATGAGCTTTAATTTAAGTTTGCAGATCGAAATAATTCTTTGGACATAGATGAAAATAGTGTGTGCCAATATAGACCCATTCATTTAGATGGAATTTGTCCTTTCATAGTGTTGCACTGATGTGACTTAGCAACAAGGATCATTAGTCTCTGAGCTAAAAATGAGACCAGGAAAAGAGCCAGTTCAAAGCATGCATTACATCAGGAAACCACTACTGCTGCATGTGCTGGCAGCATTATTGCCTTTCCCCAAGATAAAGATTACTTCTTCAGCTCAGCCTTATTGTTGTCCCCAATGCCATAAACAGCAGCTTTTTTTTTTTTTTTTTCCCTTTCCTTTTTGTTTTGTTTTATATTCTGCAGCTTTTCAAATTAACAGGTGTTTTTGGAGAAGCATGAGCAGGCTTAGAGACCTAAGAATTCAAAAACTCTTTAGAGACTGGGTGTGTGGGCTGATGCTGAAATTCTCCCACGTGTAGCAAATCATGAAGATCTTATGGCTGGTCACCCAGAGGCAGAATCTAATCTGTATTTGTGGTAACAGATGTAAATTCTGGAAGCTTTTTCAGTATCTTATACAGTTTGTTTTCAACCAGCTAAAAATGAGAGCTTGATTTTTGACTCATCAGTGAAGTCAAAGAGTGATGAAAGAACCAAGTCTGTTATTTTTTCTTCGCTGCGCAAAGTCAGTGTCCTTAAGTGACTTCTGACTTTTGCAGTCAACATATGATGTTTTTCTCTGTGTGCTGAGCATATCCATGAGTGGCAAACAAAGTTCAGAGCAAGTCTGCTCTGCATCTCCTTCCTCACCTCCCTGGCTTCTGCACCAGAGACTGCTTCCAGCACAGGGTGTATTGCCCACGATATCCTGGCAGGGCCGTGGCTCTTGGGACACCTCTGTGTTGTGATCCTGTTCTGGTTCACCTCTCAGAATCAGAACAAATTCCTGTCCCTGGCCATCCTGCAGCCCTGCTGGGTGTGCTCCCATCCTGCTTTAGGGTGATGTTTAAAGCAAAGCCAGACACATAATGCATCATCTTGCAGTTCTGGTCCAGTTTGGGGACCTCTGGCTCCATCCAAGTCCCTCTGCTTGGTGGGTGGAAAGAGGAATTTGGGATGGGGAGTCTGAGGGAAAGAGGGAAATGATGAATGGTTACACTTTCTATGATATGGTGATGTGACTGCAGCACCATCGGAGAGCTGCTGTCCCAGCCTCCCATGGTGAGGACACAGCGTTGCCCCCCTGTAACACAGAGTTTGTTTAATTTCTTTTAGGAAAACTTCCAAGCTCTTAATTCTGTCCTGAATCAGTGTAAAAAATAGTTAATTGTAAAAGCAGCATGTGAATGGAAGAGTTTCTAGCTGACACAGGTTCCCAATATTTTATGATTTGGATGTTGATTTTTTTTTTTTTTTAAGTTTTTTAAGTTTTTTAAGTATTATTTTTTCCCCAGGAAAATCTATATGCTTTCACAGGAAAAAAATAATAAAAAACTAGAACATAGAAGGCAATCTACTACCAATCGCAATGGGCCAGAAGAGATAAGCAATGTGGGGAAGAAAAAAAAGACAAAAGGAAGAAATATGCAATAAATAATAGATAACAGTGAGGTAAGGAAACAGTGAAAGATGGATAAAATCCCGGTTTGATTCTGAGCCGCTCTTGTTAACAAAACAGTTAGTAGAAGATGGTGTCTCGAGGGCTATGGGATTACAGTTCATCTTTGAACTTGGCTTAACCTTGAGGAATTTAATTTAAGTCACTGACTTTGTAAGTAATTTTAGTCAAAATACCTTTAGTGTTTTTCATATGTGAGTCAGAGATAAGTAACAAGAGATGCAAAAATATCAGTAATGGCAACTCTTCTTACTGAAAGATGTGCAAGTTCTGAGAAATAAGTAGTAAAAGAATGTAAAAATTGCTTAAATTTAACATTTGATTGATTTTACTTTTAAGACAAAAGAAAAAGAAATGTCAAGTTTCCCTATATTTATTCTAACCTCCTAAAACTTAGATTTATTTATTTTTACTCTGGTGAGCCATAGGCTTTTATTCTTTGCGATGCCCATATCAAACAGGATAACTGAGAAGTGTTAAAAAAAAAAAAATCAAATTGCTCAGAACACGTTTCCCCAGAGTGACATAAATCCTGGCATTTGAATGTTGCATTCCGTTACCTTACCCTGAGCAGGAAAATGAATGGCTACTGCTAATACCGAATCTTATTCTTGAGAAATGCTGAACAGCTTCCTCCAAATTAATTTCAGACAAGACAAATGATGTGGAGGAGCCAAGCCAATCCCCCCATGACCTCCCCTGGAGGCTCTTCCAAACTGCCACTACTCCTGCTTGTAAAGCAAGTCCTGGGAGCTGTCAGGGAGAGAGCCAAGCAGCCAGGGCAGGCAGCCAGATCCCGGGGCTGGAGGCGCTCCAGATTCCACTGGCTCTGTCAGATGTTTGCTGATCCTCTTCCATGTGTGGAGATGAGGCTTGGGGAAAGAATTCCTGCCACAGCAAAGATCCCCCAAGTAAGATGGTTTGGAGTATGGCCTTGCATCAGGTGCCTTTCAAATCCTGGGTGGTATGAAGTGCTCCCAGAGGTGACAGAGGCAGAGGAACAAAGGAGGAGCCCCATGGTGAGAATCTCCATGCTTGGGTTCTGAGCCCTATCAACATGGATATGGCTGCATTGCTGGTTGATATTGTGGCACTTTCTAAGCCTTATGGAACGGATTCCTATCTCTTTATATCCTGATTTTCTATTCTGTTGGAAATGTGGATAGAAAGGGACTCTGAGTGTTTCTGTGTTAATGTGATAACTATTTCAGCAGTTCTTTTTCCCCATTCCTACAATGCTCCACAATGTGAGCAACAGAGAAAAAGGAACAATAGTCAATAAACATTTCACATTGCAGGGGAAGGAATTAATCTGTATCACCAAAATGTTTCTTCTTTCTGTTTTTTTCTTTTAAGCAATTATACTTATTTTCCTATTCAAGCATATGAGGCATTATAGCTGATTTTAGAGTCTATATACAGCTTTGCTCTGCCTGATTTCAACATAGCCAGAGCAAAATGTGCTAAACTGCTTTAAGTATTAACATCAGAGGGTGGTCCAGCAGACCACATGCAGCTTTTAATTAGACACATGCAATTGTGTGCGGGCTGGTTGGCGTGCAGAGAGTTAAATGAGAGCAGCTTGACCTTCTGAGAGTCAAACTCTCAGAGTGCTAAACGCTGTGGCACTCGAGCCATTGTAACACAAGCCACACTGCTCACCTTCCCGACCAACCCATCCAGCCCAGGGTGCCTCTTGCCAACTGGCCCAAAGGAACATTTGGAAAGGTGTGCTCAACAGTAGCCAGATCCCATTCTCTTCATTATGCAGCTTTCACCAGTGTGCTGCACTAAATCATCCTTGCCCAGGGGTGGTATAATTACTGCTGAATAGCCTAGTGCTGAATAACTTAATAATACTAGAGGCAATAATTATTCCCAGAATGCGGCTGTTCCACTTTGCCTGTTTACTCGTGTTCTTTAGAAAAATTATTCCCTGACTTCAATACTCTTCAGGGCACTTCTGGTCCTTGCTTTGAATATTTTGGTCACAAGCTCAGGCCTTTGAGAGTAAGCTAAAAGACTTCCTTAGAAGACTGAAATGGTAATGGAATAAATATCTTCAGTAGCTCTATAAGACACACTTTTAATTCTGTCATGGTCATGCTATTCATTTTAATTTAATCTCTACTGCCAACCCATTTCTTATGAATTGCTCAAAATTCTTTTTTCCTGATTTGCGAAAACAAAACAAAACAAAACAAAACAAAACAAAACAAAACAAACAAAAAACAAACAAACAAACAAAAAAAGAGAAAGAAAGCAAGCTAAACTTACAAACCCCAATAACCAAAAGTCACTTTTATCTTTAATATTTTAATAACCTATTATAGTTTGCATTTGCAAGTGGAAGGTTTCTATCAGATCCAATGCAAGATACTGCTCAGTTTCTTTCAGGCACATGGTCCTTTGCTCACTTTGTGCTTGGTGGGAGTGGGAGCAGCTCATTGCTGTTATCCCTCTCTCACCACTTATCTGCTTTTGTGACATTTCTGTTGAGCAGTGCAGTGATACTGGTGGTAAGAGACTTTTCAGTGATGTGTCAGAGGCTTTTCAAAAAGTTTATCCTGCAAATGCTGCTCCAATAGGGGAATTCAATCCAGATGAGTGCTATTAACATTAACTCTCTGAAGGGTTTAGCAACTGAAAATGTTTCAAAACTCTAAGCTATTATTCACTATAATTTTATTTATTTAAGATCTGCATTGCAGTGAAGTGATTTTGAAAATTTTGTCTACTTTACACTGGAACTGTTCAGTTTACATTTATAAATGTGTAGTGTTGGTCTATCAGTTTACCTTTGATAGTCTGACCTCAGCGTTATATGCCAGTTGTCTGAGAAATAACCTTTGGGTCTCACTATGATTTGACAATTAATTTTCACTTAAGTTTGTTTATTATTGTCTGGCTTTAAGATGTGAAAAATACCCATATGAACGGAAACACTGGGAACTAAAAGTTAAATCTACACAGACTCACACTAAGCTGTCTGAAGATGGCTCCTGTGACCTCAGCAGTGTTTATTTGCCCAAGGTGCAAAACTCTTTGTATGCAACCCCAAAGTGCATTTTGCATTTCTGTGCATGTTTAAATGTTGCAGCAAAGAGTTAAACTCCTGAGAATAAGTGGGGAATGAATTCTATTACTTCAGCAGGCATTCATTCTAAACCATATTTGCTTATAACCTTATCTGAATAAAGGCTGCCCTGGTTCTGAAATCTATAATGTTATTTCATTACCCTCACATTCAAACATGCATACAAATCTGACAAGCAGGAAATTCATTGGCTGAAAGCAACTTCCACTTCAGCAGCTGTATCTATTTTGGTGTATTGTCTTGGAGGCTGTGTCAACGAGCATCCCTATTCAAGTGTTCAGCATTCAAGTGCTGAAGTTTTTGATTGGAAGCAGACTAATATTAATCTTCAGTTATCAAAAAGTTTAATTCGTCATCTATTTCCCCAAGTAAAAAGAGATGCTCTTTTTTTTTTTTATAAGTCTGACAAAAAGTTCATTTTTATTTGCTGAAGTAAGATTTTATTTAAACAAAATTACCACCTCCAGAACAGGACATGAAACTAAAGAACTTAAGTGTCTGATGTTATGGCATGTGAAATCAAAAGCATTCTCTGTACCTCGGAGACCAGACCTCCCAGACGAAAGTCAGGTAAACTAATTAGCGTTGAGCAAAGAACATTTTATATATTATGGCTCTCTGGGCTAATTTCACCCCTTTCGAGCTACTCATTATATAAAACTCCTTAAATCAGTAGGACACAAGGCATTGTACTGAGAGCAAGGTCAGTGAAACCAGACTCTTTTGGGATATAATGAATGGAGACAGAATTCTCCAAGGGATCTTCCTAATGTATGTCAGGAGTAGAACAGATCATAGAATAGT
The DNA here is from genome assembly GCA_013400215.1 of Cisticola juncidis. Taxonomy (NCBI): domain Eukaryota; kingdom Metazoa; phylum Chordata; class Aves; order Passeriformes; family Cisticolidae; genus Cisticola; species Cisticola juncidis. The sequence continues at coordinate 157,277 of VXBR01002915.1, read as the reverse complement.
GATTATGTATCTGCAGGTCTATTTTTTTTTTACCCCCAACTGCTGTTTCCACATTTTATTCTCAAACATTTCTAAACTGAATACAAGGGTTTAACAGCAAATTCTCATTATCAAACTGCCTCTTCATGGGAAAATGATAAAGGTGAAAAAAAAAAGTTCCTATTTAGTTAAAAATTGAATTTGATGAGCAACCATCTAATATGGCTTGGATTATTCCTTATTTTATGGAGATATGTTTTTCATGGGTATCTATAATTGCAGGATTTCTTCATGTGGGCTGTCTGATCATGCAGAAGGAAGAGTCCAGTAAACTCCAGTAAACTCTTCACAGACAGTAAAGCTGAGTTGCTGACTCATCCTAATCTATATTTTATCTTTATTTATCTCTATTAAAGTCTGTGTCTCAGTGTGTAGTGAAATAACAGTGAAATCATCCCAAATATATAAGCAGAGATATTATGAATTCCTTCAGGAAACCCAAGGAATATTTTATTTTGAATAAAAGAAGAATCGGTTGTCCTTGGCAAATAACGGGAAAAAAACAAAAGTATACTTGTAAAATTTATAAATAAATACTACATCTGGTGCTAGCCACTAGACAGTCTATCTCAATCATTACAAGAGTTTTGTTTTCAGTTTAAATAGCATTTGTGAGAAATATTTCAGTTAAGAAAATGGAGAAAAGGAAAAAGAAAGAAACCAACTAATTAAAGAAAAGGATAAGTAGCTTAGAAGAGAAATCTACCACTTAATAAATATAGTTTTTCTCTGGAAATCATATAAGAATTCTCAATACTGTGTGTTTTGGATGCATACATGTTTGTTGAGTTTTGAAGTTAACATCATAAAACCAGGCAAGAAAACAAAAATGAATAGTGCATCTTAATGCAAATTATCCATTAGATTTCAGAGAGGTACTTGACACATCAATGCCTACTAACTTGGTAGAATAATTTTTGTCCTTTGTAAAATCATTTCTGTTTCCTTAGGTTTATTTGATATATGAGAAGCATGACTTGCCCATACTGAGCATGAGAAACAAATCTCTTTTGTTATAAAAAGTATAAATTGGTAATCTGGAAGAAGCTAATGTCTATGTACATTTCTGATTTATTTCTGAGGACAAATATGAAGAAAATATTTCATTTGGCATAACCTTGTCAGTGACTTCCAGGCTGCCTTCAGTCACAGAGGCACGTGCACCAGTATGGTCTAGTCTGTCTGTAATGATTTTTGATGTGGTTATCCTTAAGAAGCTATTTTTCTATGAACTGCTAAAAGATTTTATACCCTGAAGTACCTCTACTTTCACCATTCATAACTAAATTGGAGCACTCAGTTTTGAAGTAATAGTTAGTGTGATTTATTATTTACCAAGGCAGCAATGAAGAAACGTGTTTGAAAAGAAGCCAGTAGCAAATTACAATCGATTTGCACAATATAACAAATAAAATGTTTTAGGGAGGCAGACTTGCTGTTTGAAATGATATGTGATCCATAATAATATTTCCAAGATGTCTGCTTCTTTATTACTGTCAACAATTCATTAATCATCTTCCTACAAAGAAAGCAACTCACCCTTCCCCCTGGTTCAGATATCTAAGAAAGTGCAGATTGTGGCTCTGGGATTTCAACCCATGCTTTACAAAATGTTGTTGTTTCATTAAAATGAACATACAGAACTTCTAGGTGTCCATTCATGTGCCTTTGGGGTGAAGGCAGGGAAAATTACCTTTCCTGCGATGGAATCCTGATATAATTATGGTCATATATATGGTTATATACAGTCATTTTCCAATAAGGTAAAGCAGTGTATTTTTATAACCAAAAAGGAGAAAAGATCCAAATCACACAATCTGAGATTTGGGTTTGGAGGGACCTTAAAGATCACTCACTTCCAATCCCCTTCCCATGTTTTACTGTGTGTTTTTCTGCTTGTTTTCTTCTCGAGCAAGAAAAGGAATCAGAAGCCCAAAATGCATGAGCTAAAAAAAAAACCTGCTCTAGTCCAGTGATAGTGATGAGCCTAAATGAGGTAGACTACAGAATAAGTTCTGTTGAATTCTCTGCTGCTTGCTATGTGTATTTCTCAGATTGTGTTGGACATTTCACTGCATCCTTGAGATAACCCGGAAGAGTTGCAGAGGAATGAGTTTTCTGCTTCTAGTAAAGCCTAAATTAAAGATTAGATCAACAGAGATGTTTAGGCATGCAAAGATACAGATAAATGCTGACAGGATCATCAGAAATCCCATGTTTAAGCCAGTGAGTTTATTCCAAATTAAGTGCATTATCCGTATAATTCACTTTTGAAAATATCATCCATCACCAAGCTGGATGCCTAAATGCCACTGTAAATCTGGACCAAGTTATTCTTATCAGTAACCAAGACTGGGGAAAAACAAACAAACAAACAACAACAACAACAAAAAGCGCTGCAAAACTGAAATAATACAATGATACAAATAGAGCTACTGCTTTATTTTATCCTTGAACAAAACAGGGCTACTTTCTAAACACAGCTCATTACTGTAGAAGAGATCATTCTGCCAAACACACGGAGTAGTGCAATAAGTTATCTAAAAAGCCTCAGGAACCTCTTGGCCAGACAGCACAATCTGTTCAGGCAGCCCTTTGATATGCTATCAGCAGACACAGAGCAATCTAGCTGTGGCTATTCCCTCTATTATTCTCCCAGACTGTTCCTACTCCCTGAGTTGTATTTCTGTGCATATCCATGCATTTGGGAACCCTTAATGGATCTCCCTTACATGAATTCATGCAATCCATCCTCAGCCAGTGCACAGGCAGGGTAAAAATGTGGAGTTAGAACCCTTCATTCAATCAAACTGAGCTGGGAACTGTAAAATTTGACATTAATAGCAATTCATTTAACCACCGGCAGGAGATTTAACCACTGTTCTTGCGATGTTGTGCTCCTTGCAGAATGAAAAAAAAAAAATTGGCCACTGCATCAGGACTGCTGAAGAACAAGAGGATAGAACCTTCTCATTCAAGTAAAACCAGTTACTTTCCAACTATGGAGTGAATGAAATCTTTGTCAAAATCTGTAAGAACGTTTGCTGAGGCAGCTGTGGCTGAGCAGGCTTTCTTTTATAGCTATAATCAAGCACAGTACTTATACATTAATATAATTGCTGCTATCCATTGCTTTCATTCAAGGTGCTTCAGGGAAGGCAATGTGAGGATAAACAGTATGATAGAGCAGAACATCACTGGAGCAATGTATTCGAAGATTTTCTTAATTGTTGAATTTGGATTTGCACAAGAAATCTTCCATAGGAGAAAGGGCTGCACTGATTTTTTGTTTTTGTTTGAATGCAAGTCATTTGCTTTTAGAGGTCTTTTTCATGGGTTTTTTCCAGTCTTTAATTTTGGAATTAAACTCTGCCACTTGGATAAGGCAGACAGGCAGCTAATTAGCCAAGAAATGGGCATTGAGAGTTCTTGGAAAAAAAAAATCACCCTTTTGTAAGTAAAATGATTGCTGAGGATATAGTATTGATTTGATAGTTTTGCAGCTGAAAATGTTTGCTAATTGGAGAACCAATTCTGTATTTTTATTCTCAGCACAGAATCAAGAAGCTTTTGAATTAACATCAAAATACTTGCTGAAGGAAAAATGAATCCAATAAAAGATCAGGATGTGATACTGGGTGACACAACACCCTGGAAGCCATGCTCTGGGCATTCTAAAACTGCCCTGGAAATGGAAAGGTAGAAATAATCATAAATATGAATCCAAAATTAATATCTATGGATTAATAGTAGGCAATTATTGCTGGCCAAGCTAATAACATTTTTCTGTTCTGGTTTTCATCAAAATGGTCCCTGGGTTTCTAAGTCCATCTATCAGAGTGATTAACAATAAGATACAAAACCTTCTGATGTTCTCCCCTTGCTTTCACAGAATTTTCTCTTTTTCTGATGAATCATTCTGATAGAAAGAAACTGGTAAAAGGATAAAGGGTAAAAGGGAGAACTTAAAATGTTAGATGCTTCTTCAGAGCCTTAAAAATTCTCACAAAATATCTGAACAATATGAGAATTCATTTAGATTATTTTTAAACTGATGCCTTTTTTCAATTCTCTCTATATTTATTTCAGGCAATGTTAATCAGGTGTTAATGCAATATTCATGGAAGAGAAATCACACCCCTGTTCTATTTCACATGTCATTCAAATAGTAAAAAGTGTTTGGTGATCTGCAGGAGCTGAATATTTGCTGGTAAGGGCTGACAAATAACACCAATCCCTTCCTCAATCTCTGAATTTTCTCAAGTTTGTTTGGTTTTGGTTTTGTTGGAGGTTTTTAGTAATTTTTTCTTCTCTATTCCCATCATAGTTTAACAGTTCGTTTTTAAGTTAAGAAAAAAAAATCCTCTGACTTAAGAACTTAACCTTAATAACATATAAGGCATTGATATTTCTGAAAGAGTGCCAGCCTCTACCTTGAGTAATTTCAATAGATATAAGTCCAACAACTCAAGAAAGAAGAGCTGAAGTAAATCCACCACCACCACTGTGCTGCCAGGTGGGCCATTCCCTACTCCACATCCCTCCACCCCCCAAAAACAAGTTATCTATAGAGCTCTGGAATGTTTTCTAGGAAGATAAAATATAGAGATATGAATAAATAAGAGAATGCTTTTTTCTTCCAATGTGTGTGCCTTGTGCTGGTTTATGTTATTTTCATGTCCCTCCCTTCATCCCTACTATCTCATTCCTTGTATTAATAGCTCTGCTTTTTCTCCCCTTGTGTTTTTCTGGCCTTTCTTCTGCAAAAGCATAACTTCTGTTCCACTCATTTTTCCTCATTCATTTTTTTCTTCATTGTCTCTTCACAGTATAAGTCTCCTGTCCTTTACCCCAGAGAGATTTTTTCTCTCATTTCAGCCATTGTAATTTGTCTGCCCCTCCTTCTGGGTCTAATTCTTCCAATTCCTTTGTCATGTGAGCTCTGTCTCAGTGACCCCCTTGCTCTGCATTCTACCTCTACTCTTTCTCTTTAGGGCCTTCTACATAACTGCTTTAATTCTTTTCTCTCCTTCACAGTGGGTCCCCAGCTCCACCCTCTGATCTTCATGGAACCAGAGAATATCCTGTGATGGAAGGCACCCACTGGGGCCATTGAGTCCAGCTCCTGGCACGGGACACTCCAGGAATCCCCTCACATGGGAGCATTGTCCAAACACTCCTGAAGCCCTGGCAGGTTTGGGGCTGTGTCCATTTTGCTGGGGAGCCTGTTCACTGCCCAGCTGATGAAGTTTTACAGGCGGCCAGAGCAAAATGAGCCCCGTGAAGATGTATCAAGTCTGAGGGTTGGCCTGCAACCTCTCAGAGTGGCTTAATAATATTGCCAGACAGCTCTTCAAGTATGTTTTGTAAAGTAAAGGTGTTAATTCAAGAGAAAATAAAAAACAACACAGAAACAAAACAAAAGCTGGGCACTACCGTTATGGTATTTGGGAGGGCTGAAATAAAACACCATTTTCTTGGAAGGCGTATGGCAAAGTTTATTAAAAGGCACATCCTTTTTATACAGTGTTGCAATACAATTAGACATGATTGGTCATTCAGACCAACACCCTTTCATAACATCTTTGCAAGTGAACAAGCTGCAAAATAGCAGGTGCAAGTTTAGAAATTGTCTGGAATGTCTTCCTCCACAGTAATGCATGGGGAAGTCTATCTGACTTGCTTTCCTAGGTTCTGCTGCTGCCTGATGGCTAAAAATCTCTCTTTGACCACTGTCAGCATCCACAGGGCATGGTGCAGAAAAATCCCTTGTACCTGCTAAGACACCCCAAAAAGCAGTTGAGCACCTCTGTGCTCCTTAAGTATACAATGATCAAGGAGGGACAATTTGGCTTGCTGCCAATAGAAAGAGCCACAGGTTTTGAGAAGCACTTCTAAAGCCCTACTGGTGCCCCTCTGCTGGCATTAGGCCCATTGGGATGTGGGAAGAACAGAAGGTTCCGGTGCTTCTTAAAAGCCAGGAGTGTAATTGAAACCCCTTTTCCTTATTTGGAAACACCTGCTTGGATGTGGGGGTGCATTCCTACACTCAACCACCCTCTGGGAGAAAAATATTTTTCTAATATCCAACCTACACCTCCCCTGACAGAGCTTCAGGCCATTCCCTCAGGTCCTGTCCCTGGTCACAGAGAGCAGAGATCCGTGTCTGCCCCTCCTCTCCCCCTCAGGAGGGAGCTGTAATTGTGAGGAGTCTTCCCTCAGTCTCCTCCAGCTGAACAAGCCCAGCAGCACCATCAGCTGCTCCTCACACGCTTTCCCTTATGGCCCTTCATCCTCGTTGCCCTCCTTTTAACAGCTTTATATCTTTTTTATTAATTTGGTGCCCACAGCTGCTCCCATCACCCCCTCGAGATGAGGCCTTCCCAGTTCAGGACAATGCCCTCCCTTGGCCATCCCGTGCTGTTCCTGATGCCCCCCAGGACATGGATGTGCCTCCAGGGTAGACAGGTGACACACTGCCCTTGCCACCTTCCTCAGCTGTGTTACATCAATAGTAGCTCCTGTGCTTCTTCTGAACCCTTCCACCACCTTGTCCCTGACCTTGTGGTGATGCCTTAAGTTTCAGCTTCCATGTATTTCAGACTCTGTGCTGCCCAGGGGTGCAGTTCTGAGCCTCACATCCAGTGCCAGTCAGCTCTCCTCACAGAGCAGGCAGACAAAACAAATCCTTTTCCTGCTAAACACCAAGGACAATTTTCAGGCCCAAAAGCACCACCAAGGGTGGGCTGAAGGGAGGAACAAGAAGGATGGGACCTGACACCCTGAAGCTGTAATTGGACAATTAAACCCCAAAATGCAAATGACCAAAACTTAGAATAGTGTGACACCTCGTGACCATTTGTCCATTTTGTGTCCATTTTGTGTCCAGGGCTTGGGTGTAGCCCTGGCCAGACTCTTGTCCTGTCCAAGGTGCATCCTAAAGGCCTTTCAATAAATACCTACTTTATTCTGGCTCTGTCCAGTCTCTGTTTCAGGTCTTTCTAAGGCATCAGTGGGAGGATAGAAGTCACTCTGAGGATAGGGGTAGTGTGGTACTGCATTGCAAGAGAATGAAAACATGAGATCATTTTTATAATCTCATCACATTTTTTTAAACTTAAATGTTAAAGATTTAAAATTCAGCCAAGTTTTGTCTTTCCAGAACTTTTTTTCACAGAACACAAGATTGGAAGAAAATAAGGAAAGGTGGACCAGTGATCTGAACGTCAGTCTGGAGGCGTTTTTTGAGAATCAGATTGTGGGAAACACTAAAAGTAAAAAGGATTTTTAGGAGCTGAAAAAGCCGGCCTCAGACAGAAAAAGCTGAGCACTCAGAATCTGCTGCAACTGAAAAGTTTGAAACTAGAAAAGATACAGTAGTATCTGTACATTGGAAACAAAGGTTGAGTTTCTAGGTTTGGCTTGAACAAATCTTACTTAACACTGCAGAAATATATGCCTGACAAGATAGTAGAAGGTCTTAAGCTTAATAAGAGTATTGTGTATTGTTAATAGAAAAGCATACAAGTGAGCATTGTCTGAAGCAGGTGTATGTGTGCTATAACTGACTGGCTAGAACAACTGTCTGCAAGATTTAGCTGAAAAGTTTTTAAGGTGCACTGCAACGAAGAAATTTGCAGCTGCCACTGACAGTCCGTGAGCTGTTGCTTTCTCTCAATTGTCTCAAACTCTTTAATGAGACTGATGCTTCATTAAAGATTGAGAACAGCTTCCGCAGCAGTCCTGTCCTGTACCTGCACTCTCCAACACATCAGGGCATACAAGTGACACTTGCCACCTTCCTCAGCTTTGTTACATCAATCGCAGCTTCTGCGCTTCTTCTGGACCCTTCTACCACCTTGCCAGGCTGCACCTACTGCTGCTTTGAGTGGTTCTAGTCAGGCATAAAGCAGGCAGAATGGCCTAAAAGCAGGCCTCCAATTCTTTTAGAGAAGGCAGAGGATCCATGGCACTGCTTTTCCCGGATGCTCTCCCCGTTCGCTAGAGCATGCGGGGCTGTGCTGAGGGAGAGGATGCAGTGCTGGTGCCTGCTGTGCTCTGATTGTCCTGCACTTCCCAGAGCTGTGAGAAGCAGGGCATAATTAGATCAGCAATGAAGCTTTTCTACAGTTTGGAATCATTTGTCAATCCCACTCATGGTTTTCTGCAGTGAAGGTTTGATTTTATGTAGAAAGGAAGTTATTGAATTATAGTATGTTAGTCATAATAATTAGCAAGGCCTGTGCTCACTGCAGCAGGATGATAGGCTTTGTTTTTATCCCTCTAGGCCTATCTAACTTGCATAACAGGTACTGGAAGATTCATCTTCACATCTAAAACTCTCTTCTGACATGTGGAGGTCCATACTGGATCCAAGGCCTGGAGAAAAAGCTGGGTATCCCTAAAATCTCTGTGCCCCTGCTGGCTGGCTGGGTGTGATGGCTGCCTAATCAGGAGCCCATGAGCTCTAAGTTCATGCTGTTCAATTGTTAAATACTGGCACATTTTCCACTCATCATGACCTGAGTGGTAGCCACTCAACCACGCTTGAGTCAACCACGCCAGGAACCATCCTCCAGCAGACAGCCAGGGTAGGACTGCCCAGCTTTGGCACAGAAGGACTCAGCTGAATGCAAACGAGCTGTGCCTGTTGGTCCAAGGGCCCCAAAACAGTTCCTGGATTGCTTCACATCAGTTGTGAAAACTGATGTGTTATTTTTGGTATGTTCAAAAGCAGCATCCTATGGAGTTGAATTCAGAAAATCACTCACAATGGTCATTTTGTGTCTGGCGTGCCAGACTTGCAGAGAGACGGATTTAGATATGCCAGTAGTGAAAGAATTTTCCAAGTGTCAAATCAATTCCTCAATTCCTTCCCTGAATCATGATGTGGATCTACTGCTTAATGTTATTTATGAACTTAAAATTGGTAAAATTGGTCAAATGAGTAGCCCTAGACCTGTATGTTTTTAATACAGCAAATAGTTTTGTCTTTCTTCCTAGTAAAGGTGAAGATATAAATGTTTCTACTGTTTTTGTTTGTGCTAGTTCACTCTGACCACTCATCTTACACCAGTGAAACTCCATGAAATACTGTTCGTTTACATCAGCCCAGGTAAAAAAGAGACATAGGCAACTCAAAAGTTGTTTTTTTTCCGTAATAGTCAATATTTTTATGTAAGAATTTTTTTCTGTCCAGTTTCTTCTGCATGCCTTGAAATGAGAAAAGCCTGATGTTTTCAGAGCAGTTTCCCATGCTCTTGTACAGGCAGGTTATAAATCAAAACTTCTTAGATACTGAAATAACCAGCTCCCTTTTTTTTTCCTCCCAGGCTAATGGTAAGAAACTGAGTGTAGGATGGGTTTTGGTTTCATTTTTCTTACTTGTTACCATTTTCGAAGATGCTTTTACCAATCCCATTACTAAAAACATTTTCAGCTGACCCTGAAGTCCAACAACAAATGTTTCTCCTCTATCAGAAACAGGTGTGTGAAGATTGAGCTTGACACTGACCCATTTATTTCACCTTTCCCTGCAGGCAGAAATTATTTATTTTATTCAGAAATTAATATTGGATGTGCTTGCTAAACCTGAATTTCTGCATGTCTGAGGAGTTAAAAGTTCAAGATGACAATGTAAATCTCAGCATTGATTTCAGCCCTCTGTATTCTGTAAGTACTGTTTATTCTTGGAGACATGTTCCCCTGTGACCTTGCTTTGGAAGTAATTACTGGGTTAGTGTTTAAGGCAGAAAGCATTTGTGGACTGCTAACACACAAGCTGACAGAAAATTCTTTGCAGATCTTAACCCATTTTCAGTTCTGCAAGACTTTTCCAGAGCATTCTGATCACAAGTTGTTGCTGAGATATCTTCATTTTGATCTCACGTGTCTCTATTTGCTACCAAAACCACATTTTTAATTCTCCCAGTCCCATTTTCTCAGTTCTAGGTGCTCTCTCACAGTGCCTCCCACACTGACTGGCAGTGATGATCAGTTCCTAAAAGAGTGACTTGCTTTCCAACTGGGCAATCAGAGACAAAGGTGGTAAGTTTGTTTAAAGTTTCATACTTAAAAAAAAAAAAAAACAACCTTCAAAGTATCTTATGAGCTCTAATGACAGGGTTATCAACAAACACAAAGGAAGCGCAGTGTGAATTATTTATTCCTTCATCTACTTACCAACTGAAAGGAAGTCAGCTTCTTATTCAGAGTCAAATCCCAGCTCTGCCAGAGACGTGCGTCGTGCTGAAGGAGTCAAAGATGTGATGACAAAGCTATTTTAACAAAACTCCTCCAAGGCAAATGTTAAATAATATATTTAAATTTAAGTATATACATATAACTAAGTATAAGTGTAATTATATACATGTCTATATAAATAGTATTTGTGTATGTGGTACATTTTTATATGTACAGTTTTTATAACAAACACATAAAGAATTTATCTAAATATATTTATAGGTGGATTTTTTTGACAAAAAATAAAAAGTCTGTAGCAGACTGTAGCAGACTCCAACACTTGACACACTTGATAATACTTTCTCTCCACTGAGATGTACAGAACACCAGAACATCTTCCCATTAATTGCTATGAAGTGGACAAAGGAACATTAGAGTATATCTACAGTTCTGTTTAAAAACTGCTTAACTAGATTTTAAAAGTTTTATCTTGGAACTTCTAGCTGGATAAAAGACTTGGAAACCAAACATTCTGAAATTTATGAGCTCCCCTGTTACCAAACCTTGCAAACGTAGAGATTATGGAAATTCCAAATTTCAGTGGTTGCCAAATTTATGGTGCTTTATTTTACATAGATTGTATTGACACCTTCATCTGGAAAGGAAATGGAGTAAAACATTCATTTTCAATAAGTTTATTCTGCGATTGATTTTAAGTTACTTTCCATCAGGAATTTTGGAATCCATGATGAGGTACTGGTTGACTGAGGTGTTTAGGTTTACATTGTTTTTTAAATTATCAAGTTATCTTAAAAGTGATTAAAAAGAGTAACTGCCTAACTTAGTAACTCATGTAGAGTCTCCAAGACCATGTCTAAGCCATTCATCATAAAGCAAGCTTAGAATTCACTGCATTCATATTTTAAACAACCTGTCACCATTTATAATCTCAGTATGCACTCGCCAATGTAAGAAACATGATAATGTGCTAGGGTATGGTTAAATAATGTTCTGGATGCAATGGAAACAGAAAAAAAAAAGTAGACAAATACAGAAATAAGGTTATCATGTCTTTTTTAATCTGTTTAACAGTAATTCCCATCAGGATGTCAGATCAGGTCACATGTACTTTACATTTTAAATGAGCTATGGAATCAGAGCATGGGATATGAGCTAAGGAAGAAGCTGATATANTTTTTTTTTTTTTAATTTTGTCTGTTTAACTAGAACCTCAATATAGGAGGGGTGTGTCTTTTTTAGTTCACAGAGACCAAATATTTTCTTATAAAATTTTGTTGTATTGATTTTGATATGCATACTGAGCACATTTAAGATCAATCTTCTCTTAGTGACAATGAAAATGTTGGTCAGCATTCATGAGAAACACTGACCAAATGCCACATGAGGCTGACACTTCTCACTGACATAGAAAACTCTTTCTCTGTTCAAGAACCACTGCTAGCTTCCAATCCTCAAGTTCAATTACTCATTTTCTTTTTAATTCTTGAGTCCAGCTCAGCAGAATTTATTTTCTCTTGAACACAATGACCCCCAGTTCCAGCTGAGCTGTCTAGGAAAGATTCAGCAGAACATTGTATACTTTCTTTTCTGAAGTAGCTCAGACTTCTTAATTATCCAAGTCATAATTTTCTAATCCAAAGTCACAGGAAAAGGACAGGCAAGGACTAGGTCTTGGAAATTATTAGCACCAGCTTCATCCAAATATAATAAAGTTTTAACATACATTTTATTTTAAGATTTTTTAGATATTTTACCTAAATTAAAATGAAAATTACAGAATTACTCCTTCAGAAAATAGGAATAATGTAGTCATTAAAACTGACTTTATTAAATTCCCTTTAAACATCCAGGGAAAACTATCCAAATGCAAAATGGAGGGACACCTTTTACTTTGAGCATATCAGAAGACAGTGGAGATTATCCTCATGATCTGAAACCCAAAATTCACCTTCCAAGTCCTCCTTAGGAGTGAGGAAAAGACCAGAACCTTGAGGACAGATGCTTGGCAGATAAGAGCAATAATTTTTTTGAAATAGGATAAGCCCTGCAGAGCCTGGTCTCCATCAGATCCCAGTTATCTCAAAAATTCAATGGCTCTGAAACACAATTTTTTTACCACAATGCCCTTCAGAATTTTTATTTAATTTATACCCATCTCCTAGGTTCTTATTGATAGAGTTGTTTGAATTTGAGTATCCCTTGTATATCAAAGGAATGAGAAGACATATGTACCCATGTAAAATCAGGGGACATCATTTCTCTGTGCTGAATAGATGCCACTTAGCCACCACCAGATGGACAAGAACCATAAATCCTGTCCTGGCTCACTCAAAAATATTTCCAGTCACACTTTGTTTGAAAGTCCAGGTCCTTCCCTCAGTCCTAAAAACACTCTTGATCTTTGTCCAGGTTATTGAAGATTTAAGAGGGTCAGTTCAGCTAAAATGTTCTTAGGCAGCTTTTGCTTACCAGCTCCAAAACCTGCTGGATTATTTTTGCAATTGGCAATTTGGCAGTCTTTTGTGGCTAAAGACCCCACAGATGCTGCAATCACAACTGAAGATTTATTTTCTTTGTGCTTTGAACTGGTAATGTGTCATTTCTGTCGTTTGCTCATTATATCATCAAATGATAACAAGCACCAATATGAGTTTAGGCTGTATATTCCTTTATTTCTTGCTTTAAAACATGAAGATGTAGCAGACAGATGACTGTTATTTTTTTCCCATTGAAATCTTCATATTCTCCATGATCTTCTAAAAGAAGCATTTAAAATCTGTTTTTCAACAGTTAAATTCTTAATTGTTTTTAAAAGCAATATATGGGGTTTAAGTCTTGTAACAAGTAATCTCCAAAGTATTTGCTACCTGGTTTTAAGAATTATTCACTGAAACCAGGCAGAGCTGTCAAAGTCCGAAAGGTCTGATGAAGCATTGATGACATTGCTACCAAAATTGTTTTGGAGATTTGGCTGTCACTGTTCACCTTTTGCTGTGAACCCACCAGTTAACAGAAAAAAAGCCACCTAAAGCGCCGTGGCTTCCCTTCTCACTGCATCTGTGTTTCATAATCAGGCCTTGATACTGTGAACAATTCAGAATGTCTATATTGATTAAACCTTAGGAGTCTTCACTTTAAATTCTAGCTGGTATTCTGCAGACTATAATGAACATTACCGAATGCATGGTGTCTTCTGGGAAACACCTTGAGATTATCAAGTTTAATTTCCCCCAGGAAGTTCTTACAGCAGTGCAATCAAGCTAACTTTTACTCTCTGTAATGGAATAAGATTTAATCTGCAATTTTTAAACCACCAACATTTCCTAATTTTCCTCTTTTAAAAAAGGAGGTTTGCTCTGCTTTTAGGCTCCTGCTAGACTTTTTCCCATAGTGCAGGTAATGAATATTCCATCCCTTTCTTGTATGCTGGGTGTGTACAAGCAGCTTTAAGCCTATGGTTCATAAGGAATTTATGTCAATATTGCAATTAAATCCTGTCTGTCATGATAGATGACCTTTAATCTAGTGTATATTGAGTCCCTAATCTCTCAGATTGCAACTGAGTGATGGAGATGTAAGTCTTCATGAAAGAAAGGCAGATCATAAGAAAATAATTATTTTTTGTATAAACTGTAATTTTCCAATTACTACTCTCAGCTGGGACAGAAAATATCTAACTCATGATATGTTCTGATCCAAAATTAATCCTTTTGTAACTGTGTCTTTTTTTGATTAAAGACTGTTTTTTCCTTCTTTCAGAAGAAATTCTCAACCCCTGTCGTAATTTTAATGTCTTTTTTCTTTTATTTTTTTTCTTTCCCAGTATATTAACACAGTATAAGCAGATTGATAAATACAGGTTCAAGCAATATAGAGAGGTATTCAGGTAAACAATTATTACATTCATATTTATATCTATAAATATTACTTTGATGGTAAAGTGTATCTGGTAAAAATATCCCTAAATTGTGGAAAAGATTTCTTCAATTATGAAGTAAATATCCTTTTTTTTTTTTTTTTTTTTTTTTTTAATTAATGCTTTCGAGGTATTTAAAAATGACTGTGGATGCTGAATACAGGGTTTAAGGTTTTGGTGACACGACGTGTGAACAATAAAATAGAGATAAAGCTAGAGTGGCCAGAAATTTTTGACAAATACTGGTGGAAACATTTGCATCACAGTAGAAAAAAATGTAAAGATTGACTGCACTCCCAGTCTGTGCCAACAGAACCGTGCAAGAAAATTGTCAGTTGTCACAATGATCTTGTTTGTAAAGAAATTTGAAATGTAGTGACCAAAAGTGCAGTCACAGAACGGTGTATTTATGCTTTTTTCTGAAGTTACTGCTTTCTCCTATTTATGTCTTTGTTTCCAATTTGTGAATTTGCTTATATTTCCCAACATTGATTATAGTGGGAAAATATGTTCCCAAATTATCTTCTTTGAAGAAATATATAATTTTCAGATGCTAAAATACAGCAATATTACTTAGGGCTATTACTGGTATTTTTTAAGCTTCCAATATCTTCTGTTTGATGATGGAGAGCAGACATGGCTTTGATGTAAACCATTTAATTTAAATGTCCTCCCAAGAGGACAGTTCAGCAGTGCTTTGGTCACTGCTCTTACATCAGTGGTATAAGGATTCCCTCAGGGTGAATAAGACAAATTAAACTAAATCAGAGTAAACAATGGATAGCTTCTTAATTAGTTTATTCAAGTTTATTCTCTTCATTCTGCACTTCACTGATACTTTTAAAGATGTAAATAAATGAGCCTCCTGCTCAGGGCATTTCCTGCCATGTCATAGAGCACTGTTGCTCTGCTCAGGATGAACCAAGACTGGGGTACAAACAAAGCAAATTCAAATTTGCATCATGCATAGTTTAAAAATCCGTATTTCAGAATTTGCTTTTTACAATCTTTACATTATAAAACTAGATTAATAAAAAAGAGAATAATTTACACTTAAAACCTCAAAACGTTTTGTTAGCTTGTGCTGCACTGTGGAGCTTTAAATCCAAAACCTACAGATTGAATCACCTAAAGTTTATTTAACCCCTGAAACAGAACTTCATTTATATGCATATGGTCACAGTGAACATAAAAACTTTAATGATTTGTTTATATTATTTTCTTTTAAAATTCTACTGGGGTGGAAATGAGCTCAGAAAATGCCAAACCATTCTCACTGTTTCCTTTAAATCTACTCTAGAAAACTATAGTTCAGCTGTGAACATCCTTTGTAAACTGTGAATGAGACCAGCTTACTTCATGCCCTTAAAATTTTAACAAAATATTTTTTAAGGTTGAAATATTCAAGTTTTCAATCTCCTAGGTATGGGCTTTGTCAAGAGAGGGACATAGAGGAACTTGAAAGAAATCCATGCAGTTGCCACCCCTAAATGAAAGAAGTCTTGATAAGTAACATCTGAAGGATAAATTAGAGGTTTTTCAGGAGAACCAAAGGAGACAGAGACACAAAAGCAAAAGAGGCAAAGATTTTAATAAATGGTGTGTCAGTAGCCATGGAAGGGGTCTGGTAAGTGAACATGGAGGAAGAAGGAGGATTCCTTCTCTATTTCTACTTCAAAGAGACCATTAGAAACTTAGATTGGCTCCAGTGGAGTGGGAGGGATGGGTCATTGACTTGAGAGAGATCTGAAGGTGCATCGTAAATGAAAAGCTTTAATCAGTATAGGAACAAGATAGAGCAAAGAAGTGAAAAAAATAACTGAAAACACACAGATAGCAAAGTTTCTTTTACAGATGAGTGAAGTTCTGTTTTCTTTTATGACAAATGGGAAAGAGCCACAAAGGCAAAGAAAGGCTCCTTTGCCCAGTTTCTCCACATTGACGTACACAGGCACAAATGGAAGCATAAATGTCACACCAATAGAGGAGGCAATCAAAAGCAGTGGGAAGGTTGCTGGGTTTACAAGCACGAGACCAAAAATGGGAGTTATGAGTTCTTAACATCCATTTAGAGAAGAGGGAGATATGAATAAGAGGGAATCCTTGGTTCTGTGGCTGAAGTGTGACACGGTACAGGTTGTCATGGCAAGTCAGTGGCAGCATGGTGCAATTTGTCAGCATGAGCTGAACCACACCAAGACTGCTCCAGAAGGAGCAGGAGGAGGGACACTTACCTGTAGAAGAGGGCAAATCAACACACAGATCATCCTTGTTTTGCGAGCAGTTAAGACATTTTTTCCCCCTCAAACCATACCGAAATGGTTCACCAGGAAATCTCCATTATTCAAAATGGACACCTCTGTGTGAATACAGTCCAAAAAATGTCAGGTACATATTTACCCTCTTTAAGTAACTTTGCTAAAAATATTTGTCCCCTTGCTCTCCAGTCCTTGTAACTCTTCTAACTAAAAAAAGAGTTTCTGATGGGGCATACAAGTTTCATAAATGCCAAGATGACTTTGCTCTATGAATTTAAAATCTGTCTTGAATGAAAATAATTGATATTTTGTGGGTTGTTCATATTGTTCGTGTAGGTCCCTAATCACTTGAGGTATGTTTAAGCTTTTTAACTGATACTTAGTTCTTTCAAATGAGTAAATCTCCTGGGTGCACAGCAGCTCTGCATACCTGGGGTCACAGTGCAGGGAGTTATTTTTGTTGCTATCTACAAATTGTCTTGACATGCAGCATATACCCACAGGGTCAGAAGAATTGCCCTCTGATTACATGTACAATAATCTGGATCTCCCAAGGTATTCAAGTGGTTAATTAAATATCAAGTAATTGCTAAAACTACTAAGTGACATTTAATTAGTATGTTAATTGATATCAAATTTGTTCTCACTATCTTGTTTTATGTTAATAAAATCCCTAAACATTTCTTGGGAGTATATTAGGAAGCAATGTGCTCCAAATGTACTAATGCAAAACAGCCTTAAGCACCACTTCTGCATGTGGAACACAACTTCTGACTCCAATTTTTATCCCAGCTGTCATACCTTCTCTACCTTTAAACTTTGTGTTCAGAGTCTATTACATTCAGTAGCATAGGCCTCTTTTGGTATGGATTTTGACTTTTTTAATCCCATAATCTCTTAGGCATCTATGAAAAAAGGGATAACTGTTTAAATAGTCTAAGTCTGTTTCCTTGGGTAGTGACGGCCAGGGATGTGGGGAATGGGGAGAGCCTCCATGGCTGGTTCCAGGGATGTATTTCAGCACAGCCTCCCCATTTGGAGTGGAGAAATCTGTGCTTTATAAACAACACAGAATTGCCAGAACCACAGCTTTAATTGACTGATAGTTCTGCAGCAGCAAAATGCCTCCGTGTTCGTGCACACAAGGAAAGGTGTTCCCCTCTTCCTCCCTGTGAGGAAATAGCCATGCTTTGCCTTTCAGCTTGAGTCCTTCAAAAAGCTTCACAGCTCTAATTTAGAAAAGAGATTCCTTTAAGCTCGAGGCCATAAAAAGACTGACAGAACTCCAGAATGACAAGAGCCCTGAGCCTGTCCTTCCTTTCAACCACTAAAATGTTCCCAGTGGCCTTATCAGGAACAGGTGAACTGTCCAAAGTTGAATCCACTAAGAGAAAAAGTTCTTTCCCTACCATCTAATTGGAGAACACACTGGGAAAAAAATCTTATGAATATTCATATAAATTTTTAAATTCATTCCTTTCAGCTGTGCTCATGCCTTTTGTGTGTCAGTTTTTTGTGGAGTTTTTTCTGTGTTTTGTTGGTGCCAATGTACAGAGAGAGTTGGTTTTACATTCAGGATCACAAAAAAAAAAGCCAAGTCTAATTTATTCTCCATGAACATTCACAGCCAATTAGTTCAGAAGAGTCCAACTGGGGAATAGAAACAATGGGGTATGACCACGCACAGGGAAACTACAGAGCTCTGATGCCAACCCTCCTCAAATTCAAAATCTTGAATGTACATGTAACCACTGTAAAAGGAAGCTGATAGAGGAGGGACTGTCAGAGAACTCTGAATTAGAAATAAAGAAAACTGTGATCTGTTTATTCATGGATGTGTCACAGAAAAAAAAAGGAAAAAAGAGAGGAAAAATTGATTAAGTAAATTATATAATGTACTCAGCTCTAGTTATATGTAATGGAAATATTGCAACAGAACTAAGAATCAGCAGAATGATCATGATAGGCAAAGTATGACACTGATTTTAAACTACTTTTGGATCAATTGATTTGAACTTCTGTTGTTTCTTTTGGATGATGATTTAGATTTCACAAAGTAGTTTCACACTACTTTTTAAGCTTCCCTTTAGATATATAGTGATAATCCCCATTCATTAATAGAATAGTTTCAGCAAGTGAAATATTTGAAACCTTTTATAATGGAAAATGTTTTTTTTTGCTGAACTTGTGTGTAGCCCTTCTATCAGTTCAGAATGTCCTCTGCAAAGTTAATACTGGTTATACAACTCATATACATGGAAGTAATGATACATAAAACTGTAAACATGAATAATACAAATGTAGAGTAGCCTGTTTAGGTGTTGTATAGACTTGAATTCTTGAAAAATGATGTACAAAACACTTCGGAAATTAAATGCTTATGTATGAAAATCTTCAAACAAATTTGTCACAGGACATAAAAGCATTTCTTCTATTCGAGTCCCATTCTGTCTTGTCCATTAACCCTCACAGACAGTGCCAGTTCCAAAAATATTTTAAAATAAAGCCCACTCCCTGCTAGCTGGTATGGCTCTTTGTGGTAACTATCACCACAAATGCTCTCTTATCTCCCAGCTGCCTTCCTCTGCTTTCTGCCTCCTCTTATTCAGTGCCTCAAGGTCTTTGCCTTGAGCTTGTCTCCCTCTGCAGCTTTTAGGGTCACCAGGCTCCAGCTCCAGCCCTGGCATCTCTCTCAGCTGTCTGTCCATTTGGAGCCTTCCCAACCTCTGGGGAAAGGCCATTTACCCTGATGTTCCATAGGAACATCTTCTCTTCCATAGAAAGCAGTCCAAGTTATCACCAAGTCATGGGGTGAATGATGGCATTTTGAGTGCCTTCAGGAATTCAGAGAAGACAGTGCTTCCCTCAACAGCCAGACACAGCTAAGCAGCTTCTCATCCCAAACAGGAGCTCCAGCTCCTGCTGAGGGACTGATGGAGTCGCTTGGCTCCTTTCTGGAAGCACCAGGAGCTCTGAGAGCCTGAGTCTGGAGCCAGCTTGGCACAAAGAAAATTTTGTGATGAGAGTCTAGATAGGAGAAGACTCTGGGGAGATCTTAGAGCACCTTCCAGTGCCTAAAGGAGCTCCAGGAGAACTGGAGAGGGACTTGGGACAAGGCATGGAGTGACAGGATGGAGGAAATGACCTTAAACTGACAGTGGACAGGTTTACAGTAGATATTAGGAAGAAATTCTTCCCTGTGAGGCTTTGGCACAGGGTTTCCAGAGAAGCTGTGGCTGCCCCTGGATCCCTGGAAGTGTCCTGTACCAGACTGGATGGGTCTTGGAGCAGCTTGGGATGCTGGAAGATGACCCTTTCCATGGTAGAGGGTGGAATGGGATGATCTTTAAGGTTCCTTCCAACCCAAACCATTCTGGGATTCTGTGAGTAACCCACAGCCTTCAGCCATGAGTGCGAAGCCTGAACCTGTGAAATATGAAATAACATAATTGCTCATATGTCTTTAGATTAGCTTTTTAAAGTCATGACTTTTTTTTTTTTTGCTAAAAAAGATTAATATTTGATTACTAATTTTGTATTCCAACGTCTTCTCGTTAGGGTTGGAGTATGAAAAACATCTCTCTTAGTTATGATTGCTGTTTGCTTTGAGTCTGATTTCTGGACTGTCTTCTAGGAAATTACAGAGCTGAAAACAGAATAGTACTTTAGGCTGTAAATCCACCAACACTGATGTTAATGCTTTCCTGCACTGCTGGTGTTCCATTTTTGTTGCAATATCAGAAAAGTGACCAGTGTTTACCAAGAGTTAAGCTGGTAGTTTGATTGTTTTCTGCGTTGCTAATATGATTTCAATTGTTTCAATTATATTTGTTCAGGCATGAAATGCAATATGGATCATTCAGTTAATTAAGAGTTGTAATTTGCTTTAAGCCCTTTGTCCAGCAATGTAAATCTAAGCCCACCAGTTAAAACCTGCCAATGTTAAATAAAAGGTGAAGCACCCACCTGTATAATAAAACTGGCCTTACAGCCCTGCCTGCAGCAATGCAGTTGCAACAAGTCATAGTTTGCAGGTAGATAGTAATGTATTTTAATTACATAAAGCTTTCAGATAGCTACAGTTTAGAAGATCTGATATTTAACTTATATGTCTAGATATATTTATATTTATATATAAATGTGTATATATCTGTGTATGTTTGTATAATATTCTAATCACTATCTTTTTTAAAATTTGCTGGTTACCAACCACAAAAATCTATTTTTCGCATCTACCCACATAAATAACAGTGACCTTTCCGTGTGTATAAATACATAGGCACAAAAACTGAGGACTCACAAGTTCCTGCTCAGAGGTGGTGGTGTGAGAGTCTTCGGATGGAAATCTGTCACATGGAGCTCCCTGAGCCACCGGCAGGCTCACAGGGGATGTGCTTGGGAGCTGTGTTCCTCTGGTCCAGGGGGAGTTTCAGATGCCTCACTGTCTCTTCTGGGTCACAGTAACTGATGCCTTGGACAGCTGACCTGACAAAGAGACTGAACAGAGCTGGCAAATGAAGTAGGTATTTACTGAAGGGCCTTTAGGGTGCATCTTGGGCAGGACAAGAGCTTGACCAGGGCTACACCCAAGGTAGGCCCACAATGGTCACAACATGGATGCCCGGTCACGAGGTCTCACACTTTTCTAAGCTTTGGTCTATTTACATATTGGGGTTTAATTGTCCAATTGCAGCTTCAGGTTGTGAGGTCCCACCCTTCTTGCTCCTCCCTTCAGCCCACCCTTGCTGGGGCTTTTGGGTCTGAGAGTTGTCCTTGGTGTTCAGCAGGAAAAGGAGTTGTTTTGTCTGCCTGCTCTGTGAGGAGAGCTGACTGGCACTGGATGTGAGGCTCAGAACTGCACCCCTGGGCAGCACAGAATCTGAAACACATGAAAGCTCAAACTTAAGGCACCAGTCCCATGTGTGAAAATACACCCAGCTTTCCACCCAGTGAGGAGCCCCGGTCAGTTCTGCACCCAGGGAGAGAGCAGAGACCACAATGTGGGTGCAGCAAGGCCCCAGGGAGGGGAATGGTCCCATTCTTCATCAGCCACAGAGGCTGTTGTGATAAAGCTGCACGGGGGAAAGGGTTATTTCTTCTTTCCTTCTGCACAACCTGGCTGATTAATGATGTGTAACTAAAGGATCTGCCATGCAAAGGCTATGTGAGCAGCTCTTGCCACAAGGAGCTGTGTTTTCTCTGAAACAGCCGGCTGGGGAGCCCAGCTCTGCACCTCTGAGTATTTGTGCATCTTTTTCATAAATTCATTTGCTCTTTAATCTTTTTTATGGAATTGCCTGAAGTGTTGGAGATGAATTTTCACCAAAATGTCATCCTAAGGCAGAGCCTTGTATGGGATATTTCAGATTAGCAGATTTGGGAAAAGATGAAGCCAATGTTATAAAGAACCTGCTGAGTTCTCAGGATAGAGCTCTGCCAACAGAATCCCCAGTAGGTATAAGCACTGCTTAAAATTGCTGAAAAAATACACTCCTGAAGGATAGTCAGTTTGATTAGAAAGTTTGTTGTGGTGTGAAATTACTGTAAACAGATTTTATACATTTTAGCCACTTTTTTTTTTTTTTAATACAGAATTTAGGAATCATTGCAATGCTTCCTGTAATCTAAGTTTGAAAGGATTTGTTGTCATCTTTTTAATAAAATAAATCTAACAAGACTTGTTTAAGATTCTTACAGCTTTCAGGACATGATTGAATATATATTCCATCATAGTGAATCTTGCCCAAAAAGAGACTGAATTTGTTGTTGGCCATAGAAAAAAAATAGTGTCTGCAAAGGATCTATTTCATAAGGTTAAAAGCAGGTTTTGAAATATCCAGATGAGATAGATTTTTTTTTTAATTACTCAGTTATTGACCACATTAATCATTGACCAATTTCAGTTGCAAATTCTGACCTGAAACTCTGGTGAACAAAATAAAAACAATAGGTGGGGTGTCTAAGTATATGGGAGAGGTAAATAAATTTTTAGTCTTGCCCTGTGGGTCAGCTCTAAGTTAGTGAGAGTTCAGGAAAGTTTCATTGATTTAATTGGGCTGCAGGTTCTCTTCTAACTGATAAATCATTATTTGAAGGAATTTACAATAAAAATCCTTATGAAGCCAAACGTAAAAGAAAATCTAACAAAGTCCCATCTCTGAGTATTTATGAACCATTCTCCTCCAACACTTCAATTACCAAAGAAGCAGATACCTGATATTTGTTCTGATAATAAGGATATTTCTCTCTATGTCTAAATGAGTCTGCAAAGAAACTCAGTTTCTCCTGCTCTTTGGCAGCTGTTTTAAGACAGGATTTTCTGATCTTTAGGGTGTCTGCTCTGGGTTGTTTCATGGGCATTAGAATCTCATTACAAAAAAATAAAAAAACATACTGCTTGGAGCTGAGCTCATCCAAGGTCCTCTCAAAACTACTGAGCAAAGGGGTGCTCTATTGTACCGCTCTTTCACGTCTGAAAGTGTTTCTACTTTAATTCATTCTCTTTACTTCTGCTATACTGAGTATTATTATAGTCTGGTGAGTTCCTGAAAGTGGGAAATGCCAAACAAACAGGTGTCAGACTTCAAAAGAAGCATTTGTCAGGACTTAATGTTCTGAAGCTAAAGGCGACAGCTCAACCTAAATAAGCTCTTCTCAATAGGATTTAAATTTTCCTAATAAAAAAATAATAATAGAAATAAAGTGCAAATCAAACAGCCTAGAGAGTGGAAGGCTTAGAAAAATGAGCACCATCTGACATGATATCTTGATTTCAAGCCAGCTTGTACCGTAACTCTCAAAGTCCAAGTGGTCCACCACTCTTGCATCTTTTCGCACCTCGCTGTGGCTGTTTCAGGTTTGAAGGATGTACTTACCCGTAATTTCCATGTAGGACCAGTTAGGAACGTCAGTCAGCACAGTATTTAGTAGGACATGTTTCCCATCTCAGAAGTGCAACCTTGCACGCAGGTGGATTGGAGCCAAGGCTGAACTAAACTGGGGAGTGCACATCAGCAAAGGCAGCAGTGGCAGCTGAGCTGTGTGGGCTCAGGAGGTCCCACTCCAATTCTCCTTCTCTCCTTGAATCAGAGATTGTGGCAGTCATAATTCCATCTTCCAGCTGAGTGCAGGGACAGAGAGAGACTGGGATGTTTGCTTTTCACTAATATTACTCGATGCAGTATTGTACTTTAGGCAGAGCCATCTCTTCCATCAGCTCCAGCAAACATTGCTGTGTTTGTTCAGGCGTCCCCTAATTAAAAGGCACCGACTCTGATTGAAACAGTCAAATGAAACGTGATCACAGTGTGCATTTTCCCAATGTATTTGGATTTATCCATCAAACAAGTGCCTATTGTGAGTCCTCATGACCAGCAGCTCAGGAAACAGATGTGAATGCCTGGATCAGTCTGCAGCCTGTGCTGTTCTCAGCATGACAATATTGGTGAGGAAAAACAAAATCTGACCCTTGCAGCATTGTTAGGCAATGTCTGATCTGGGCTGAAGCACAGATGTACATAAAGGTACAGGAGAACACTCACATGTATTAATGAGATTATTTGTGAGCTTCTGGCACACTTATGATTTGGGTTTTGACTGGAACAGATGCACCAAATGAGGAGTGAGTCTGTGTGTCTGTGTAACAATGCCATGTTAAGGAGCCTTTAAAAATCAGGTTGGAAGACATGGGGATAAGGAGCTACAGATTATTATCATTATAATGAAAGAGAATAAAGCAAAAATAGCGCTGTGCAAAAAAAAAAAAAAAAAAATCATGTGCTGTGCTGGAACACAGAGTTCCATTTTCTGTCTTTGCAGCATTTGTCTATGACGGATGGTGGGACTCAAAGTCCTCCATAAATTTGTGTGGCAAAGTCCCAGACACAATAAAAATAGCTGAATTTTACTGATCTTCACCCTTGAGTGTGTCCTTTCCAGTTCTTTCCTCATGGTTGCATTCTGTACATGTCCACCTTAGCCGAGGAAAGAGGTTTCTATGAGGATACATTTTCCTGCACATGTTGTGTTGATACATTCTCAACATGTTCTGAGTGTTCAGTGGACAATATTCCAAGAATATCTTCAGAAAATTTTGCTCCTATTAGAAAAACTTATGTCTCTCAGAATGACAAAGTAATACAAGGATTCTGTTTGACACCTATGTTTAATTTGTCAGTGATGTTGTTTGCTGGTGTCTTCTGATACCTGGAATAAATTGTATTTTCTGACTATGTCTTGTGATTTTACAACTTCTTTACAGTTATCACATCAAAACAACCAATATGCTCTCTTTTATTCCCAGGGTTTACTTTTCCCTGTTGATATTATGCATTAATACTCTTGGTTTTCTAACATCATTGCAAGAAAATTAAGATATTTCTTTATTTCTTTATTCATCTACATTATTCCCTTGGTATATGTGTGTGTCCATTTATCTTCTGCTTAGCACGTCTCATGTTCCTGTGAGTGTGCTAGCTTATGGCTCCTGCTCAGTGTAGACAGAGTTTGAAATGTTTCCAGGAAACTGAAAAAGAAAGATTAGCAACTGCATAACTGGTGATTTTTGGGGTTTACCTAAGTAAAATGAGAATGTCTCCTCATAAGGAAAAATTCAGGAATCTCTCTCACTGCATCAGAATTCATCCCATCAACTTTCCAGTTTTGTTTCAAATCAAGGGCCAAGGGAAAACCTTGCACATGTCCTGATATAATCAGCTCAGAGTTATTATTTCCTTGATGGAAATAGATCAGCCCAGACTTTCAAAAATCATGGGAGAGATTTCTAGAAGGTAATTCCAGCTGCAAAACAATTAAAATTTAACCATTACAAGGAATCCAAAAAGAAGCTACACAAATAACTGTACAGGCCTAACCACAGCAGACTGTCAAGTCTATTTGTAATATTTGATAAAGTCAATACAGTTAAAGAGAAGGAAAGCAGAAGTTATAAATGTAGAATTCCAGTGAAATAGTTCCATGCATAATTGCTGCCCTATAAATGAACAATAGCATCTCATATTCTACCTTTTTTTAATACAAGTCAGTGTCAGAAGTTGTGTTCTCTGGGCTTGCAAAGATGGAAATTGGATCTAAATTATGGATGTTTTCCACTGACCTGTATGGTAAATGATCAAGGATTATAGAGGTCTCATGCTATTGCATGAGAGTCTGCTCTGCATATATATTCAAAGAGAGCTGTATGAATACTCAAAAATGATTGCTTCTCCCATTTCAAAGAATAAAAGTAATAGAGCTGTTCTGTTGTGTCTACATAAAACATTTCTCCCAAGGTCAAAGGGAGAGGTCAGAGCCAAAATAAAAGTCACTCCTGAGAGTGATTTGCCACATGATCTTTTCTGTGTTTTGAAAGGTCAGAGTCTGTGTGGGACAAATTTAATAAACTGATCCCAGAAGTATTGTATCCAATTTCCGAGGAAACATTCCAGAATGCTAGATTTGGGATTTTGCTACACTGAAATGCCAATTGGTTTGTGATGTTTTGTCTTATAATTATG
This sequence comes from Cisticola juncidis, assembly GCA_013400215.1. Lineage (NCBI taxonomy): Eukaryota > Metazoa > Chordata > Aves > Passeriformes > Cisticolidae > Cisticola > Cisticola juncidis. The sequence goes on along the minus strand of VXBR01002915.1, from coordinate 131,346 downwards.
AAGGTGGCTGAAATCCAGCTGAACCAATGATTGTTATGTCCCTTCTGAAAGAGAATAAAAAGGTTATGTAAAATGTTTGAACACTGATATTAGAAATGCTTCAGAGCTGACTATTTCTAATATAACATTTCTGATATATCAAATGGATAACTTGGATCTGCTTTCTTCTTTTCTGAACAGAACTTGATGAACGAGTGAATGGTACCAATAAGGAGTGTAACACCATCAACCAGCTGCTGCACAATCATCATCTCAAGGACTCTGCTCCTTTTGAGAAACACTGGATGGGTATGCCTGCTGCATGCAGAAAATGACCTGATAAAAGGTCTTTTCTGATGTTCCTATCAAAATAAGTGTCTTTTAAAAAGCAAAAGGAAGAGCTGAGCTATAAAAAAGGCAGTGTACACAGAAATAGCCATCAAAGGTTTTCATTTTAAGAACTGCCTTAAATAATCTTCAGTTTTATTTATAATATTATTTATGTAGTTGTATAAGATCTTTTAAGAAAGATGGCTTTTCATCCTTATGTATCTTGCATCTACAAGAGATTTTACACACCAGTATCACCTGTGAATGCAATCCACTGACTCTATGGGCACAGGCTGGACTGTAATCATGTACATAGGTTATTGGTGACAGAACAAAACACTCTGACCACTGGTGGATATTTCTTTTTTCAATATGTGGTAGCAGAATGAAGGTGCTGTAGCTCTGTGCACAGAGGCAAATCTCAGTTTCAGCCTGTGTGGGTGTAATCATTATTTCCTTCTTGCTGACTCTGCTTCACTACTGATCATGCTGTGCATTTCAGCAGGGTGGCTTATGATTTAAACTGGTAAATGTTACATCAGCCTTCATGAAAATTACAGCTGAACACCACTTGTTTTCTATGAAGCACAGTAATTTTTTTTTTTTTTCTATTACATTTGCTTCTGGCATCCCCAGCATGGCTCAGCCACTGTTTTTGTGTCTCTGCTATCACAGATTGTTTTTTTACCTTACAGGTATTTGTGGGCCTTTGTCACATGAGCCTCAGTGTGGATGATGCTGCTCTGACAATAAGAATAAAAGTGAAGGAGGATACTTGACATGAAGTTTCCTGTCCATGTCTGATTAAGTGTGTTCTACCAGGGACCATCCAGCCCAAATCTCACCAGCTATTTCTGCAGTATCTAGTACGGATCCTTGGGGGGTGGGAAAATCAGAACAGAGCAAATATAGCCTCAGAGAAGGAGCAGTTGGAGCCTGCAGACAATGTGGAGTGTTACTTCAGAGCAGCAAAACTTGGGCTTGGGACTGAAACCTAAAGGTAACAACTGAAATTATTTTAGTGTTGTAGTTTCACAGAAACTTCCCTGAGGCCCCAAACACTTTTTATTCCTTCCCTTGTGCCAGAAGCACCAATTCATTCCCACACAGGATTCAAATTCTGCAGCTGTTCCCTCAATAACTTTCACAATGCAGTTAGTTATTGCTAATACAAAAAATCTATAGCACACTATAAAGTGGAAATATAATATAATATATTTAGGGGCTGGTACCTCTCTGAAGACTTAAGGAAGCCATACAGGAACTGTGCAGGATTTGTATGGCAAATTTAAAATTTCCTGATGGCAAAACATCAACATAACTTTTTTTATGACATCTTCTTCCCCACAAAGAGAGCAACCTGAGCTGATGGGGGAAAGAAAGTAAGAGACAGGATATGGACCCAGTTTGCCCCTGGAGACCCACTGGGTTCTGCACTGCTCATGATGAGAGGACTCTGCTCGATGTGCGCCTGGGCCTCTCCTCAGCTTGCAGCAGCAGAACGTTTAGGTCACCCTGAATATTGACATGGAAGACACGCAAGATGTGCAGTGTCTGTTACTGAGCTTCAAAATTTCCTTTAACTGCTACCAAATTGCTTTGCTGGGAACTTTATTAGACAGAGTCAGCCCCAGCTATGACGAAGTGTGACAGGTTGTCTGTCTTTGCCTATAAAATTCTTAATGGTAGATAATCAGAAACTTTTCACTGAGAAACCTTCTTAAGTGTTACTTTCTATTTCAGTTATTTAAAGTGGGATTCTTCTTTCCCATTTAACTCTGGGTTATGCAATTTACCCTGATGTAACACAGAACAGAACTTCTTCTTATGGAGGATGGGAAAAAATGTACACCTGCACCTACAAGTTATACTTCTAATTATTGCAACAGCTCAGGGACTTGTCATTTAAACAATTTCTTACATAACATATTGAAGTAATTTCACTCAAAATACCTGGTACTGCCATTTATTTTCTATTTTTTAGACTCATGTAAATTCCAAAACCAAAACCAAGAATTTTTAGATTTTTTAAATCTTTTTTAAGGCATTCCCTTGTGGCTGTTTAATTAATGCACGTCTTCAGTTGTCATTTTTGGTTATAAAAACCACATTTTTTATTTTATGGAAAAAAATCAAATTGATCAAAAAATGTTGTGCTACCTTCAAAATGCAGCTTGTCTTTATTTATCAGTTAAATGTGGGCTGTGTTTAGTGGTGTCACAGTTTCAGCCCAGCCAGCACCATGCAGCCAGCACCACCAGCTCAGTCAAGAGCCCATTTTCCATGAGTTCCTTAAACGTCCTGGGCCCATCAGGCCATAAAAAACCACCACAAGAGCAAATAAAAGTTTTGACTCCAGAACCCTGATGTATTTGGCAGTTTTATGCCTGTTGTCAACCTGGGGATTTTTTTGTTCCTTAATGAGTCCATATATTGTTGTCTATTGTTCTTCATCTCCCCTTAAGGGAAAAACAGAGGCAATTATAACTTAATAACATTCTCTCTGCTAAGAATGTGTGGTGACAGACAATGAAGTCCAATATCCCGATCTGATTACAAGTTGCTCTTTAGATGGGGGACAAACAACTACAAGATGGCAATGTCAGAGCAAGGAACACTTACACGATGAAATATTAATGAAAATACATTGCACTTATGTCTCAATGACATCTAAATGGGAATCAGTTATCAGATCCTGAGTGTTTGCTACAAATTTCTACTCTGCAAAGGAAAAAAAAATCCAATGAACTTTAAAAATGTCAGCCAGCAGGGCTTTCAAATACATAATTTACTAGTTTGTTGGCTTCCTATAAATGGATAATAATAAACTCATAGCTAAAAGCAAGCTCATAAATGCTGAATCAAAAATGGGAAGAACACCATGAAATGATAGATGCAGAGCTGCATGGTGGTAATTTTCTTCTGAGGAAAAATTGTAGCTGTGCTGTTAAAACTGTGAATGGAAGCCTTGACAGAGCAATGTTTCCTTCCGCAGGGAAGGATCTGTGCCACTGTTTCTGTATTGCTGCAGAAATGCAGGAGCAGCAGTGCTGGAATTGTAGCTTAAGTTTGATGGACTTCCCTGAGCGTTACATTTTTGTAGCCTGCCTAGTTAGACTCGCCTCTTTGATACACTCTCATACTTATTTATTTAAACATATGAAAAATAGACGGTTCTATTAATCAGGGGGCAGAATGAAGTCATTTCTCATGGAGAAGTTTTAATCTTAATCAAAAATTGACCTATGTGTTCTATGTTAAAAAGGCATATATTATTGAATGGTATTAATAGAACCTTTAATGTTAAAATATTTGATACCAGCCAAAATTAGATTCTATTTTAAGCCAGTACTCTGGGCTGAATGACAATGAAAGCCTCTCATTTTTTGGTTTGATTTTAATAGCAGCCAGACCAGAGTTGAAAGGCTCTGTTCTGCTGCTCAGGCTTGTCCTGCTGCCTGACACTACAGCCTCATCTCCACAGAGCACCATCTCCCTTGCTGAGTGCATTCTGTTAAACCAGGAGGAGAGACTTGACCTGGGCAGAGCAGTGAATGGAAGAAAGCTTAAAAGTGCTCAGGTCGTGAGGACTGATCAGTCTTTCATTTGGATAAATTCATCTGAGGCTCTAAAATACCATTACAAGGCCCCTGCCACAGTGGGTTTGGATTGTGAGCTCGAGCTACAACTTCAGCAAAGCCCTGCTCAGGTTGGAAGACTAGGAGCAGCTTCACAGGCTCTGGACAGCTACTGTGGGAGGATTCCTGGATTTGGGAGGGGGAGATTTCCAGCCTTGTCTCTTCTGAACATGGTTTCAGTAAGTAGCTTAGGAAGGACTACCAGTCAGAGCCATTCTGGGACATTTTGATACAGCATGGGTTCACTCTGAAAAGACCTTCATTCTTTCTTCAAATGCTTATATTGCATCATAACAAGAAAAAAAAACAAACAAACAACTAAATGTTTGGCACAGAACCATTTAGGTAAATTGCATTTATATAGAATAAATCCAGGAAGTGTAAAATTAATTGATAATTAGATCAGTTTCTACAGGTTTATATTTTAAAAACAATTAGACCTTAAAGCTCAGACATTTAGTCTTATAAAAAGGAACTGACTTAATTAAAGCACTGTTATAACAATGATTTAATTGGATTTCTTTTCTGTTCACATTAAAATCTTTTTCATAAGAATGAGCCCCAGCACTGTGGAATATTAATATGGGATATATTCTTATTCACATTACCTAGTCTCATGGCAGGCCTTATACCTGAAAAATAATGTTAATTTAAGCAATAAACCCCTCCAACTTACTTATCCTAACTTATAAAAAATTATTCAAGTATCTAGCAGTGGTCTAAATAGACCACCTGTGGTCTAGCACCTAAATGACCCTGGGTGGGAGAAGATGATCTGCACAGGTTCATTCCGACCTCAACATTTATGAGATTCTGTGACATCCACTGTCCATTTTGCAGTGCTGCATGATGTGATACCTGCTGATCCAGGTGAAAGCTATGCAGGGTAAGGAAGAGCAAACCTGTCCAGAGGAGGATTTCCAAGCTGAGCTGCATTTTTGGAGGTCCCTGAGCACTGCAGCCCGTGCTTTCTGAGCTTTTTTGGAACCATTTACAGACTTCAAAATAAATTCCTTAACCACCTATTTTGCTTTGTGAAATGATGAATTGTCAAATATCTGTTTCTAACGTCGTACAAGTGTGTTTGCAGAAGGCACCTCAATCTGCTTGTGTCCCATGATCCATTTATTTCTGAGTGGAGAACAGAACAGGAGTATTTTTGTAGGGATCATTAGGCAATTCCTCCTGCTCCCCACCAGGATCCCCACAGATTCCCCATGGCTCCATCCATTCTCCCAAACTGTCACACCCTGCACACAGCCAGGCATAGGGGGATGGTGGCAATCGATAGAAAGTACAATAAAATAATAACCTTGGCTGGGAACAGCAGAGGTACAGTTGGACTTCAGTGTCTAACCTGTGAACTACATTTACATTCAACGGGCCCTTTCTCTATTAAAGCTTAACTCCACTGAGTTTGGACTGGGTTTGTAATTTGTGCCTGGAAGAAGCAAGGCACACAATCAATCTTGTGCAAAACCCGTTAGTGGAACAGTGTTGTGAAACCAGCCATTCCTGGGATTTGCATGCTGCAGTGCCTTTGCTGAGCTCCAACCAGTGGCTCTAAAATCTGAACATTTAAATCCCATTAAAGAATTATCTCTGTGTAAGATGTTTTATGTGATAATATACACAACAACATGTCTTAGACTCCATTAGGTCTTTGCTCTTGTATAATGTAGATCAGCTCAATTAGTCTTTGCCAAATGACTCACTAAAATTAATCCCTGCAGGTGGACACACAACTAAGTTTGAAACAGAATCTGCATCTCTTTTCATGCACTGTAAAGCCCTGTAAAGCAGAATTTACATTAGATAAAGTAATAACTCTTCTCTATAGAAGTATTTAGAATTGTAGAATCATAGAGTTGCCTGGGTTGGAAGGGACCACAAAGATTATCCAGCCCTGCCACAAGCAGCTACACCTTCTACCATACCAGGGTACTCCAAGCCCCGTCCAACCTGGCCTTGGACACTTCAGAGATCCAGGGGCAGCCACAGCTTCTCTAGGCACCCTGTGCCAGGGCCTCCTCACCCTCACAGGGAGTCACTTCATCCTAACATCTAATATTCACCTACTGTCTTTCTGTTTTAAGTCATTTGCCAACCAATAATACAGTATTTCAGCTGTTTTAATATGATTTATACACTTAAAAGTGCAGCCTCTTGGGGAGGGACTTTCTCTGTTGCAAAGCGGTGCAAAATGTGACAGCAACTGCTTCCAGTCTCCTCAGTGCAGGGAATGAGCAAGGAGAAGCCAGAGCTGTGGTTTTAAGGAGTAACACTTGGTGCAACACATTCTGTAAAGTTAAAGATGCTTCGTTCTTATACTGTATCCCTCATTTCTCTTCCCCTGGCCCTCTGCCATCTGAACTCCAGCATGCAGGAATACTTCTCAATGCCTGAATAAAGGTTTTGGCTGCATCCCAACATTGTCCTGGGAGCACACCCAACTTTGGAGAAATTTCAGACTTTGAATGCATTGGTTGTTTGTTTGTTTGTTTGTTTTAGCATGAAGCACGGTCTCATGGGCTTCAAGGGAAGGGGAGGGGGGTGCAGGGTGACAGATGATGCTGGGGTCAGAGGGTTTTCCTGGGAGCCTGATGCCTCCTTAAATGCAGGGAAGGTTTGGGAGCAGCTGCTCATCTCTGCTCTCAGCCACGCAGACCTGCAGCAGCCTGTGAAGGTGAGGAAGCAGTGAGGAAAGGTCAGCGCAGCCATTATGTTTCTATGGATTAAATAGCTTTTCCTCACATATATATGAATCTATACTGAATTCCCCTGCACCCTTAGATGCCAGTAATTATTGACTGTGGTGTGGTACAGCTGTAGTTTTACTGCATCATTAGAGGAACTTCTTCCACTCTGGTGCTTCCAGAGACATCTTCAGTCGTGTCCCAGGATGCTTGTCATGAGCACTGGAAGATACATAGTGTGATTTCTCATTTTTTTAGAGGGAAAATGCTTTGTTTCTCTTGAATATTTTCATTCTTGTGTTACTTACAGGCAGCTCAGCTTTCAGTGTTTAGGGGGCTTCTGCTTTGTGTGGGTGGTGAGCAGGCGGTGTTAATGGTACTCATCATCTGTGCAGGATTCTCTGCTTCAGCAGCCTGTGGGGCCTCAGGTGTGGGTGTGTCTGTAGCTGTGGATAAACATCCACCCATCCAGCAGGAACCACTCCAGGGAAGTGCAGCGAGCTCTTGGATGAGGTGTGGTGAGTCCTGGTGTGGTGAGAGATGTTGAATGAGTGGAGAGCAGAGGGAAAAGGAGAAGCAGCAATGCTCAGAAGGCTTAAGCTGGGATATATAGCAGTGGCCTGTATTGGCTTTGCCTGAAATACATGAGCTCCATATCCCACCTCTGGCAGCAATGGCAGTGAATATTTAACACAAGTCACAACTTTTACACTTCCATGTTTCATATTCAATATATCTTTCTAAGTGTGTTATTCATCGTACCCAAAGTGATATAAACAAATCCTGCTCTGCAGGCTGCTGTTTACTCTCCAAGTGGCATTTTAAGAGCAAACCTTCTCTCCCTGACATAACGCAGTGACAAATTGCAGCTAATACTTCTACATCCACCAGGAAAGGAGCAGAGCAGTGCTGAGGATTTATAAAGTAGGGAACTGTGGAGCATATGTAACTGGCTGGCATTTTTAGTGCCCTGCCTTGATTTTGAGACAGCTTTGGTTAAACATAGCTTCTCTTCTCTGTCCTTGACTATTTAAAGATTTTTTTTTCCCATTTGCTGTTTTTTTTTATAAACCCAAGAAAATCTTCAAAGGTATATTGGTAAAAAATTGTCTGACAACTTTATACAATCTCAAAGAGCATGTTTAGGTAAGGGGTGGGGGGGAGGAACTGGGAAATATGAATTGGAAGAAAGACAATAAAAGATATTTGATAGTACTCAGATTTTTTTTCAAAAGCTATCAAAATCTCTATGTTAATATGAGATTTTTCATTCATTTAGCATTTTTTGTCTTCCTCTGAGGCTGCATTTCAAAGGCTTTAAAATGTGCTAATTTAATTTTTCTGTTGCTCCTCATCAAAATTGTTCTTCATCCCAACATAATAGCAGCAGATACAAAAAAAAAAAAAAAAATCATATTCCAGAAAATCAAGAGAAATCATGAGTATTAGATCCATTTTCGAAAGAGTTTGATTCTACTCAAGTGCAATCTTTCTGATCAACCTGCTAATGTCAGCTAAGGAGGGCTCAAGATAATAATCACTTTAAGACAATCTGGGGTACAGGAGTATCAAAATCTGACAAAGCAGAAGTAAATTTGCCTTGTTCTTCTAGCTTCCCCCAGCACCACTGGCTTGAAGCTTCCAAAAATTAAGAGGGAACAACAAACATTTAATGCTGTACTTATATTTGAAACCTGTCCACCCTCAGCAGCATGTGCTTCTTCTCCCTCAGAAATGCACAGGGTAATGCCAGTGGGCACACTAAATCTTCGGGCAGAGCCTGACAGTCCGTCTGAACGAGCCAGGAGGTCTAGCAGGATCTTTTACATACCATGGGTAATTTTTAGGATTTCCTTCCAATATTTTGATATGGGTAAAATCCAAAGTTTTGATAACTAGTATTATTTCTGCTTGAGCCTCCTTCTTGCATGTTTCCATACTGGATTGTGAGCATTGCTCTCCTTTCTTTGTCCTCACTATTTGTAAGGTACTTGTTTTGGTTTCAGCCATTTAGAAAACAAAACTGAGTTATTCTCAAGTGTATGAATAATTTGACATCCTGGACCTTAACTGCTAAATATTTTGTTTTTCTGAACACCAGTGTTTACAGCTGGGCACTGAATCAAGGGCTCGTTCACAACCTCAGTGTCTCGGTCAAAAGTGGAATGATATCCGTTCTTCTCCTAGACACAAATACTTGTGCTGGTAGCTGTTTGAAGTTGGTTTGGATTTTTTGAGGCAAAAAAAAAAAAAAAATAAAAAAAGAGCTTGGTAAACACCATCTGTCCAACGCAATTTAAATTTTGTTGTTAGGTAAGTGCAAGTGTCATCAAGAATGATGTAGTCAATATTTTGGTGTGGAAAGACTAAAATAATCCACCTTTATCCAGAGGTTGTTATGGTTTGGAGCGCATTAGTTATGAAGAGTCCATCACCCAGCATTTCTGCCTGTGTGACACTGATGTCTTAAGTTTCAGCTTCCATGTATTTCAGACTCTGTGCTGCCCAGGGGTGCAGTTCTGAGCCTCACATCCAGTGTCAGTCAGCTCTCCTCACAGAGCAGGCAGACAAAACAAATCCTTTTCCTGCTGGAGACCAAGGACAACTTTCAGACCGAAAACCACCAATAAGGGTGGGCTGAAGGGAGGAGCAAGAAGGATGGGACCTCACAACCTGAAGCTGTAACTGGACAATTAAACCCCAATATGCAAATGACCAAAACTTACAAAGTGTGAGACCTTGTGCCTGTCCATTTTGTGACCATTTTGGCTCTACTTTGGGTGTAGCCCTGGCCAGACTCTTGTCCTGCCCAAGGTGTATCCTAAAGGTCTTTCAATAAATACCTACTTTATTCTCTAGCTCTTCATAGTCTCTGTTTCAGGTTGGCCTTCAAGACATCAACACTGAATTCAGGTGGCTTTCTCTGCATTTCTTTGTATGTGTCGGAAATGACTTTCAGAAAAGGAACACCTCCACTTTGAAACTGTCCTGTGTTGTCCTGATAGACAAACTCATCTCTCATTTGCCTCCTTGACACAAAACAACCAACAAAACCCATGGGAAACAGAAAGCAAAAAAACCCAACACAAGTGTTTCTTCTCATTAAAATTAACTTTTAGTTGAAGATATTGGAAAAAAGGTAATTAAAACACGTTTCTGCTTATGATTCCTGCCCAGATACAGCCTGTTTCAGCAATAAGCTTTTTTCATGTTTAACAAGCTATTTTAGGAGATAAGAATGATTATGTGTTTTCTCTGTTGATAGAAATTACAATTAACTACTGAAATTCTCTTCCAGTGAACAGTTACCTGCTTTGACTTGAAACAGTTATTTTTCTTTCTCTTTTTCCCCCCCTTCCTTATTACATAAAGGCAGGGAAGCTTTAGAAATCTGTGGGATTTTCACTCTTTTTCTCTCCCCAGAAACCATTCCTTTAATGATATATTTGAAAACACTGAGTAGGTTTATCCAGTATTTTACAGTTAATCTTTTATATGAATGTCTATCAGGCTTTTATGCCTGGGAAACTCTACATCATATTAGGAGGAAACTTTGAATAGTCAAAATGTGCACTTAAACTTGTAGAAATATTTCTTTCAAGGCTGAAAGCAAATATATGAATACATAACACAGAAAATAAGTCTTCCTTGAATGAGGAATTTACCCTTTCTCTGCATTTTTACTGGATTCATCCTTGTTTAAAATTGCCCAGGGAGTTTCTAGAAGCTTTATTCTCTTCTGAAAGCTTTTTTTTTAAGAAAATTGCTAAACTGTATGTTAAAGCAAACTGAGCTTTTTTAAGTGGAAGTTTTCGGAAGACAGAAGACCTTTTTTTGCAAATCAAGGGCTGTTAATGTAAAGAATGTGAAGAACTGCACAGAAACTTGCTTGTGGAATTATCTTTCCTTAGAATGAAACATAAAAATTCACTGTTCCAGTGGTGCTAGACTGTTTCCATCTCATGGAAATGATAGCATCTTATGAGGAAATTCAACTTTGATTTTGAAGTTCTAAATAAGTTCATTTAAATTTTGCTGTTGTGACTCTGTTATTTGAAAAAGCCAAACATCAAGTCAAGAAAGAGAACACTGTAGCCATTTTACATCAAAATGGAAAAGGGTGTGAGGGGAAATCTGCAGAATTTAAGTCAAAACACCTCTGCTCATTCCTGGTTTTGTTCCAAAAAATATTTGATTTGAGTGCCTGTGGATTATCAGCTGATTTCCTTTTGAATCAGTTGATTTCCTTTCTCACACCACTTTAACTTTGGCAGGATTGTCTAAATAACAGAAAAATGAGGAATTGATGTGGAACCCCGACTAGAACTTTTGGTAATTACTACTAAGATGCAAAATATTTTACTTCAGAGTTCAGTGAGGAAGAATTAGCATCACAAAAGAAAATACCTGCATCATTTCTGTGAAACATAGAATCTGTTTTACTGGCACAATATTGATTGATGTAAATCACTGTGAATCCTTCCTGTTCAAGCCTATGAATATAGAAGCACTGCTAAAATCATGCTTAGTCACTGGATTCCGCATGAAAGCTTCTGGAAAGGCTTTTTGTTTCAACTGGAATAAGAATGCAGGTTTGTTGATACTTGAGAAGTAAAGAAAAGAAAAAGTAAACAAAGCAGTTCAGAAAAATCAGGAAAAAAACAAAAAGCTCACAGAGTTGGTGTTTTTTTTTTTGTTTGTTTGTTTGTTTTAAGAATAGTCTAGAATAGGGTTTTCAAATTTTCAATTAATCTGGAAACACGTTTGTGTACATCTCCTGTTGAAGCTGAGTATCCTCCAGGTCACTGAAGCTTCCCAGCACTCTGCAGCACCCGCTGGTGCTGATTGCTCCTGAAGTTGTTGGCTAAACAAAGCTGCACAAGGGAGCACTCTGACGAGAGACAGTGGGAGCTCCCACTCAGGGCTCTAATGAGTGATTTATTTGTTCCCTTCTCCCTGAGCTCACCCATCATTACGTCTTCATTAAGCAATAATTGCCATTGATCGACAGGCTCATGTATGGATGATGGTAAAAGAAACAGGGCTATTAAACCTCCACTGCCTAGAACAAGTGCATGCCACAACCAGTAAGGCAGATTAATGAGAAGAATTAAACTAAGGACAGTTATATTATGGACCACTTCCTTCCTTTTCATTTTATTTATGATGAGAGACAAGCGTAGGGCATTTTAGACATTCAGGAATAAAAGAAAAGCAATATGAAATCCAACTTGTGCTATTCAAGTGCTTCTGACCCTCAACAGCAGCTGGTCACAACCTGTGCTAATAATTAAATTGGTTTGGTGGTTTTCAGCTGGGTTTCATAAATAGCGTGTAGATGGAGTAAAGGACAAGAGGGTATCACAAATAGGATTCAAAGTCAAATCAGGCTTTTCATGGATCAGTTGTGGGTAAGTCCCTGTATAAATAAATATTTAAAAGCTCTGAAAGGCCTAACCTTGTATCATTTGGGGACATCGATCAATTTATGATGACTGAAATTATGATTTTATTGCACTCATTCCACTGTATTATTTTCAGAATCAGGGGTAGGAATAAGTTTTTAGATTTTCTCACTTGATCAGTAACATCCCATGAGAGGAGGTTGCCATAAAGCCTTGACCACAGCTGTGCTGCTGGAGTCAAGGTGTTGTGGCTTTGAAAATCCATTTGAATTTAAGTCTTTTTATGCCCTTAATTCTATACATTGAAGCATTTTTGCCTCCCCTCTCAGATAGGACCATAACACCCCCCTATAATCTTTCCTTTAGTAGCTTTGTCCAGCTGGACGTTCCTGTCTAAATAGAATTATTGAAAATTTTCTCTCACAGTGCATGCATTTGTTTCTGAATTACAGCATCATATATTAATGTTTCTTTGGCTTATTTTGCTTTGATGTATCTGCAGATCAGGTCAGCACTGCCATTATTATTGAGCCAAATGGCAGTGGCTGTCTAACAAATTTGATGGGTTGTGAGCACAGGTAATTTCTCCTCTTCACAGTGGTCTCAGGCCTCCTGCAATCAATCTTTTAATTAAAAAAAAAAGTCTTTTGTTAATTTTTACAGACTGAAAGACCAGGAAGGCACTTAATGAGAACAAAAGATGGAGCAAAATGGGAAACAGGAGAGGGTTAATTAAGAAAGCCAATTGCAGTAATTTCATAATTCCAGAAACCATTGTCCTGTGTTATTGCCTTAAAAATACAGCTTTAGTTATTTTGCTGTGTAAGAAAACTACCTTAGGGTAGATTCTGACAGTGTTCTGCCATTGATTGCTGCAGAAATCTGATACTGCAGTATTTCCTCTGCCTCTGCTGCCAGGGCTGGCTCAGAATATCTACTGTAACTGCTTGAAATTCAGCAGCAGTGGGAACTCAGAGGCAAAAGTTTCCAGTCTGCATCTCAGTCCCACAGCAGCCTTGATGAAAAGATGGATAATTGCTTTTAAGTATGGCAAATAAAAAGAATTGCCTCACTTTTAGAGCATATTCCTGTTTATTTTTAATCACTTTAAAATCAAAAAGGCAAAACTATTAATATGTCCATGGTACTGCAGTTACAAAAGGAGTTTAGCCCTTCCAGCCCTCCTGAATTTGTCTGAACATCAGCTGAGTGTGAGAAAAGATCAATATTATTTAAAATTTTGTGTGATGTGCTTGCTATCTTATGAAATATTGTGCTTGGCTTACTGTGAGTTACAGCAATAGATCATAACAGGGAAACATGATAGACTAGAATGGCCAAAAGAATAAAAACCCATAATCTGGATACATTTCTTCCATCCTTAACTCCATTTTAAGAACAGATCCTATATTTGCTTTGATGAATTCCAACTTATTCTCACTGGGAAGAAATAAGAAGGATAGCATTATCTGTAAATATTATGGGGTAAATTGGTTTCTAATCTGTTGTGGAAAATATGCATTTGCAATTAGCTATAAATATTTGTCCTTGTCATGGCTGTTATTACACTCTACAGGTTTTTTCGTATGAGAATAAAGATATTAAATTATGGATATTTAAAAGTGGTAGTTTAATCATTTTTTAGGGAAATTTCGAATCACATGCAGAGATGAGGAAATTATCAGAATTGTCTGAGAGAAGGAAAATAGAGTAAAAACTGCCTTGTGTATAAGAACTTTAGAGAACAATATTTTAAAACTTTTAGACAGCTACAAAATTGCAATATTTTTTCAGAATTTGCCTTTATTAATTTGGAAACTAAACACTGGGAACTGAAATGGAGAAAAAACTTTTACCTGTTTTGTACTTATGATATTAGTTATAAATACTAAAAATAAGTATAAATGCCACCTAAATGCTGTTACTGGATTTGAGTGAGCAAAAAAAACCAATTTCTAATCTTTCATTTCCATTATCCTATCTGTAACAGTTTATAAACTCAACTTCTTTGGATTTAATTATTTATGAGCCTTTAATGAGCATTTTATAGAAGGTAAAATCTTCCCTTTGTTTTCACTTTCAATGAAGAGATTAAAATAATTAAGTAATGATTAGACTTGCATTGACCTTTGCTAACAAACCTGCTCCTAAAACTGGCAAACCTCAAAACTTTTTCCCTCTCCTGGAAAAAACTTTGTGTGCTGCTGAAGAGCACCAAAGGCCACTGCTGGAATTACCTCAGAAAAAAAGGAGATTTTTTTTTTTTTTAACTGTTTATAGGCCTGGGACAAGTCAGAATCTTCTCTGCAGACTCCTTTGCCCGCTGTAGCAAATAATGAATTTCAAGGGCACAAGTGATAAGTTATTCCCATCTAGGATCATGCTGTCCTTGGACTGTGGCAATACCTCATTTTCCCTGGAAGCCTTAAACAAAGGGCTCTAATATAAATAATCTTTTAATTTTGGCAGCTTGCTGGAAGATTTTAATACAGAACGTTGTGTTCAAAATTCTTGAAAAATCTTCTAAAACATATTTTACCTATTTTTACCAAGATAGGAAAAAACTCTCTATTTAATCAGTACTTAAAAACCATACTTCTTTTATTTGTTTGCATATTTACTGTAAAAACATTCAATCTGTTAGTTATTTACTTGGTGTGGCTGTTACCCAATGATTGCCAATGTTAAGGTAAAAACTCCCTAAGATTGGTCTTTTTAAATGTTTCCTTGAGAAGTATTAGATGATCCTGAGCCTAAGTGCTGATATTGTTGTTAAATTAGATATTGGAGTGCCTTTCCTCTACATAGTGTTTCATTTTCCTTTATAGATTTTTGACATTTCTTTCTGTAGTCAGTGGTGCTGAGCCCGCACTGGTGACTTGTTTCTTTATTTATGCTAAATAAAAGCAGATCTGTATCCATGACCTAAGGAGGTAGAAAGCCTTGGAACATTTAGGAAAAGAGAGAAGTCTTTTTAAAGGTGCATTTTAAATTTATTGTCATGCAATCATTAAACTAAATCTGATGTTCACACATGTAAGACCCAGAGTTGATGTAAACGCTCCATCTCTGGAAGCTTCACCTCTCCCAGTGCAAAAGGTCAGCCCAGGACCCTTCCCAAGGAAAGGTTTGTTTCCAAAAGTGACTTAATTTGATCACTGAGTTGACTTTAGTTTTTGTCAGGGTATTGCCTGCTTTTTACACTTCCCAGAGTGGCCAGAGAATAATACAAACTAAGCAGAATTTATGTGTTTGTGGTATGAACTGTGCTCTCTCTCCTCTGAATCACCAGAAATGTGTCAGCACTTCACATTTGTTGCTGCACTGCTTTTATTTTGAACTGCCTGTATTGAAGGCATATAAATATGGTGTATAAATATGATTATTCAAAACAAAACCCCTGAACTTTGGATGTTTTGGATCAAGCATGATTTTATCTATTTCTGACACTGTTTCCTTGGTTACATGCTATCAAAGTCAATTCATTTTAAACACAGATATGTTACTGCATATCCTTTAAAAAAAACTGTGCTGGCATGGTAAGTCCACTGAACCTTGCTGTGGCATTTTTCAGATAATGAGGTTTCTTCTTGGTGATACTGTTATTATTCCATTTGGAAAAATGGAGAGGGGAAGTGCAGTGAGAAATAAGTGCAGTTCAGTGCCCAGTTCCCTGGGTACAGCAGTGCTGAGGATAATAAAGGTGGGAAGATGTTGAGGGAACAAGACCAGAGCATCTCTGGCTGTGAGGGCTTTTTGTTCTGTTTTCTCTGAATGAGCTGCTCCAGCTGCTTCCTCCTAAAATCTTCTCTGGGGAGGTGCTGAAGTGGTGCAGGCTCCTGACTGGAGGTGCTGTGTGCTCAAGCTGCAGAGCTGCTTTAAATTCCAAAATCAAGTTCTGTAGAAAGAGACAGAAATGCTGAAGCTCTCAATGAATGGAGACAGAAGAAAGCAGAATTATTTGGCAATATCCTTCATCAACAGGATTGTGGGTGACCTCCTGTGACTCAGGGTAGCCTGGAAAAAGTCTAAACATGAGGAATCAGTGCAAAGCAGATCCTGTGGGGAACTTGTGGTGCCTTTTTACAGGATTTGGAAAGTGCTTTCATTATTTCAGCCTGCCTTATTGATTGCTTTTCTACTATTTGTACCCCAAAATATTACTGTAACCATACCATATGCACATTAATAACCTTGTCTACGATTTGATCTGTAATTGAGAACAGATGTTACATTTGATTCATATTTAATACTTTTCTGTTTAAAGGAAAATGGTTGCTTACTCTTTATTTTATGCTAGCAGCTCTTCCAAGAGTCTGAGTTCTGTCATGTTATTCATTATTTCTTTGTGTTAAGACACTGACAGAAATGTTGGGCAGAATTTGTGGCTAGAAAAAAGACAGATTTTGGCTGTTTGTTTAATTAAAAAAATATATTTTTAATACATGTTTCCTTTCGAAAGCCTGTCTGGTATTGTCACTGCCAGTCCAGTCCAAGCTTCTCCTACTCTCCTGTTTTCAGAGGAGAAAATTATCTTTCTGAGCTGGCAAAGGTGGTGTAAGATTTGCCCTCAAGGATACAAACCCCACATTTTTGAGCAAATATTGGTGATGGTGTTGACACGTCCACAGTTCACACGTTTCCATTTCAGAGTTATACTGTTTTCCTTTTCCTCTTCTTTCTCATTCATATATTTTCAGTTGTTATCAGACTCTCAGCAATGCATTAAAAATCCTTCAATAATTCAGAAGTAAAATATAAACTTTACTTTAAAGAGTAACTGTCAGATGAGATGGTTGAGCTCAGAATCTCTTATGCTCGAAGACAAATTATTATTTCACATCCTGCCAGGGAAGCAGACAGCTCCTTTGAAAGATCATTTTAATTCAATACATACACTTTATAAGAATTGATTTTAATTTCACATATAAGAATGTCATTCCTTGATGCCAAACCACTAAGCTGTGGGGACTGTTTTCATGGAAACTAAGTTGTAGTTGATTTTTTTTTTTAACCACCAAAGGAGCACATTTTCTTATTTTGTGGGTGGAAAGGTGAGCCATTCTATTCCAACTTATAACTAAAAACTCCAAAGATATAGCTATGGGTACATTCCAGTACCTCTCTGAGAGAATAACAGGAGAAAAGGATCTGGATTTTGTGCAGAGCTTCATCTGCCCTATGAAAGGAAAATGCATATTCCTCAAAAATTCCATAAACACAGGAATAGTCATGTTTTGTATCATTCTTGAATATATGGAGTCAAGAAAGCTGAGGCAAGCAACAATATCCATAGGAGGTAATTTGATTTAAATAACAAACATAAACCAGACTTCCCAGACTCAGACACTCCTGTTTGAGATCTGGAGACAACAGTCCTGGGGAGGGATGAAGGTGTGAGTGGAGCAATTGAACCCAAAGATGGGGAAATATTCTCCAGAAGAGCCAGAACCTGGTACTGCTTCCTAGAGGAATGAGTCTGTCTGTCAGTGAGTGCCAGACACGGAAGGAAGGAGCTCTTCTCCCTCACAGCTGCCCTCCAGTGAGAAAAACACATTAAATGCTGGGAGCATCTGATATTTCCAGAACAGTTTACTGAAAGTGTTGTAACAAACAAGCAAAGACCACTTCTGCAGATTCTCACACGCCCTTGTGTCTTTGGAATTGCAACTGTGAAACAGGCAACACATTGCTGTGCCACGTTTTTAAGAATTTAGGCTAAACCCCTCTCACTCAATTGTGAATTTCAATGCTATATGTTCCTTTCAGTTATTGTTACTCTTGAAGTTGCCTTTATGACAGTTTTGCATATTTTTGTCCAGTAATTTTTACACTGAAATACAGGGTTTGTCCCCTAGGTCTGTGCATTAATAAAAAGATTATTTTAATTAGTTTAAGGTCAATTTAGCTTAATGCTTCTTCACTTAATATCTCTGCTAATAGTTACTGGGGGAAAAGAATAGTGAAGAAAATTATTGAACAATAGGAAATAGTGAAAATTGGTTAATTATGAGCTGAGGCTTTTGCTCTCTACTCCCTCTTCTCAGCAGAGGGGCATCCAGGTTCTCCATGCTCTTATTCTCTGGGTCATTTCAGCTCCTGGCTGCACAAGGTGCTGATGCCAAGCTGAGTGGGCAGCAATTCTACAGGGCCACTAGAGAGAGCAGCTCCAGCAGCACAGACCACACAGCTTCCTCTTCAGCTGGGTATTTCAATCTGCTTCTTGTCTCTTTAATTTTAAAGAAACTTTTAGAACCTTGTGTCTGACAGATTAACAGATAATGTCCCCTTTTTCTCAAGAAGGCACGCAAAAAGTTTGAGAGAAACCTCACTGAAAATTCACCAACATATTTCTTATATTCTAAGGATAGTTTTTGGTCATGAATTTTTTGGTTAAAGCAATAAAAGAGAAGAACAATTTTCATACATTTTCAATAATATATTCATCATATATGGTTGTGGAATTCTAGTCTTTTGGTTTGTGCTGTTAATATCACTTCAATATCAACACAGCCTCTGGCCAGAGGGAATTTCCAGAACCTTCCATGGTGCTTAGAGTGTGAAAAGCTGCTTGGAGAAGGCCCTGGTTTGGATGCTAGAGCTTGATTGCCGTGATCAAAAGCTATTCTGACACTGGGAATTTCCCCCCACAGATGGTGCTAATAAATGCCACTGTCATCATGAAATTCCTCCAGACTTCCTCTGAGATCCTAAATAAATGTAGGCCATTTATTCACTCTCCCAAGGTCCATTTGATGGTGAGGTTTGGGTGTTTCTTGTAGGTGATTTTTCTCTACTGCTTTCTCTCCGTTAAGGAAATTGTTCCTTCACATCCCACAAAGCCTTTTGTGTTAGAGTCAGTGCTCTTCCTACTTCTAACCAGTGTGTTTTCAAAAGATTTCTAGGGATGCTTCCAATCTTTCTCACCTTCTGCAGCATTTCTGTGCTAGTATTTGTTTTTCTTGCTACCAGAGCAGTGTGCAGACAGTTTTGCTCCCAGCATTGCCCTGCTGAAGTTCTCTGGTAGTCAGAGGTTGGAGCCAGAGATGCTGCTCTGTCCATCTGATCTCCTTAAATTCCTGCCACCAAACACACAGGCCTTCCTTCTATAATCCTTAGTAATGCTGAATTCCTGCAAAAATTTAATTCCATGGAGCCTTTCTGAGCCATGTTTTGGTTCAGCCTCAGTGCAGGCTTCTCCCAGCCCATCTCTCTGATTAGCAGTCATGAAACACTTCTGAGTTTACTCAGCTTAGTCATTCTAAGGACATCTGAATTTTCCTTTGACACTAAAGGGAATTCTGAATTTTTAGATTTGTGAGTTCTTACATACCATGTACCAAGGCTGCACCTCAAGAATTTCAAGTTGTGGATTCATTGCCAGTTGAATGATTTGGTACAGGTAACAATTTGTGGAGACACTTAGCATTCAGCAGAAGGGTCTAAAAGCACAGGGGGCTGTTTTCACGTTGTGAGTAAACCTTTGGTATGCTAATTTGAGATACACAAGTGACAAAATTGTGAGCTACTTTCTCCCCATGGGAGAGAATGATAATATGAATTCTGTCGGAATGAGACTTGTGTAAATGAGGTCATTTAAACTTCAAGGGCACTTTGATATGAGTTTTCACACTACACCAAGTGAAACTTCAGATTTTTTTTTTTTTTAATATCTTTTTTTTAAGTACTGGAAGCAAGTTTAGTAACAATTCCAATTGGAACTACCACCAAGAGTAGCTGAAGTTTAGGACTGCAGATGAAAAGTTGGACTTGAGGGGGGAAAAGGTTTTATCACAGAACACACCTTTTCTGGAAAGATTTGATGTTTTTTGTTAAATTGGATTATCAATATAATAGCAATGACTCTAAATGTGGGTCTCTCTAATGTTTTTCCTCCAAGTTTTATTCTAGAATTTACATACTTAGATCTCACCTTAAATATTATTTTTCCCTTTATTAATTTATGGTTATATTAAATAGCATTTAGTCCAACAGTAAGTAAAAGCAAGCATAGAAACCAGCAGAAAGTCTACTGAACCAGAAACATTCAATACTTTTCTAAGTATGAAATTGTGAGATTTCACTCTGAAGTCAGGTAAAGACATTTTTTTATCATTTTGCTTTTAGAATGCTCTCTGTAAACTAATCAGGATATAATGTTTTCTTCCCTGTTTTTTGGTTTTGGTTTTGTTTTTTTGCAGGGTGGGGGGTGTCTGTTGATTCATTACCTGAGGCTCTACTAGAAAATCCCAAGTAGTTAATATTTCTGTCAGATGCCTTTTGTACAGCTCTGACTGTAATCAGAGAATCCATTCTGCCAGAACAGGTAACCTGCAGCAAATAGTCTATGACAGCTTGATTAGTGATTAAAAATAAAAAAGGGGAGGGCAAGATGATGATGATAATGAAGGTTAGTTTACTATTGTCAGTGTCCTTCACAGAACTGTGACAAAACAGGTTTAACACTCAAATAATAGGAAAATGCGGTGGAAAGCTTCATTGCAATTTGCATTAGTGTGATATGATTTGATCCTACAGCTGCACTCACAAAACACCTGAGCCATGACACTGATGATTGCATTCCCTGCCTGTTGATGTTAATGTGTGTATTAATGAATCTCCTTTCCCTCTGATCACTGCTCTAAGAGGAATAAAGGAAAGATAGCATGTTTTCAGGTCTGGGATCATTTGAAAAGAGTGAAATTGCATACAAAATCTGTTAATGGATTTATATTTTTGTACCAGCCATATGTCTCAGTATCTAACACAAATGCCCTTGTGTACTTTGTAATAAGACCATATTTAAAAGGAAGAGTTACATATCAAATGTGTTAATGCAATTTTGGTTTTTTTTTCTGCCATGCATATGTCTTGGCAGCAAACATCTGTAGCCTTTGACATTCATATTGTGTATTCCATGTTTAGAATTTCTCTTTCTTGGAGCTCAGATATGAACCTGTCCTTAATCAGTACAAAAAAAAAAAAAAAAGAAAAAAAAATACGCTTTGAACTTTTGCTCTTTCTGTGTGATGCATAGGGAGGAGAATGCCTTAGAAAAGGCCAAAGACTGCATAAACTCCCAGATAAAAATGTCTATCACATTCAGCTCAGGTGGTCATTTAGGATGAGGAGGGAAACTCCATCAGCAGAGCAGTGTGAGGAAGCCCACCTGTGGTTTGTGTGTCTGCACTGCACTGATTGAGGCACTGGGGAGCTGAAAGTCATTCAGACACACACCCTGGGATTCATCAATTAAATATAAACCATTCAAACAAATGCCAGGAAAACAAAGCTTTACACGGCTGGGCTCACATTTTGCTGTGTGTTTTCTCCATGATTGCTTCTCTTCACCAAGAGGAATAAGTGCTTATGGCTGGCAAAAGTTGGAGCTAGGGGAAAAAAAAAATTAAGTGATTTATGAGAACGGTTAAAATTACCATAGATGGAAGGGATCTTACAGCTCATCCCATTCCACCCTTTTCTCACCTTTCACATCCCAGGTTGCTCCTAGCCCCATCCAGCCTGGCTTTGAACACCTCCAGGGATCCAGAGGCAGCCACAGCTTCTCTGGGCACCCTATGCCAGGGTATCACCATCCTCACAGCCAGGAATCCCTTCCTAACCCAGCCCTCTGGCAGTGGGAAGCCATTCCCTGTGTCCTATCACTCCACCCCCTTTCCTAAGTCCCTCCCCAGCTTGGAACCCCTTGAGGCCCTGGAAGAGGCTCAAGGATCTGCCCAGCACTTTCTCTTCTGCAGGTGTACACCCCAGCTCTTGCCAGGGCAGAGGAGAGGTGCTGCAGCCCTGGGAGCACCTCTGTGACATTCTCCAGACCTGCTCCATCCGTGTCCCCAGGGCTGCACAGGACTCCAGCTAGGGTCTTACCAGAGCAGAGCAGAGAGAGCAGAGCAGAGGGAAATATCCCCTCCCTCACCCTGCTGCTCACTCTGCTCTTGATGCTCCCCAGGATCCTGGGGCTTTCTGGGCTGCCAGGGCTCCTTGCTGGGTGCTGTGCTCAGTTTAGAGACAAGGATGCCATGAGGGAGGGAGGGAGGCAGGCAAATGCTTTGCACAAATCCAGGTGGAATTCATGCTCCTGCCTGCCAGCAGCACAGGAAAAGCAGCAGAACAGAATGGACTCATATCTGCTGTGATTCCTTCCTAATGCTGTACTTGGAGGGGTAAGGAAGTGTTAAAATGTTAAGTAGTATTTAACATGACTTAACATAATTTAAATTATTACAACCAGTCAGAATATTTTAATGTATTCATTGTCCTAATAATATGACTAACTCCATATTATATCACTTTTATTATTGCCTTACATTTCAGAAATGTGAAAACATATTTCAGGCTTATTCTCACCTTTCAGAAATGTCTGAGCATTGTCTAGCAGATATTTTTGTAATCATTATTTATGGAATATTTAGGCAATCACTAATATGAATGTGGATGTGACCGTAGCCTTTTGGAATCAAGATCATTTTGCCAAAATGGTGTTTTTAAAAGTGTTTTTTGTGACATAAAAAAACATAATTCTTCTATATATAAAAAAAGTGGCTATTTATTTATTTTTTATGTTGCCTGAGCTTGTTTCCCTAGCTCTGCCAGTACTTTTATTAGTTTGTAACACACTGTTCCCAGGATAGCACCAGATGGATCTGAATATATGATGGCTTTTTAACAATAGTCTGTCATCAGTGACTGCTCCTCTAAGTGCTCTTCCCTTCATTTAACAGCTAAATGGACTCTTAAAGCATGAAAAAGAATAGATATGCATCTGTTATTATATGAGCTTTATTAAGATAGAACTTGCTAAAGATCAGGTAAATTACAGTAAATCTTGTAGATACAGTTGTTTCCTTAAAGCTAAGAGGACACAGATTCCTTTTTAATGCACTGTTGGCATCTGCCCACTCTGTGTGTGTTTCTTCACTGCTGCTCTGCCACAGACAGCATTTGCTGATATATTCAGCAGCAAGGAATAGCCACAGTGGTTGTTTCACTGTGCATTAAATGATCTGTCAGACATGAAAGTTGATAATTTATCCACCTGAACTGAAGAACTCTTTGCCTCCCTCCACAGATGTGCATGCAAAATAAGCTATCTTTACTCTCCAAGCTTGATCTCCTACCAGAAGGAAGTGGGGATTTTGCCAAAATGGAATGGGAAAAGAATTTCAAGGCTGCAGCAGGGATAACTTTGCATCTCTTTTGTCTTAATTATATTAACAGAAATACCTGCTAATTTATTTGAAGATGCTTTTTGAGCTGAAGCCCAGAAAGATCACCTGCTCAACGTGTAATTTTGATACAACAAAGGCCCTGCATTTGGAAGATACTGAGATTTCACAAAGGAGCTGCTGTTAGCTGAACATGCTGCTTGCCTCCTCCTATTTTCCTACCACCAGAAATAGTAAATATTCCTGCCTACACATGCAATGCTAAACAGTTTATCAACATGCAAGGAGCAGGTGCAGTACCTGGTGGCATCATATTTCAGGAGAAATAAATGGGACTCTGAACTGATGAAACTCGTCCCATCAGGCCCCACTATCTCATATCTAAAGCTGACTTCATTTCCAAAGAATATATTGCCCTGTGCTAAAGAATCCTCTTATTTCAAGAAACCTACAGAGATGCAAGGAATATTTTAGGATATGCTTTTACTGCAATGACTGCTGAGGTAGGGATAGAACGAGAGACTCTTTTTTACACAAGAATAAACTAACTCCCTCATGATTTAAAAAGATGCTCCTTCTCAAGCTGTGCCTTTATGGTACCATAGAGATATCTCAGACAAATATACACAATCCTCATTTGCTGTTTCACTGGCATACGACAGATGCAAATCTGCTGTGGACGTGCACCTGGAAGTGGTGCCAGGAACATCATTCCCCACCCAGCTCTTGTTACTTGCAGTGAACAAATGTGATTTGGGTCAGATTTTGTTTTTTTCTCCCTAAATTACAGTTTTACTGGACAACAAAACTGTTCTCCCTTGTTTTCTGCAGATTCTCACTAGTTTCATTAAAAAATCATAACACAAAGCCAGTCCATTCTGGGAATTCTGGCTGCAGGAACTAAGTCAGAGCCATAAAACATTCTCGCAGCCCTCACAAGCTCTCACCAGAGCTTCCCTCTAAATCATTCTGGGAAATCAGATGAACCCCGCAGTGTGGCCTGGCATTGGAAGTCTTTTTCTGTTCACCACCCCAGAATCCAAATCAGTTTGTACAGACCCATTTATAGTCTGGTAAAATCTGAGAGAAGTGATCTGAGAACCTACAGAGTTCATTCTCATCTAATATTTTCTAAGAAAATGTTTCTTATTCTACCAAGAGAAAACATCATGGCTAAAGAGGTCATCAACCTGGGCAGTTTTAGTGTATTCTGTGTTCTACCTTTCACATTTTGTGGAGTATTTGTGTAAATAATTTCTGAGATTCATCAAACAGACACATCAAATGTTATAGGAAAAGGGGACTTGACTAGGAATACATTTTGATCTGATTTATAGCAAAGTGCTTGAAGAATTACGAGAGTTTGAGGTGGTTTGATGCAAATCTCTATTGAAAAGTATTGACAGCTGGACTTAATTTTCTGTTGGAGCTTTTTTTAATCCCTGCATTTGACTTCCGTTGCCTCAGATCCAAGGTGTAAAGCACTGAATGTCTCTGAATATGCCATTTAAATTTTAAAATAATAATAATACCATCAAGCTGGAAAGGATTCATTTGCAGAGCATCCTAAATTTGACTTTTTGTGAGAAATACGTACAGGGAAGTGACAGCTAATAAATTACTAGTGATGACATGTAGTTGAGTTTAAAGTATTCCTGAAAAGTAGAGAGTAAGCAGGTCCACTTGGTGTGCTGGGAGTGCACTGTGCTATCCCAGCTGGGAGAGCTGGGAAGTGACCTTGGGATTCTCCCACTCCAGCAGTTCTGGGCTGTCCCTGGTGTGTTACATCAGATCCATGGGCAGGTACTACAAAGTGAGCACTCCTGGTGTGATGTGCTGGCTAGGGCTGTGTGAGTGAGGGCCACTGGGAGCCTTTCCTCCCGTAAGTGTGCGGGATCAGGTCCATCTTTAGGGTCAGGGAGCTCTCTGCAGTGTCTGGAAGTGGTTTCACACACAAAACCTTTGGCTTTTACTACTAAAGTTGCTGTGGTAAAGAATCAAAAGGAGACCCTGCAGTATTTTCATTAGGAGAGAGTTAAACAGAAGTTTTGTGACTCTTTTTAAAAAGGAAGTTTCCCTCTTTGTTACTTACTAGGTAGCTTTGTGTTAGAAATTCACAGATTCTCGTCACCTTATAAATTTTTGTTGCTTTGCTTCATGTGACTCAGTAGTTCTAAGGAGAATGGTAAATCTAGAAAGATACCTGTTTGTTCCAAAAGTAAAAGAATGAACTGGAGAGAGAGAACTACACAGTAGAAATGCAAAAATATTTGGTGTTTCAACTTGCATCCTATTTTTTCCCTTTTACATTGCATAGCTCTTGCCAAGATAATGATTCCACTTTTGATTTCTGGCACTGTTTTACTCAGTGTTTGTCTTTTATTTTCAAAAAATCATATTTCTGAGAACCTCTCCATTCCTCAGCACCTTCCCATGCCAAAAGGCTGTCAGACAGGAGCCCTGTTTCCTTTGGGGTCCTTCCAAAGTTTCCCTCCACACTTGCCTCACTGTTTCAGTTCCCTGTCACCACCAGCATTACTGAAACAGCAGGAAATAAAACACAGCAGCAGATTTAGGATTTTCTTCTGCTGCATTTCTCTTGATAATTCCTGTTTCTTTCTCACAAATGTCCCAACCCCGTGTTTGAACAGACAGAAGGCTGAAGTAATTGTCTTTGACAAATAAATGGGAATTAATAGACACTGAAATAGCCATGGGGCAGGTGAGACAGGTTCATGCTAGAGAGGATTTGCACTATATTTTTATTGTAGTGACTCCTCCTTTAGGATTTTTACTGCTTGTTTAAAAGGACAGGAAAACATTCCTTTCCTTGGTGAATACAAGTAGGTTTATGCATTAAATAAAAACTCTGGCATAATAAATTTACCAGCCTGATGTTCCTCAACTGAAATTTCTTGTAAATAAAATAATCTCCTGGAGCAGCGGGTGACGATGGAAGCACAGCTGTGATCCTGTGTGTGTGTGAACAGATCCTTCTCTGTGTAAGTCTGCTCTTACCACTCTGTGACATCAATCCCTACAAGACAACTTTCCCTTTGGCTTTTCTCTCCTTGGATAGTCTTCTGGGTTATTTAATTTATTCCTTGAAACTTTTACAGAGGGCAGAATGTATCCATTTAATAGCTTTTTTTTTTCCCTTTTCCATTCCTCATCTTTTTTTCTGGCTATCCTATTTAAGAAGAAAAGAAGGGGTTTTTTTTCCCTGAAACCAAGAAGAATGGTGTTTTTAGCAAGAAATTTTAGATTCTGAAAAATGAAAGTCCAACGAGTTATTAAATCTTCCACCTATCTGTTTTTCCTATATTGTCTTTTACCTTATAGCAAAAAAATTCTCAGAAAGGTTCTCTGAGTTCTATAACTAATATTGTGTAATACTATAATGTGTATAATATTGTGTTTTTAAATAATATTTATTGCTATAGAAATAATATATATCATATATGTGTATATAAATAACAATAATTTTAAATAATATAATTTGTGTAAATAAATAATATAAATAAATAAAATTATCAATTGTTCACTGAGATCAAGCACTCCAAAAGGCCTTCTTAGTTCTCATTTTGTGTAGAGTAAGTTCAGTGTGTGCTCAGGTGTTGGGTTTTTATTTAAATAAAACTCTTTTTTTAAGTCTGAGGTTCGTAAATGGTCTGAAAGTTATCACAGGACTCTGCCAGACCAAGGAAACTTCCCTGGTTTGTAATTTGCAAAGTTCCATCCACATTTTAATTAGTGAAAAAAGTGTGGATTTGATATTCTACCACTGCAAACAGTACTTGGGAACAACGTGGGTTTTCCTTAGAGAGAATTCACTGCATTTTTGTTCTGGAGGATATTAAAGGTCTCTAATGATCTCCTAAAAGTAATACAGGGCAACTAATTATCTCCTTGAAATAGTCTCATTTCAGTTTTGTTCGAATACATGGAGTTCTTGTTATTACCAGAAGAGGCCAGGGAAAAGACAAGGGAGATCTTGTCCCTAGGAAATGCATATTTACTGGTGTTTGTCAGTCACATGCTTTGATTTTGTGAGGACATTTTCCCTGCAGGTGAATAATGTATTATTACAGAAGAAGAAATGACTTTTTGTAGTGTCCTGTAAATCAGGAGAGAGACCTTTTGTCTGATTTTTAGTATGACCATTTCCCTGTGTGTATCAAATTGATTACTAGGTCCTGAACACCGACCAAATAACCCCTAATAAAAATAGAGTTGAAAATCTACTTGAGAAATGTACTTATGGAACCCGTTCACTCTTACCTTTCTCTCACTCTTTATCTTACCTAACTTTATGCATTAAAATCAGGAAATCTGCCAGTTCTCTGCTCCATTCTGAAATCCCACACAAATCAAGCAAATCACTCTCAGAAACCAAACCTGTACTTGATCTTGTCCCACAGAAGCCCATCAGGTGCCACATAAACACTTTTACCAGTGATGAGTTCTTTACTTGCTAGACTTTGTCTCATGCCTTAATATTATTACTAAATTAATATTTCCTTTGCGTTATTGCCTCAGTTTAGAGCAAAATTCTCAGCAGAGCTGCTCTGTACAGGTCTTTTACACATTCACAAGAGCTGAACAAGTAGTGAAGTAAAAGTTGCTGGGATTTGGCTTTGGTGGCACTTTTCAGGATCTCACCAAGCCACCACAGTGCACAAAAAATGAAGACAAATTCCCCTCAGTTTCGCTGCCATTTTTCATTCCACGTGTCTCTAGGAAAAGAAAGGGAGAGAAAGCGAGAGGACAGTTCTCCTGACAGAGAAGAATTTAGGAGAGCACCACCAAGATGCAATTTTTTGTTCTACTTTTTGAAAGCTTGCTTTATAAATTAAATGTTGGGATTCTCTGTCTTTTCATGGCTGCTGACTGCTGCATCAGGAAACAAATTTGTTCTGAAGCCTTTTTTTTTTCTTTAAAACAAGAATCTGACGTCTTTCTACTCACAGCAGAGTCATAATGAACCAAAGCTTATTCTATACATGGCAGCAACAGCTAATAGTGCTATTACATGAAAATTTATCCAGATTTAACACCCACTATCTGATACTACCTGATTATTATAGAACCAGAAGTATGTTACTCAAGGTGAATAAATTATTATTATTATTATCTTGCTGGCACTGTGCAAAGTAACTGCATGAGATGTTTAGTCACCAGAGGTAGGAGCAGAAATGAGTCTTATAAATGGAACTGCCAGGAACACGATTTTTCCTTTATTCTTTTCCTTTTTCTCGAGCTGAATCTCATTACAATAAACTGGAGTTTGATAATGCTCTTGGAGATGCCATCAGGAATGCATCCCAATTTGTCCTGTAAAACTGGCTAATATACATTTGTATGTGAAATGCAGCAGCAGATCTTACAAGATACACACGTCCAAGCACGGGGTAGTTAGCGTTCCATGCATTATTTATGGCCTCATTTGGCTTTTAATGTATGTAGATTGTGGGAATTGTCTGGACTGATATCGCTGGAGCATCCACCTCGCTCCTCATGCAGAACACAAAAAAACTGCAGAGCAGCTGTGTTCCTGTGGGGAGGAATGAGCTGAACTCTTCCAGGATCAGGGGAAAAATAAGGAATATAACCAAGCATTTGGTGTCTGAGCAACAAGAGCCAGTTTGGTCCAAATCAGGTGGAAATTCCTCAGCAAGCAGAGATTGTCTTTCTGCACAAAAAAATGAGCTTTGTTCATCAGATCCAGTCAGGCTTCCCAGGTATTGATGGTGGGATTGGGATGTTAGGGATGGTCTCTGTGGGTTTGTGCTTCTGTGGCATCTGCTGAAGCATGGTCAGGCTCCAGAGCTGCCCTCAGCCGAGCTTTGCTGGGCTTTATCCTATCTGAGCATTTACAGGTCATAAAGCCACAACCTTTTCCTCACTCCAAACACGTCTGTTCTTAGTCAAGAGTGTCCTCAGCAACCCGGTCCTGTAATTAAGCTATTTAATGACCCTCAAGACTATTTGAAAGCCCGAAATAATAGGTATGCCCTTGATTTAACACAATTAAAAAATAAAAGTAAATTAGTTTCCCTCAAAATCTCATGTTTTATTTTGAAGCTGGCCTTAAATACTGTTTAGAGGTAAGGAAATGAAATGGAAAATTCTGCAATCCTTTTTACTGTCTTTGGCAGCCTTCCAAACACAGAGCCCAAAGCCAAATACTCATTTTTAACCATATTTTGTTTGGAAAAGATGCTTTAAGCAAATTAATTCAGTTTAAATCTGGAACACTTTAATAATGTGTGGCTGCTGATGTTGATTAGAATAAATATTGTGCATTTGAAACATAATAGTCTTGTCTGTACCAAGACACAGTTACTACACACTTATAAAAAGATGGAGTAGACTGACTCCAGTGCTAAGAAACTTTAATAACTGTTGGGATTACAGCATGATTGTACAGCATTCCATCTCTAGCTGTGTCTCCGTTATTTTTCTTGTTTCTGAGAAACTCAACAATTGATTTAGATTCACCAAGGACCATGTCCAGAAGTTGAATTTGTGCAGCAAATCTTCCCCACTGTACAGATCTTTTTGATTTTTAGTTTTTTCTCGCAGGGCTGCCTCTGATACAGACACATTTGGGAAATGCAATTAATCACATCTAATGTCATCTGGTGGGAGAATATTAAATAGTGATGTGAAAAATGCCAATCACTCGCGTTTAGAAATTTATGAAAATTTAATAAAGAATAAAATTGGTTACAAAAATTAATGCAAATAAAAGTTTAAAAAGTTTTCAGAGACAGGACAAATAATGAGACAAATAAGAGCAAAGAAGGTAGTCTAGACCACCGTCCTTCCTCCTTCCCAGGCCAAAGCCAGTCAGGAGAAAGGCACTTTTCGGGAGAAAACCTTCCCTTTTGAGCCCAAAATTTCATGAGTATGCATTCTTTATCTAAGACAAACTCGTTTTTCCAAGGGCTGCCTGCTAACCCTCATGGCGCCAGGGAGCCTGGCCTGACCAGGTGGCTCTTGTGGATTCGGGCGTCTGGTTCGTATGGATTTCTGGTAGATATGCATCTTTCCGTCTGAAGAATCCGAGGGGCGTTTTCTTTTCTTTTCTGTTGCAATCCTCGTTTTGGGGAAACATCCTCCGGTCCGTTTGTCTTATCTCTTGAGCTAAAGAAAATACCTTACACACAAATTTTACTAAGGCCTGATGTTAAAAACTACATTTACTATATTATTCAAATGTTAATATTACATAACTTTTCTAAATAGCATATTACATATAGTAAATATCTGCGTAGAGCCACATACACAATATGACTTTTTCACAGTGAGAACCCTTGATGTGATTTTGAAGATCCTCAATGTGATCTCAAGAAGATTTTTAACAGAAAAGGGGTTTAGGCAGTTGCAGGGAATCTTTGTTATCGCTGTTCAACTCTATTTTGAAACCAATCTGAAGCCTGGCTTTGCCACTGGTGACCTTGATGACACAGAGGTGGATCAGTCAGACCTTCGCCTAACTCAGGAGCCACCTATAAAGTGAATTTCTCTTTTTACAGCTCAGTCTGTTACTCTCTCTTCAGCTTTTCTCCGTCCATTTGGGTATGAAATCACCATTTTGATTTGCCTCAGACTTTGCTCTGTGTAACTGGTGCTGTAAAATATCAAATTACTCAGTGAGGTCAACCCTTTTGCCCCAGACAGGGTCAAACTCTTCCCTCTCCTGAAAATTAAACAGTGAAATGAAGACAGTTATGTGAATTTCTCTTACCTGCAGCTGATAATTATTACACAGATTCAAAAAAAAAGTCTGAAAGGAAGGTTTCCTCCTCTTTTTTTTTTTTTTTTTTTTTTTTTTTTTTTTTTTTTTTTTTTTTTTTTTTTAATTTTTTAACTTCCAATAAATTTTAAGATATGAATATCAGTGAGATGAACTCCATTTACAGCAGCAGATATCACTAACAAAACTGCAGATGTAAGTGGAGAGCTGAAACCCCTTTCACTCCTCTGCGGAAGAGCAGGTGGTTATTTCACCTTCCCAGGGCATCCTGGTAGATTTTCCTGCCTGGTTCAGCTCTTTCTGAGGATCACTCAGTGAACTCTTCCAATGCCCTCACCTTCACAGTGTCCAGCTGTGACTCAGAGGTGCTTTTGCAGAAATTAATAATTGGTGTCTAAACAAAATTAGGATAATTTCCTTCCATTCCACAGGAATCTGTAACAGGAAAGAAGAATTAAATAATCTGTTATGGTAGGTACAGACTCCAGTTTTTGTTTGAATATTGCACCCAGAATTTACCTGTAAAGATTCTATTTGAAGAATTTTCTGGAATTAAGGTTTTTTGTGATTTTTCAAAGCAGAAAATGCCGGTGTAATGTTAATAGTTTGGAGCAGACCACTGTGTCAAGGTTTTAGTGCCTTTGTGTAAATATCCTTGTGAATAAAATCAGGCAAGTGAAAACCACTCTTTCAACATGGAGATGTTTTGGAGATGCCAGTATACTGAAAATATTTGTTTTAAAAGGTTTATTCATAACTGACCAGTAGCTCTTTAAGGAAACAAAGTCAGTCAGCCGAGGATGCCACACACCCAGAAATGCTATCAGGACAAAGTAGGGCTCTTATCTCCCAGGGATTGATTGATTGATAGTCATTTCATGGAAACAGTTATTTTTAGAAATTCAAATTAGTTTCCATTAAAGCTACTGCTTTTAATTATATTAAAAAAAATAGATTTACTGAAATTGAACTCTTAATGTGAGATTTAATAAGGTGAGTATTGAAACTCAGAAAAAGTTTGAAAAATACCATTTACTTCAAAACTTTTATGTTGCTCTTCTCTAAATAGACTCTTTTCATTGAAATTCAATACAGTATTTTGATCAATAACATTTCCTGTGTTTAAATGATAAAGATAAGAATATAATTTCAACAATTTAAAAAATATATTTACATGAATTTGTTTGGTGTTCTGGAATTTTCTTAAATAATTTTCCTATAAAATTTGGTCTTAGAAAAATGTGTGGAATTTTAAAAAGATAAAGTTCTTTCCTGAGCCACTCAACACACAATGATAGAGGCTGAAAATTCAGAACTGAGTAGTAAAATGTTTTGAATTTATTGCTTATGAAAACATCTTTGAAGAACTAATTCATGCTGGTCTTACTTATGAGCTTCTGAAACTCAGTTTATTCAGTTTTCACCTATTTATGTTTCTGTATAAAATGAGAATAAAATAAAGCACTTTGTTGCACTCTGGTCTCCCCAAAGATATTTGTGCGATGACTTTTTAGTTTCTGCTGTCTTTAAAAAAAAAAAAGAATCAAAGTTTTGTCTGTAGAGTAATTAAAATTAAACAGAATATCTAAAAGTTGATTCTATGCTTATCCAGAAATCACTTATTTTTCATTAAGTAACAAGTGCCAAGAAAGGAACACAGTGTGAAACTCAGTGAAATTCTATATTAAGGTTTCAGTTTTAAGGTTTAGTGTATTTAAATTTTCATTCATAACATAGATTTTCAAAAAAAAAATCCAGGAGATTTATACAACTGTGAGAGCTTTCAAATCTCAGCTACAAATTGAAATGTTGATTTGACTACAAAATTCTGGATTTTAGAGGAAGCTATAGGTACCGTTTGATTAAATTTTGGGGGTAGAAAAAGAGAAACAGATTATAAACAAGCTGTTCTAAATGTTTATTTTCAGAGTATTGACTGAAAATCTGGGCCAAGACACAAATATTTCAGAGTAGTTGAACATTTTATGTTGTCTTTGGCAGCAAAATTTAGTTTGAGAAGTTTTCACTTCCTTATATCTTTCCCTACTTCAGCATCTGCTTCCTGACCTATCATTATTTTATTAAACTTTTTTTACCCAACTAAGACCCAATACAAGTGCAGGTTATTACACATATCTATCTCATGTTCTAGAGACACTCTGTACCTTATAAAAATAGCTAAGAACTGTGTGAAGAAGGTAGAAGAATGATCCAATAACCAAACGTAAACTAATTGTGAATTGCTGTATTTGTAACAAATGAAAAAAAAAAAAAAAAACAAACCAAAAAAACATAGACCAGTTGGACCTGATTTGCATTTTTGCCCTAATATTGATAGACCAAGGAGTATGAGGGTTGGTCTTGTTTGTTTAATGGCACTTCCCAATTTCTGAGCTTGCAGAGCAGTAAAGTCTCATCCCTTCTGTCTCTCTAGACATTAAACTTTCTGTCTGCCATCATCAAGGCCATAATCCAGGGGAATCTCAGTAAACTCCACTTCAAGGATCTGAGCTCACAGAGCAGCCTAAGGGATCAGGATTTTATGGGTGAATATTCCCATGAAACCTATGGGTAGATTTTAGCGGTAAATATTGCAATATTTAAATTGTAAATATTTATTGAAAGCTGGTTTTGGTGGATCTCTGTGAATGATCTCCCTGTGGCTGAGCTCCTGTCTCCTGTGCTACTCCAGATTTACCAGGGGTAGCAGTGAGCGCCATACATGTTTAGATGGATGGATGGATGGATGGATGGAGGATGGATGGATAGATAGATGATATATAGATAGATGATAGATAGATAGATAGATAGATAGATAGATAGATAGATAGATAGATAGATAGATAGACAGATCAGAGTTTACTCCTGATTGCAGCAAGAGTTGACAGATTGGGAAGGAGCAGGTCAGATCTATTAGGCAGTGATGGCAACACAGACAGGGAAATTCTCTGTCCTAATGGCAGGAAATGTTGGAATCAAGGCCAATTCAAGGTGGAATTACAGACTCCAAGGGTTGGTGGTGCCCTATGCTTGGTGAGACAGCAACCCCAGAGAAGAGGGAGCTTTCAGATGCTGCACATGGTGAGGAAAGGGTTTGATTCAGGCTGTAGAAGAACCACAGCAAGCCATGTGGAACTATTTAAGAGTAGTGGAAAGTGTGTAGTAGGTGTAAAGAGCAGTTTATTTTAGCAACAGAGAAGGTGAGAAAATTCATTTAGCAGATCCCAAAAAGAATATTGTGCTGTCAGGCAGGAAGAACTGATAAACACTTCATACTTGCAGACTTTTTAATTTATAAAAACGTCTGTATGCAGTGGCCCAGGCACACTTCTAATCCTCTTCTTTAGCACATATAAAAATATAAGTTGACCCAGTGTCATCATCTCCCAGTCTGTTAGAAATGGGAGAGGAGATCAGTACTTCAGGCTTGGGGACTGCAGCATTTCTTCTTCTCCCTGGGCTTTCCTGGTTAAAAAACCATATATGTATGTAATGGATATAAAAATCCATGTATATATAATGACACTTGCTGGTACACTGCACTGCCCTGATGCGTTGCCTCCCTTCCTGTAAAGCTTCAGGCAAACAATCAGCAATTTTAAAAACTACCACAAATTGTCTTTTTTTTTTTTTTTTTTTTTTTTTTTTAATTTTCCATAAATTGGAATTACTGAACATTGAAGAGAATTCCAGAAAAATAGTCATGGGAGGATGTAAACTCCTCATTTTTTATTCTCAGAAGTATAAACACAAGTCATGGGCAAAAAACATAACAATAAACATAGCTCAAGTAGGGTGTCATAAATATTCTGGCAAATCAGATGGGAAGGATACACACTCCAGTTTAGGGAGATTTTAATGAAAAATAATGTACCAAGAGCAATTCCTCTTCTGTAATGAGAGAACTTTCAATTCCCATTGATCTCAGCTCTGGATGTATCACACAAAAATCTTGTAAGTAATGAGATTTAAAGCATTGAGTTTAAGTTGACATTTTCCTCCTTAAATTTAGCTGTAACCTGTCACCCTATTTATACACTTCACAAAGCACTGGGCAGCTTTGCATGGGACTATTCCCGGTAGGATATGGTACAAAACTCCATCTTCCAAACACTCTGTCTTACTCAAATCACAAAAAATTGCAGTTTTAAAAAATAATTTTGGCCATATTTTTTCTCAAGCATTCTTCAGTTCCTTTTAGTTGTGGCTAAATTCACCCAAGCTGTGGTAATTTTTTCTCATTTTGTCATCATCTGGGGTGATTCTCCTACACCTGTCAGCTTTCTTTCAAGCCCTGGTTTCTACAAGATATATTAAAATATGTAATTAAATACACAGTCTTTTCCTAAGGTGATTTGTGATGGCCATAAAAACATAGAGAGAAGAGAGTAAAAGGGTTTTTTTTGTCTCACTAGTAAATACTGCAAAGATTTCTATTTTGTTGCTTGCATTTCATTTTTAATAGTTTATTGAAAGGGATGATAGTGAAACTGTTCCCATTAATCAAGAGTTAGAAGGTGTGGAGTGACTAATAAGAGAAAAATAACAGCTGGAAGCAAATCCCTTCCCACTGCTGGAAGTATGGGGAAATACTTAGTACTCTGAAAAAAGACAAAAATACACTCTGTATGAAAGAAACCTGGACAAACTGGGAAATGAGCTTTGCACATACAGTTAAGGCAATCACAAAGAATCTGGTTGTCTGTACTGAACAAATTTCCTCAAGATAGTAGGGCAAAGGAATTCCCTGAGAAAGAGTGAAAATGAGAAACCTTAGGACAGAGTGGGGAAAGGAATTATCAAATATATGCACATGAGAATAATAGAATGAAACAGCAGTGAGATTTGGTGTAGGCTCTTAACTGGTGACTTGTTATTCCAGAGGGAATTCTGCAAATAAAAGAAAATGTCAGAGATCTATGGAAACTGAAGGGAAAAAAAATCAGGCAGTTTAATAAATTTGTAGTAAACACAGCCATTACAGTAAAACTTTAAAGAATTCAAGAAAATATGGGGGATTTCTGTGTAAAATATATAATTTCTGGCACCTTGGACTTGAGTGATGAGTGAGATACTTTTAGAGAGCAGCTCTGCTCTTGAACATCAGTGAAGATAGAGGGATTCAATGCAGAATTGATAACCTCAGACGAAATAAGACCAAATTTAGCATTTTATTTTGGAAATCCATTAGCCTCAAAGATGCTAATGTACTGAAATCTACACATAAGAACAAAGTTCAAAGCTGTTAGAAACACTGAACTCTGTCAGCAGGTTCTGTTGGTGTTGTAGCAAAATGTGAATTTGCCTAAAACACTTCCAGACGGTCACCCTTGTGACAGGAAAGCCAAAGAAAGAAATTCAATGTTTTCAAACATATTCCTGTTGGTTCCATCACTAACTCTTTTTTAATTTGTTGGTAGCACTCATTTAAATCCTCCAAACCTAACTACGAACCTCTGAGATAGAGTATTGCAGAAACAGAGTATTACAGAACACATTAGTTGCCATTTCTGTACAGCAAGAATTCTGCCAACTCTGGAGAAAAATAATGCAAAATAAGGATTAAAAAATTAACAAGGAAATTAATGAGCACAATTTCAGAATTCCATTTTGAACCAGAAACTGATCACTGATGTGCTCTTCTAATTCTGGATAAATACTGGATTTTTTTAACATACAAAATGCCCTGCCTTTTGTGTGCTAAAGGACAATTCCACCACAATAGTTGGGGAATATTTCTGAAATACCTTTAGAGATTCATCAAAATATGTTTTATCTCTACAAAAGCAATTTGCAGAGTTACTGAATCAAGTATTTTTATCAGTCATAGATTGTTCCTATCATATTATTTTCACCAAGAACCTTGACAGAGTTCTTACAGACCTTTTAGAGGAGTCATTCAAAAGCAAAATTTCCATGAGGTGTGATGATTACAGCAATGCTAACAACCCCATCAGTCTTTATTGTAACTTCCCATTAACTCATTGAGTTGGTTGAGTTACTCAATATTGAAATCAGGGTCACTTTAAAAAGTGAAATCTATTTTCACAGAGCTGTGCCATCTGGCAAAGCACTATTGATAGCTGTGAACAAAGGTTTGCACTGCTGCAATATATCAGGTGATTGCTTTGCTACACCTGGTTAATATAACAGAACATCCTGCAGAACCCACAGGCTCCCCAGAGCTCAGAACTGCATTTCTGCATCGTTGGTGCAGATTTCACAGGCAACAGGAGAAACTACCCCCTTTGTTCATACAGGCTGGGAATTTCATTTCTCATTAAAGTGCAACTCTGATTTTTGCTTCTGTGAGTTTAGGACCTGAGTTTATGTGTGTGCTCTTCCTCCACTCCTGCCCACGGAATAAAATGTGTGCTGAAGTCCAGAGATTTAATATCTGTCACGTCAGATGGCAACCTTAGCTGGCTCTCTGATATGCACAGAGCCAGGACCTGCCTCTAATAGCACCCAGGAGTTGGGGAATTAATCTAAGCTGATGAAGTGTGTCTCCTCAGTGCATAAATCATCCGGAATAATGGCACTGATATGGAAGGAGGGTGTGGAGAAAGAGAAGTTTGAAATGAGCCACAGCTGAGGAACCCCCTAATGGATTGGTCCTTAAGTAACTGTGGGAGTCAGTTGTGACTGCTTGATTTCCTCAAGCTTCTGTAATATGTATTTTTTATTTAAAAATGCTGAACATGTACTGAAGTATAAGGTTGTTTTCATCCTTGCTTTCCTTGTTTGTAACATGCATATTTATATATATCTTTCTACTATTTCTGTGTTTTGAATCATACCCATCCTGACTTGCAGCTTTGGTATAGTTTGACAGGATCTTAGAAGAACTGGAAAGATTCAAAGCATTAATAGGAAAACAAAGATGTAACTCTTTAACAATCAAAGAAATTGAGTACAAATTATGTAACACATCATTCTCAGTAATTTACACAAACCTGGCTAAATCCGAATCATAACACTCTTCCTAAAAGATGTTTAGAAAATTTAGTCCACTTGTATTATTACTGCAAGGAGTTTTCATAAAAAAACAGAGATTGCAGAAAACACCAGTCAGTTTTTTATTGTGTTTTGATGCTTTAAATAGTTAATGCCTTCCAGCAAATTTACTGTACTACCAAGGCTGGATAATTTGGATAATTTTCTAATTCAAGCAATCATTAGCTGTTTATTAGTAAAAAGTCATTATTGCTAAGTATTACTTTAAGAATGAATGACCACATAGGATATGTGGTAATTTAATAAGTGTAAAATTTGAGACTGCTTTATTCCCCATAGACAAAAATTGGTATTTTCTCTGTGGCTCACAATGAGTTTAATGGATACAGAGAGAAGACAGTGTGCAATAAAGTATGAAGCAAGAAATTAAATGCAAAAAACCAATAAAATTTCTCCTCAGTTATTAGAGTTTCAAGCTTCCAAATAGTATGGCATGCTGAATTTATATTATAATAACAGTTAAGGGTGCAAGGTTCTTCAAAACTCACCCTAAATCTGGGGTGTTAAACACATGTATTCATGATTTTCATAAGATTTAAATAGGAAATATTTGGTTTTTGTGTAGTGAGTGAGAAAGCACAGTTAAGAGCCGTGGTCCTGGGTTCTCTCTCAGCTTTAACAGATAAATACTTCTCCTTATGATCTGAGGATCTGCAAGAACTAGAGAGCTGAAAACAAGGGTTAATTAGGATCTAGCAATTAAAAAATAAGATTATGGTTTGAAAGTAATGTGAATTTATCAAGATGAACCATTTTGCCAGGGGAGTCAAGAAAAGGAAGGTGTGATAGGCTGACCTTGGACAGCTGCCAGTCTTCCTCCCTAACAGGACAAGGGGAGAAAAGGAAAAGATCAGAATCTCATGGGCTGAGACAAAGGCAGGGCTTTTATTTATTGATATATATTTATCAATTGCCATCACAGGCAGAACAGGCTCCATGGGATGCAGGCAAATAACTGCTCCTCTGCACTCTCTCCATGGGCTTCAGTTGAATCTCTGCTCCAGAAAAAGGAAATAAATTTTAAATTCTTCTCTTAAAATATCCCCTGGACCAGCATCTGTCATGCTGAAATGACTTGAAGAAGTTCAGTCTGTAAAAAGGCATAAAGTGCAAAACGGTTTCAAAATGACCTAAACTTTTCCCTACTTAAAAGTCATTGCGCATTTTCCATTCCAATTCAGTCAAAATACTCAAGCCACTGGTAGGTTTTCCTGTAGAACATTAATAAAAGCTAGGCTGATAATCAGAAACAATAATTTACAGAGAGCATAAGAGGGAGAAGTGGGCAAATACGACTTCATAATATCTGTTTGAAATGTGAGATGAAAGGGGAAGTGTTCCATCCACTGGAACTTCCCTCCATCTCTGCAGCCTTTGTAGTAGAGATTTCCCCAACTATAAAATGAAGCAAAAGAAGTTGTAGGTTATCATGATTCATCACTTCTTCTTTAATCTCCATATAAAGGTGATTAATTTCAAACTCTTTCAACTATAGAGCATTCACCATGCAGGCGAGTAGAAAATCAAGGCCATCTCAAGAACCAGCTTCTTACATATTGCAAAACTTTACTCTTTTTTTTTTCCCTTTCCCCCATAGGTTTGCAGCAAAATCAGCCAAATGACATTAGCTATGCTTTAAATTTCAATTTCCACACTTCTTTCGTTCTGTATCTCGCTCCTTTTTTCATCTCACCACCTAACTTCCTCAGATTTCAAGTGTAACGAATCTCAAACTCTGTGCATAAAGAAAAAGAGGAAAAAGAGGAAACTATCAGGAACCTACGAATTTGTGCTTGGTTCAGAAAGTTTTCTAGGGTTTGATGATATCCAGCCATTTGTACAGTTGTTACTGATTTTGATACCCTATACAATCTTTCTAGTTCTCCATCAATAGCTGCTGACCCTGGAGGATTCAGCAGCAGAAATGGAAAAAAATCACAAACCCTACAAATTGATAACAGGTACAGGTTCTGCTTTCTCAAAAGGATTTGTAAAATTGTTGCCACCACCAGGGCTCAAAGTGCTTTCACTCCACAGAGCTGGAGTCAGATGATACCGTTTGTATTTCTGTTTAATTTTAGCCCAAACAGTTGGCATAAATCTCGTGGACTTTGTTTAGTGTCTCTGGGCTGAGACAGGCTTATTTTTGATTAATTGCTAAGAATGACCTTGAAACTTCAGTCTGTTCTAAGGGATGATAGTGGTTACCAAGGTAAGAGGATGTTTAGCATCTCTATGATGCACAAAAGTACTGTTTTATAAAAAAAGAACTGGAAAATTTTCTGGACACTAAGGCTTTCTTTTCCCTTGACAACTTTCTCCAAGATGTTATATTTGAAAGTCAGAAATTGCATTCTTTCATATCTATATCAATTTATTTTAACCTGAAATGTCTTTTTATCTTCCTCTTAAAGTAGAAAGACCAACCTCCAAAAACTTCGGCTTCACAGTCTCACTAGAATGTTTTACAATGATAGATGAAGAAAGCACAGCTTGTAGTCTGGGTAATCAAATATTGTATTTTTCTACCCTGTGAGTTCTGTGTACATGCTTGAAGTTTATAATCAGTGAGCAGCACCCAAAATCTTTCTACAGTTACACCATTTTAAATATAGTCTCAATTTAGTGCCAGATCTTTTGTAGATTAATGTTGGGTTATTTATATTTTGCACAACTTGATATTAAATACTAATGAAAAAAGCATGAAATTATTTCAATTGTATTAGAAAGGTTTAGTTGTGGTATTTATGGAGGATATATAGAGAGATAAAAAATTAAAATATATTCATATTTATGTGAATATAATGTATTTATTATTATATATTCACATATATAATTACTAATATATAAAAATACATATTTTAATATATTAATCAGGGATCAAAATAGCAGAAACCCTGTTTTTACTGTAAATAATCTGATCTGATGTGTAGTTTATATGGAATTGTGATGTCATTTGTGAACAGTAAGATCCATTTAAAATTAGTTACACCAGCCATTATCTGTGAGACATCAAATTTGCTTTATAAGGTTTAGTGAGAATAAAGGGATTTTTTTTTCCTCTGGGAGTCACCTGAATGAAGAGGTTTTACATGTTGTATTTTCTGTTCCCTTTCTTTCAAAAGATCTGCTTGGATACTTCTGCAAATTTAGGGAGCCTAACATAAATTTGCAATCTTTTTTTGGGCCAGAAGAACATCATAAAAATAATCTCACTTTGTTTCGTTACAACACCTGCTTGCAATAAGATGGGATCTTATCTATTGCTGTAATAAAATGCCATGGAAGAGCCATGCTCTTAATTATCCTGCTAAATAATGGCACACGTTTAAAGCCTTTCCACTCCATCTCCCAGCGCTCATTAGTGTCACTTATGAGTTATTTGTCTGCCAGTTTTTTCTTTTTTACCAAAAAATAGAGTTAAATGCATATTCTGATATAAAACAAATGCATAATTAATAGTCTCTTCTGTTTCAGAAATTAATAACAGAAGAAATACCAAGTGTTTCACTGAAAGCTGATCCACTGAGAAGTAACCAAGCTATCAATATTTCAGTGTTTCTTATTGTTAGGGAAAAAAAAGAAGTACCTTGACACAGCAGTTTTAATAGATTAAACAATAACAATTAGAGAATGGTTCCATAAAGCTTCTTGTTCACCTGACAGGTTGAACAAATGAGGTATTTTTCAGTTATGACAGATTTGCATGTACTCTGTCTGAGAGCTGATATGGACTGAATTCCTTATTGTGGAAATGTAGGATAGGGGAATATTGTAGTCATTAGTCTGAATTCTTAAACCTGTAGTGGTTTAATGGTTTCAACAGGGGGAGTTGAAACCACTACATATTTTCCTACAAAATGGTTTTTATTTTGCAGTAACCTATGAAACATCCAAAAGGTCCTTTGGAAGTGTTTTCGGTACTAAATATGAGTTGGGAGTGAGTGGTTAAAATTTTATAGATAGAATGTTGGTATCAATAAAAAATTTATAAATTGACAATAGAGAATAAATAATTAGAAGATCCTGAAATAAAAATATAAATCAACTTAGCACACTTGAACTGGTATTTGGTAGGGGGTATGGTATGGTATTTGGTAGGGGGAAATTATTAAATGGAATTCTGTTAAAGAAAATATTTAATTCCCTTTAGTATCTGCTTTCAGCATTAAGATTTGCTTAATAAAAACTGCCTTCAGTGGGTTGTTTAACCAAGTGTTGTAATTGCCTGGCTGTGTGCATTTCATTAGAGCAGGAAGAGATTTGAGGTATTTATTCCTTCAGAAAGCAGGAAGTGTGGAATTGCCGTAGAAATGGCTTTGACTTGCTCCCAGGTACGGGAGTTGCTGTCGTGTCCAGAGGGGAAAGGAACAGGAGCTTTGTCTGATCAGGAGCCAGTGTTTGCTCAGAGAACACTAAAATTATTCCTCTGCCACCTCAGTGAAGGGCAGAAACTGTTCCCAGAGCAGGTGGAACCGCTGGATCCCTGCACAAATCTGGGAAACGAACCCTGTGGAACCTGATGAGAATCCACCTGTGAAAAAAAACCACAAGCCCAGGTGCCCCTGAGCTCGTGTTGGCCATGAAGAGGCTAAAGAAATGTGTTGTCACCACTTAATCCCAGTACATGTGACCCCATTGGAGCTTTGCAAAACAGTGATAAAACCAACCCAGAACGCTCATCCGAAAGCGCAGATTCCATTCTGCTGGGGCCCTGTGGCATTCCAGCTCTGCTTAGGATAGAAATGTTGAGGAGTACAGACTTTGCATCCCATAATCTTTGCTCTGGAGGAGAGGAGGAAGAAAGTTAAAGAGACTCCCCTGGTTAATCTAAATCAAGAGCATGGCAATCCTGGGATAAATTAATTAATTAACGATGGCAGTGATAGGAAAGGAGAGTGGGGAAAGAATAACTGTGTCCTCCTGGATTAGCATAAATGGGAGTCTTTAGCTAATCATTGACCATAATATTAGCATAGAGTAATCAGAGAATTATTAGCATTAAATAGAATTAAATTTGGAAAAGACCTCTAAGACCATTGAGTCCAGCAGTTAGTGCAGCACCCCTGTGGCTGACCTGGCTGGCAGGTCCTGGCTGCTGCATCCGCTTTTTGTCCCACATCGGTGAGGGACAGGCCCTGCCAGGGCAGCAGACCCCTGTGCCCTCCTGAGCACGTTTATTGAGCAATAATGCCCTCACCATGGGGAATGGGACTGACAGGACACCAAAACAGATGATTCCATTCCTCAAGGGAAGGATGTTTAAGGAGTGTCAAATTGTAGGCTGTTCACTTCCTTGCTGTGGTTCAAACACAAGGAAAAAGCAGCAGTCTTTGCACCAGTTGCTGCAAAATTCAATTTTCTTTAAGTGCTCTAAGGGCTTTGTTACATAATACAATTTCTCTGATTTTAGTCTGTGTAAACCATAGATTTGTGTTTTATGGAAGCCAGAGAGCCTTGTGTAAGCATGTTGGGTTTGTTTTTGTTTTTTTTTAACCTAGAAAATGGACATGAAAGGAGTTAAAAAAGCAAGAGAGGAAACTGCACAGAAGGGAGAATGGAGAGAAATAAAGAAGAGCAATAAATGATGGAATTGCCAGAGGGTGATTGGCCTTTAAGAATGAATGACTTTTTCTTCATCTCTGGTCATTCAGCCTTCTTCCAAAGGTGAGGAAAAATAATCCTTCATGACATGCTAAATCAGTGCTGGTGAGAGGAAAATGGGAACCTTTTTTTTTTTTCTTTCTTGCTTTTTTCTTTTTTTTTTTTTTCTTTTTAAAAATAGGAGGTTTGAATTTTGCAGACAGAAAGCAAAG
Organism: Cisticola juncidis; assembly: GCA_013400215.1. Taxonomy (NCBI): domain Eukaryota; kingdom Metazoa; phylum Chordata; class Aves; order Passeriformes; family Cisticolidae; genus Cisticola; species Cisticola juncidis. The sequence goes on along the minus strand of VXBR01002915.1, from coordinate 87,520 downwards.
TAGTGCAAAAGAGTGCAAAGCAAAAGAGTGCAAAGCAAAAGAGTGCAAAGCAAAAATGCAGAGTTGGAAGGCACAATCCCAGGTTGAAATTTGACAAGTAAAGCCACAGATCTCAGAAGCAGAGCTGTGTGACCTGCCCATCATCTTCCTTTGCCTTCCTCTCCCCACAGGGATGTGACACAGGCCTTGGAGAATCTCTGCACAGCCAGAATTGAAAGGAAAAGAAATGAGATCTTGCAAACCAAGCAACTTTTTCAACGTGCTCAATAGGTCTAAATGCACAAGGTTTCCTGTGAGAATGAAGTGACTTTGGATCTATTTTTGAGTTTTTGTTATTTTATACAGGGGTGTTCAGGAGGAGCCAAAGACAATTTAACTCCACAGGGCCAAACGGGGATGAGAAGAAGGAAGTAAACATAGAAATTCTCAGTTTTCTGGAAAATAGAAGTAACTGTATCATCCTTAGGGCTGAACTCAGTGGAATTCCATTGATGTTGTTTATGGGCTGTTCCTGGTGTATTTTCATGGCTCCTGTTGGGTTCTTGCACCTGCATTTTTTGGTTTGCAGTTTATGTCTACGTTGATAAATCAATCTGCCAGGCCAGGTTCAGCCAACTGGAATTCACTGCTTGCTCTGTGGTGACCTGCACCAACAAGAAGCCTGAAAAAAAACCCCATATGAACAATCTGGTGAATTAGCACAGGACAGAGGTTGATCCTAAAAAGCATTTTGAATATTGTCATGCATAGGGGAGTGGGAGGAGAAAGACTTTTATGAACAGGCCATGCCACTTGACCTGAAGGCTGGCCAGCTTTTCCTGGCACTGGATAATTTACAGGAACAGACAACACAGAGGAGATCTCCTGAAGACTCTGAAAGCTCATTAATTATACTCAGTATAACTAATATTAAACAACAAAGTGAGCAATAATGTTACTCTAAAACAGGGGAGATGATTTCACATCACTTTAGATCAAAGAAATATCTAAATAGTTTTTTTTTTAAATGTGGGAGTTGAGATAGAGCTGTAGATTAAGCAATAAATTCCTGATCTTGGTCTCCTGAATTAATGCTGGGAAATTCAGTGATGCAACCTGGTGTAAAACTGACAAATGTAAGATTAGAATCAGGTTATGAATTCTTATAATTATCACTTGTCTACATCCTGAAAGTAAGATAACTGCAACTAATTAGGGGTATGAAAGAAAAGAAAGATAAGTGTGTACAAACATCACAGCAGAGATTAAAAGTCTATTTATATGCTGTTATTTTTATGGTGGAACTTCTATACAAAACATAAACGTAAAGCTTTTTCTTGTAAACAGCAGATCTGCCCTGATTATGAATCTAAAAAGATACAGTAAATAAAGGCAATCAGAAAACACAATGCCATAGCCTTGGAGACTAAAATTGATAGAGCAAAAGAGTGGAGAAGCATTTGTGTGTTATTAGAATGTAGCCCTCAGCCTTGTGCTCTCAGATTGGTAATTTAGTGAAGCACTAATCTTTGAAAGAGGATATGATGTGGAATTGCTTAAGAAATTGATTTAGATGCTTTAATATCTCCAGTGATCTAGTAACAGGTATGCCTAATGAAACAAATTGTTTATGTGAATTCAGAAATACAGTTTTGAGGTTTTTTTTCTTTTTTCTTTGATGCCAAGTCATTATTTTAATGAGACAAATAAACTCACAAACACAACAAAATCTTTTCACCTTAAAGCAATAAAAACAGAGATACTGAAAACACTTGAGGAGTGATTTTTTTCTCATGCAGATGAGAAGCACACATTCGAAACTGGCCCTGGATGCACTAAATAATCCTTGCAATATTTATGTATGTATTAATAATACAGAGTCTAATATTGTTATGTGAGGAAGTAACACCATCAATGCCAATGAAATAAATTGTACTAAAATTAGAGTAAAATGAATAAAAAACGAGGCCCCAACTTGCTAATTATGCAATACATGAAAGCTATAAATAAATCTAGACCGATGGAAATGCCAATTAGATGGCACTACAAAATGCACAAGGGCTAAAATGTGAGAATTATCTGTACCTGACACTTCAGCTTTAGAGTTTAGGGTCTGCTCCAACATTGGAAGTATGTTGCTTTCTGAAAGAACAAAAAAGTAGTTAATAAAATGTTCAGTTTGGCTAATAAGTAGGCAAAGAAGGAACCATAACAAGCTACAAGAAAAGTGATAACTGCATTATGTGATCTGTCAGGTGTCCCAGGACATACAAAAACTGCTGCTGTGGTCCAGTTTGACTATTAAATTCCTCACCGATTGTACCATTTTCCATAATATTTCCAATACTCTGCACTGTGCAACTGACTTAAGCAGCAGGAATGAGGGGTTTTGTTCAGTGAGTGAGGACTTTGCCTCACTCATCTCAGGCATGTATATAGTCCAAAAATTAGCCTGAAGTAATTTATCCACGTATCATATCAGAGTCAGCTATTTATTTTCTGCTGGTCCTGTATTATTTGATTTCCAGCCAAGTGTAAGTGCCCAGCTGTAACACATTTTCAGAATGAGGCACTTAATGAACATGTTTAGTGTTAATACAGTTATTTATGTGTTATCTCTCACTGTTTTATTGCAGATGATAGGAAAATAGCACTGTATTGTTGAAAGGGGGTAACTGGGACATGGTTTTATGTTTCTAGAAAACAATATTAAATTCAGCAAATGGGAGTTCCTGGTTTAGAAAAATGAACTCTATGTGAAGTAAAGAAAAACTGAAGGGAAAAAAAGGCTGACAATTAAAGCTTCAAAGAGATATCAAATACAGTTTGATGTCAGATGTACAGAACTGTACACAACAAAATATCAACAAATAAAAGCAAAAGGCAATAAAAAGAAAATTCTGCAAGTCTGCTTGTTTATTTATTTCACATTTAGAATATATACATCAACTCGCCCAAGATACTGCAAAATAGAACATTAAGACATCTGAATGCAAAATGAGAATAATCAACATCTTTAATTTCAAAGTGCTATATTATGTGTAAACAAAAGCATATGAATGTGACTATAAAAAGGATAATTCCCTTCTAGATGGAAATGTCTCCATTTTGTAGGGTGAAGACTCTCATTGCTTCATTACCATTGTGAGAGTCTAAGAATTGAGCAGACAAACTCTCTTTGCTTTATTCAGGTGAGCAGATCTCATTAAAAAATCAAACATAAGAAGCTCAAAACACCTTTGAAGCCATCAAAAATATAAATTATATTTGAATATATAAGCAACCTGTTAGCTTTCCATTAGACTACAGTCAAAATAATTTCTGTATTGACACACTTTCTGTTCAAGTTGTTAAAACAATTTCTAAAAATCATAGAAATCTACTCTTGGGGTTGTTTTCTGGGTGTTTGGTCCAGCAGCTCAGCCTGGAGATGGAAACGGTCCCTGAATGCTGTGTCTGATGGTGTCAGCTCAGATTGAGATCAGATTCACAGATTCTCTGTGGCCTGTTAGACCCATTTCCAGCTCAGGGTGTGCAGGAAATGCACCATTTACCTGCAGTGTGCTCTGTGATTGCATCCTGCACAATTCATTTCATTATTTGTGATGGGCACAACTCATCTGAAGCCTTCTTTTGAACCTTACAAAAAAACAAACTGAGGGAGGACATGTTTTGGGAAATGTAGAAGATGAGAAGAGGGCTAGAAGGGCTCACAGGGGTAAAAAAACTTGAAAATAGTCTTGGCTTTGGAGACATAGATCAGAGAATATGGAGAGACACCAGAGGAAGTGAGAACATTTGGGTCTCTAGAAGACTCATTTCAGTGTGATTTAGGGAGATGATAATATTTGCTGACATCAGGTGGTTGCTTTCATCTTGCAATTGAGATGTTACAGTGATGTTCTAAATTAAAATTTTTTTTTTTTTTTTTTTTTTTTTTTTTTTTTTTTTTTTTTTGTGAAGCAAGAGGAAATTTAATCAATATAGATTAATTTAGAGCAGCTGCTATTCGCTAAGTAGGAACTGTTTCATCTCTGAAGAATTTTAAATCCAGCTTTTATAATGTAACCTGCAGTACATTTGAATTTATTCCCCTGGTCTCAGCAGTGCTGTAATTCTGCTAAGCCCAATGAAATTTATCTCATTACAGACAATGCATTGTAGATCTTCAGTTGTGTATTTCTCAGAGGCTCCTTTTTTTTTCTTTTTTTTTTCCTGTTGAAACAAAGATCATGTAAAGCCACAGAACCCTGGGATGGGAAGAAGGGAGATGATGACGCTGAGAGGCTTGGGCAGCTTCACCAAAGACTAGAAACTGGGGAGTTGTAAAAGCAAAGTCCTTTTTTGCATGGCCAAAGTCTCATGAAGGCAAAATTATCAGAGTCTGCAGCAGTACACAGAAGTCTTCTAACATAAAGTTTCTGAGTCCCAAGCAGAAGCAGCATCTGCAACAACACCCCTGATGTGTGTCCCATGAGCACTTTACCAGTAGCAGCCACAGAAGAAAAAACAGTGGCCTTTGTGATGTTTTGTGAGCCTCTGTGTGTTAGCATCCTCAAGGTGGTGCATTTTTATTCTATTTTTAGCCAGTCAGGTGGCTACATGAATTTCTTACAGTATTCCTGGACCAACCCTAAGTTAAGATTGATGTGCAACAATATTCGTAACTTCTTACACAAATTCTACACATATAACTCTATCTATTCTATCTAGGAATGCATAGCAAGGCTACACTACATAACTTTTTGTTATGATTAGAATTCAATTAACTTTGCAAAATGCAATGCTACTTGAACTTTTAAACTAGGTTCTAGGGCTTTTCTTACTAAACTTGCATTTCTACCTCATGTCTGTGTGTATTTACATATTTTAGTTTTTCTGAAGGTTCTAATTGAATCCTCACAATTTTTGGGCACCCCCGGACCTGTGTGGATTTGTCCCAGGGAGATTAACTCTCCAACAAGATTAAATGGAAGGTACTGCACCCTGCCCTGGGGGTGGATTAGGGGAGAGGTTCCTGTCCCTGGGATTCACCGGGGGGATTCAGTGTCCACACCCTTCACCCGGCCCAGGCCACCTCAAGGTCGCCCCCTGCCAAAACACTTCACGGAGGTGTGACATTTAAAATAATGCACCTTATCTCAGAGGTGGCTGTTATTCAGCAGCCAGTAAATTTTGCCAGACTGCTTTGATGTAGCTGGGCGCCCACAAATAGGAAAGATGCCTCCAGCTGAGTTATGCCGGCATTTGGGCATCTTGTTTCCATTCCAAATATGTGCTACACCTAAGTGCCAATGTGGAATGTGTGTCCAAGTGCACAGCTCCCATTTAATTCAGTGGCACCTGGGTGATTTTCAAAGCCTGCTAAGCATCTTAGCATCACTGAGACAGTACTTTAAACTCTGTTACAGTCAAAAATCAGAAAGAAAACACAGAGGTAAACCTGAATCTAGTTTAATGTTGTTGTGGGCTGTCTCTGTAAATCCAAGGAGGAATTAAATACCCCAGAGGCTATAAGTTATATGAATGATGGTGGCTTAATTGCCAGTGCAATGGACTAAATGTGGAGATATGAGGTCCATCCTGACAACAGTGGTACGCCCCTCTGGTCCTCTTTATTTCATTTCCTTTATTTAATTTCCTGACTGTGATGAGCTGCTCCTGTGGCAGGACTTGTGCTAGGAGTGGCTTTTATCAGGGTGGGATATTTTTTGCTTTCAAGCAAAGTGGTTCCTAAAAATACAGATTGTGATGAATTTCAAGAGGTGTAAATGAGTAGCATACACATAGGTTTAAGCCAGGAATAAGCTGGCTTTCCTCTGAGAATTTAAGCATCAGGAGAACTGTCCTGAGGAACATCAAGATCCTGTGATTTCCCTTGATACCTGGAATTTTTGGAGATGATGTTCTCCACAGAGCAGAGAGAGCAAAGGTGTGTCCTGACATTCCCTGTCTGCCTTGTGCCCTCAGTCACACATCAAAAAAGGACAGTGGAAAGGACAACATCACTTTCAAAGAATTTTGAGAATTACCATGTAACTTTTTCCTCACTGTGTGGCTCTTGTCATGTTCCATTATTCTCCTTTTAACCTCATAACTCCAACTTTGGTTAAAGCAATAAATCTTTATTTTTTTCCTGCTTTCACATCTGCTCCAGACTTGTGCTCCTCCAGTATTGTCAACTTTGGTACTGTTATGAAATGACAGCACAATAAATGAAACATTTATATTTTACCTATCTAGATGGATATTTTGAAGATAAATAGAATTTGAATAAACTTTGAGACTTGAAAAATGAAGAACAAAAAGTCAAATTATTCAGGCAAGGATGTTTGCTTTCCTTATACATAGCCCAGCTGAGAATGTAAATTTTGGCTTACTTTTAGCAGGTGTTGAGTTGATTGCATTCCTTAATAAAGGTGCTGGATATAACCTGCAGATAAGGGGATTGCACTTGTCTCACCTGCAAATCTTGAATTGGCTCAGAAGTTAGTTTTGGTCTAGATGGTAAAGATGTACTTTACTGAGATGATGGTTCTCACTCTTGCAGCATCTGTCATTTTATAACTGAAAATTTTCTTCCCCTGTAGGAAAAACAAAAATCAAATTTTAACATTTAAAATCACTAAGCCAGGTTTATGTAACATGTAGAGAATGTGTTTCACAGAGAAAATGTGTGCTGGTGTTGAGTACTTGTGCAAAGCCCTCACAGAGGTGGTGGGTGCTGTAGGTATAAAGCAATTTGTTTATTACACAGAATTTTCAAGATGCTTGAAGGTGAACAATTCAATCACTTAACAATTTAAGGATAACTGAGCTTAAAAGGAGGTCAGGGTTCCTGCACCCCATCCCCTTGGTAGTTTGGATGCTTGTGACTGCACAGAAGGACTGTGCATTATGTTTATTATTAGAAAGTTTAATATAACATGGCCAAAGGCCATAACATCTTTTTCTGTCCTTCACAAATTTTATCCAGTTATTTCTCTTTCAAGACAATTTTGTTCAGTTAAAATTCACACTTAAAATATTACTAAACTGGTATTGCAGCCTAATTAGCCAATGCTATTTCTAAAATAATCCAATGACTCTTGCAATTAGAGCCATATCTCACTTCCAAAGGCTGCACACAGAGTAGGAAGTTGCAGTTGTCAAATAAGTACAAACATCTTGTCTTTAATCACTGGGCTATATTTATAAAAATTCTTCATATATGCATGCTCTAAATATTTAATATTTTCATTAAAGTCTCATCAGCTGAGAGATGCTTTCAGGAATTCAAGCTCCCTACAAAATGCTGAGTATTCCACATTCACAATCACAAGATGCCTGTGAATTCTGGTAGCTCAGCAGAAGTCCACTTGATATCTTGCTAAACACCCACATTTTTGCTCTAGTGGCAATTTGAATATCAAAACAACCCTTCAAAGTAGATTAAGAAACAATTCGACTTCATAGTATTAATAGGCATGAAATTGGATAATTTGGATTTAATTACATTGCTAAGTTTTCTTTCACAGTTTATAATTCAAAAAACACCTGTTTTGATTAAAATTCAGTTCTTTTTTTAGTTCAAACTTACTCAGATCTCTTTTTTTTTTAATTTTATTTTTTTAAATTGCAGGGGGAAACCAAAGATGTAGTTGGTTGGGATGTTTAGGGAGAGTTTAAAAATATAGAAAATGGCTTGGACAAAACCAATTTATTGCAGCTGTGGAAATATAAGATACACTTTACCACAAATGCAATCTGTGGGAGGATATTGGCCAGCAGCAGATTGGCATGAAATTCCCAGCTGAAGCAGATAGGGAAAAGTAATTTTATGTATCTTCCTTATATTTATGTGTAATGTTTTGACCATTTTCGACTTAGCTCTACAAATGAGTTATTATAAAATAAAAAAGAAGCTGCACTGGTATGTGCTCACACAGAAGAAAGTAATCTATGCCATGGAGATGGGGAAATGTAGCAGCTTCTTTTCCTGTGGTGACATAGCTGCTAAAACCCAGTGGTTTAAATGCATTTCAGGGGTATGAACCTCCAGGCACTCAGAAGCACACTGAATACAATCCCTGATTTCCTATTACACCCTCAAACACTGGGATCATTCCAATTTTAGTTCCAGCAGCACCCAAGGAGAGCTGAAGGGGAGTCAAGGTCTGTTATAACCCCCAAGAAAGAGCAGCTGGTGAAATTACTCAAGTAGATGAATAAAATTCAGAGGGAAAAGTAGTGACAAGAGGAACTTTCAGCAGAGCTGGCTAGAAAACAAGAAGCCAGTTGAAGTTTATTAAAGTCTGAGTAGTGTCTGTGAACTGAACACCCTTGACCACTGAAAACTGGAGGTGTGGGGCATGAATTGAAGCTGAGGAATGAGAATTTCAGGACATCTGAGCTGTGCCTTTGTCACTCTGGCAATGAGCAGTGCAGTGGGTCACAAGGAGATGCTGCAGTCACTCAGGAGAAGTCTGGCACCATCCTGGGGGAGCAGGAACACTGTGAGGCTAATCCTCTTCAGGCTCCCTGGCCTTTTCTCATATTCAGGATGTTTTATTCACACTGTTGCTTTTCCCCCCAGAACATGTTCCTTTGTTTTGCCCAGGTGTACAAAAGGTATTAAATATGAGACAAAATCATACAGCCTTTTTGGTGATTTTTAGAAAGGTTTTATATATATATATTAATTTTACTTTATGTTGGTTTTTTATTAGCTTATCTGTTCAGATAAATGATTTTGAAATTGCAATTCTTGATAGGCATAAATTAAAGAAAAAAAAATATGCAGAGAATAAGGTTGTCATACCTTTGGGATGTGATACCATGTTCTGTGTCTGGGCTGTTTGCTCCTTTTCAGAAGGGATCCAGATTATTTCTCTCATAAGAAATTTTGCCATGAGATCTGATGCTTGACAATACAAACCCTAAAACTAACTATTTCAGCTGAGAGTAGAAAGCTCACTGCAGCTTCCAGGATACCTACTTACAGCAATGCAGAGATGGCTGGCAAGGCATTTTATGAATTTTATTTTATTTTTAGGATATTGATCTGTTGCATTTAGATATATTGTCAAAGAAATGGAAAACCTTCTGCCACCTAAATTCATTCATAGAGCTAAACATTTCTAGATGTTTAAAGGGAGCAAGGAAAGAAAGAAAAGAGAAAGAAGACCTATCTAAAGTACTCTCTTTTTTCTAATAACATTTCTCCACATCTGCTTCGATAATTAAGTTAGCTAAGGGGACCACATGGATTAGGTAAATTTTTAGAGAAATCTCTTTTATTATTGACTTTATTCAAAGTAGCTCCATGCAGGTTTTCTTTTCATTTCACTGGGTCACCTATTTGCCAGTGTATATTATTTTAATGCTTCTTAATTTGAAATAATGATCTTAATTTCAAGAATTATTAGGCTGCAGTTCCTGGGAGCTCCAGACCCTTGCAAACTCCGTGACTGCTCTTGTTTTACAACAGAGCAAGACTATTCCCCTGACTTGATGGTCCCCAACCCAACTCCAAACTTGTGCTTAAATCCCATAAAAAACTCTCATGGAGGGGGAATGGGCTGGGTAAGGCCTTCTGCAGCTCCAGCACGTGCAAGTAAGTTTCCAGTGGTCTTTTTTTGGGTATTTCTTTATTACGTATCTAGATGGTGAGCTCTTATTCCCATTTAAAATTAATGACAGTCGTGGTAGAAAACCTGGTTTTTAAGAGAATGGGCATTTCCTCAGCTTTTAAAGCTCTGATTTTATCAAGCTGTAATTTTTACTAAGGACTTCTTAAGTCTGAGTGAGTGTTCTCTGCTAGGGCTGGCTAACCAGGACCAGGACCACACTGTGTTTATCCTACAATGTCATGGGTTAGGACAGAATAAATTCCAGAGAAAAACAGAAAGTTAATTTTTGGATTTGTTTTTTAAACCTGAGAAATCCCTGGGTGCACTTTTAAGTTAGGATGTATGTTTTGTTTTGTGTTTTTCTGGATTAAGAACTTTAAGGGGAAATTCACTAACTGAGAGCATAAGGGATAAAGAAGTAGGTGAAGAAAGATAAATTAGGGGGGGAAATGGAATTGGGATTCAAAACAAATATAGATATATAGTTCTTTATAGTTATTTCTTTAGAAAATGCTAAAAAAATCTTAGCATTTATTTAGAAAAGTATATTTTGTAACTGTATGAGCGTTTTACACGCAGGATTCATGCAGTAAATTTAAATTTTACTTTTTTTAGAAGAATGAGGAAATATGTTACTTAGCTACCTGTACTTAATAACATGATTCATGAGTACTTTGTGGCACTGATTTTGCTATTTATATTTTAATGTGGACCGTGAAATTTTTTGGTTTGTTAAGCACGTATATTTATACATATATCAGCCCCTCTAGAGATTCCAGCTGCTCCTGGGAGATCCACCAACCCTTCTCATTGTCTACCCAGGGAGTAAAGCTCTGAGTATCAGTGAGAAGTGTCTGATGATATTAGGAACATCTGCTCCTGCAGCTCGCGGCCCCTCCCTGGAGGGGACAAAGGGAGCAGGATGAGTGAAGGAACAAAGCAAATGCAGAGCAGAGCAGCCTTGGGAGAGAACAGGGGGCTCTCTGAAGCCTCCTGCTCTCCTTCAACTTGTCCTCCAGCCAGAACTCCTCCCTGCCAGAGAAGAGGAAGGAAAGAAAAAGGATAAGAAATACTCCCCCAGCACAGGCAACCCTTAAAAGGGACTATTCACCTTACAAGGGAATCTGTGGGGTACAGCCCCAAGCCCTCGTAAAGAGATGAGAAGGCCAAGCTTTGCCAAGCTGGGGAAGTTGATGCTCATATCTTATAAAATACTCTTTCATGAAAGTTTACTTTCACCCTTTTAGTTCCTACTTCCTTTATCTTGGAGTTCTGATTACCCAGGAAATGTCCTGATGGGTTCATGAGGATTCCTCTTGCCGAATCAAATGTTGTTTTGAAAACATTCTCTTTTTTTAAAATGAGGTTTAATATGCAATGTGACCATATTTCCTTGTAGTGATTAACACTGCTTAGTGAAAGGGGATTAAAAAATGAATTTGATTAATAAGAAGATGCAATTCCATGAAAATGCCATAATTTCTTTTAAAATGTGGTTTATATTAAATGTAAAGTGCAGTTCATCATACATTATGCATGGAGATGGGAAAAAGTCATCAAGTCCACCTCTGCAATTGTCCTGTAAAGCAAAATATTTGATTTTTCAGGAATTCTCATTACTGTAATGTGACAAAATAGTTCAAACCAAACTCATCAAAAACCTGCACAATACAGATGTTAGTGCAAGGTGTTTACCCCCTATTTGGCTTAAGTTCAAACACTATTAGCCAATTTCACATGTCATGTGGTTATTTGAAAACCAGGAAACAAGTAGTAAATGCCATTTTAAATGGAAAAAATACAAAATTTCTGAGAGAAATTGAGAGGCTCTAGAGAGATACTAGTTGATTTCAGTGGAGAAGGAATAAAAATATATGATCAGATTAAATTTTTGGCTCGTGGGATCAGTGCTTTTGATGAAATTTCAGGGACAAGGGAGAGGGAGAAATGTTGAAGTATTTATGGACTTGTGTAGTTGGAAGGGTAAAAGAAACAATGTGCAATGAAAAGCTGTGATTAACACAGAACATGGGGAAACAAAATGAATGCTCAGTAGAAGAGAGGCTATTGTAGAGAAAAAGAGAGATGGAGAAAGGCCAGGATTTATATCTGTCAGAATTGCTTGTGTATGATTAGAGTTTAACCCTTGTGTTGGTTCCATTACTCCCAGAAAGTCATTAGAGGGCAAATTTTGGGTGAATGAAGGATAGGAGAGGGTAAGTATTGGTTGGTTTGTTGTTTTTTTTAATCATGCCTCCATTGTTTTGAAAGTCTGAGTTTGCACTGCAAATATCAATGTATAATATCTGAAATTTTACAAGTTGGAAAGTTTCGGCATGGATTCCTATTTTCTATTTGTCTAGGTGACATAAAAAAAATCTGGTTTTGAAGAAACTGGTGATACATCATCTAATCCAATATACCTCTACTGGTCTTGGTGTTCTGCTATTTCATTTGTAGCTAAAAAATGTTTGCAAAGACTGTCTCTGTAAAAATATAACTATATATATATATACAGTTCTAGTCACTCATTTTGCTTCGTGAACAGTTCTATGAAAATTTGCCTCTTTAGATTTCCAGAATGTACCTGTTCTTCTGTCAGTCATATTTCTAGCAGCAGCTTGGGAAATTTATTCTTTTATAAGCTGAATAGATCTTCAACACAGGTAGTACTGTTTTCCTTGAAAATGCAAACATCTTTCAAATAGCAGGATATAAATGTGGGGAAAATTCTGAATATGAGCTATAAATATTTCAGGCTGTAGCTCCAGAGAACTTGAACTGAACCTAGTGCTCGGTTATCTAAGTGTTTATTAAACCTGAGTTAGCTTCTTCTAGTGAATTGAAGTGAGTCTTTTGCTTTTGAAAAAGCCTGAGATACTCTGTTTCTGCAAGAAATACACACTTCTGCATGCAAATCTATTGCAGCATTGCTGGAGAAATGCCTTAGTCAGACTGTATAATCAGAAATGTTTGTGAAGAGATAATGAACGAAGCCTTGCTGTACACAAAAGATAAAACATCATTATGCACAAATTTCTACTGTGACTGTTGATATTCCATTATTCGGTGCCCATGAAACAGAAATTTCTATGAATCTTTGGGTCTTTTCTGTGATTAGAAGTTGTGTATGACCTGATTGGGGGTGGCGGGTTGCTTTATTTCTAAAGAAAGTTGATAATACTTTATTATGAATGTGAATTGCACTGTGGGGTGTGTGATAATCAGACTGGAGCTGCTGTGGGGCAGCAGAGAGAAGCTTCGGTGCAATTTATTAAAACTGATATTAGAGAAGAGTCCAGTGAGTCATTCAAGACATTGAGCTTGAAGAGAATTGTTCCTCTCTGGAAATGTCAAGGTTCAGCCCAAAGTGGTTAAAAATGTGTGAAAAACATTGCCTTTTTGACACCAGGGCCTCATCCTTGTGCTCTCCTACAATCAAATCTGTTGGAACCCTGGGAACTGAGAATTTTAGACTTTCTGACCTGACAGGGACTGACCCACAGGAAAAGACTGCATTTTGGAGGCCATGGAGAAGGCCTCCAAAATTGAATGCCAGCACTGGGATTGTGGGTGTTTAGTTTGAATAGCAGTGTGTGATATCACACAGTGGAAAACTTGGAGTTTAAGGTGTTAGAATATAGTAATATATATAAAGCAAGATGGAGGTTTTAGGGCAGAGGCCAGTCCTTCTTTTCCACCTTCCTCTTCATGGGTCTGGGTGGTGTATTGTAATTGGGTAGAAAAATCTGCACAGCTGGTTGGTTATTGGGTTAAAAGTAAAAATAATTTAAGTGTCATTTCTTAATTGGACAGTTTATCCTTAAAAGGCCTTGTAGAAAGAGAGATGGGTCTTCATTTTTAGTTTGTTAGCTTGAAGTTCTGTAGAGTTCTGTAGAACTCACTATAAGCTATAGATAAGAGTTAATAATCATCGAGGTCAGAACAAGAACCACCGTCCTGGGCATTTAATCTCAGCCCTGGCAAAAAAGATAAAATGCAACACAAATCAAGTCTATGAAAAACAAACCAGCCCATGATAATGCCAGAGGATCTTGCACTCAGCACAACAATCTGAGGTGTTCAGCCCCTTCCTGCCTTCTTTTGACTTTCATCTTAGGAGGGGACATGCCAGGAATGCTCCTGTCTACCTTAGCCAGCTTTGGAGCCATGGAAAAGGCAGCAGCTCTGCCCCCTCTCCTGAGCTGAGGTACGTTCTTCAAAATGTAGTCTTGACAACTACCTTGGCATTCTCACCTTTGCAAGATGCACCTCCCAGCTTTCAGAAGACAATTGGATTTTTCAGCAGCTTTCCAAGCCATGATTTACATTAATGAAAGCTGAGTGATGGCATTGGCAGACAGCTTAACATTCACTGCAGTCATACAAATGCCATTTATTCAGGGTTTGAAGTACCAAGCAACTCAGTTTTAACTTATTGTAACATTGTCCACTTTCAGGAAGATGCACTAGTTTTCACTTCAATGCATTAAATCTGTAAGGGATGAAAAACAAATTAAAAATGAAAAACAATAAGTCTGCTCCATTCCATACTAAAAACAAAACAAAACAAAACAAAACAAAACAAAAACAAAAACAAAACACCATATTGCAACTGAAATATTGATAAAATGGCAAAATTATTACTTCATTGTCTTCCCCATGGTAAAAAAATAAGAAGTGTATGATTTTGTTAAGCCTTTCCTGGACTACATTCATCCAATCAACCAGATCTGACAGAACACTGAAGGTCAATATTCTGCAGTATTTTTGTTCCATGATTATTTCTTTTTCTGTCCCCAAAGAAAATTGCTTCCATTTGAGGAGATGTCTGAACCAGTAGCAGCTCAGCATCCCCCAGTCCTTGCTTGATAAGCCTGTCTGTTAAAGGTGGATACTGACACCTTTGAATCATCTAATTTTAGAGCACTTTTTTTTAATAACCATCACTCTTTCCCAAGGAGTACTTGTATGACATTAGAAATGTCTTAATCCTCCTTCAATAACAGGATGGAAGATAAAAATTGCTGCAGCTATCATTATTGGAAGAAATAGCATTATATTGAAAGGATAAAATGGACTTACTCTGTCTAACCTGAGAAACCACTTACAGGATGTATTTTCTGACAGCCTGTGACTGTTGTATGGAACTTTCTCCAAGACAGTGCCCAAATCAAGACCAGTTCCCTTATTGTCTCATTTGTTTTATTTTTACATCCTGTGTTTCAAGTGATTGATTTTCATACAGGACTGTGGAAAGGGAGAGAAAAAAAAACCTGGAATTATCCAATTAATACTGTGTGAACATTGTGGGATTTATACTGAAAGCGGTTTATTTTTAAAATTAAAATGTGAGGAAAGGTTTTTGTATAAAATGCCTTGACAAATTATATTTTTTTCAGATGTCTAGCACTCTGCTGTTGTCTTATCTCACCTCATATAAATCAACTGAACTCATCTGAGACGGTTGTCTAAGCTTCTTCTTAATATCTTATGTAGAACTGATGAAAATCTAGAAGATAACTCAACCCAGAGGGTCCAAAATGAATAATCTAATGCAGGAAGAAAACTTGGCTTCTAGAGAGGTTTGTTTCTCTTTAGGAACTAGAGAAAAGACCTAAAAATACCTAAAAATATCTATCTAATAGTGAGTTGACTAGGATCAGGTCAGCTGAATGTCCTAAAGGAGTAGGAGACCCAAAGTGCACATCAAAGTTATAAGCGACCGTGCCCATCCAGATATCTGTTGCCTTTCACTGGAGTCAGGCAAATTTGATTAATTATAATTAATTCAACAACAGAGTCCTGCAGATCATTAATAATTTCAGAACCTGCAGGAGAGCCAGATTCCTGTGCTCAGTGCTGCCTGTGACCATCCTACATATTTAAAACCAAAGGTTTATCATGGAAGAGCATAAACACTTTTCTTTCCAGTGTGGGATTCTGATTCCTTTGAACTCTGCTTCTGGGCTGGCTGGTTTCTCACTTTATCTGAACTCTTTAAGGCTAAAATCTGTACCGTGCTTGTGGGTTATGTCTAAAATGAACATGTTTTACATCTTCGAGGGTGTGAAGCAGCACTCAAAGAGGAGGAACTTCATGTATTATTCACCTTTTTTGCATTCTACCAAACAGTTTTAAATCAGATGCTAAATTTTGCATTAGTATTGATCATAACTTTATCATCTGTTATAAATACTCTTTCTGTTAGTTCACACTCCTTGGGCAGAGTTATGGAGAGGGGTAAGAAATGGTATTAAATTAGGTTGACTAATTTTTGTGTTGTTTGAAAAGTATATAGGATGTGCTCGGTTCCCTACAGTCTCCTTAGGTGTTGAAAAATGATATCATATCCTCATTCTCCAGGCCTGATCCTGAGATGAAAAGGTAATATCCCATTCCAGAAAGAAGTTAATTTGCAATAATAAAAAGAAAAGCAAGCACGCCATTGAAAGTTAGAAGTGTTAAATTATTAATGTTTATTTCGCTATTCTTTTTTTGCTTAAGAACTATGTGCTCTTCTGTCTTTGGTAGCCCATACACATTCAACCACATTAGGATCACGAGTTTATCTGTGGTAGTTCAAGTAATATTGCTGAAATATGACTAACAAAAATATCCAAACAGCCACTGCTATTTTGGGGGAAATCTGTGGTTCTTGACTGTAAATGAAAGACTCTTATCAAGACTCCTCAGTGATTATAAATGAATGTGAATAGTTTTGCAGGATATATATACATATATATATATATAGAGAGAGAGAGAGAGAGAGAGAGCAAGCCCATTTTGCAGAAAACTGAAGGTCTATCACAGAAGAATATTTTTTGAAGTAGTGAAGAGGAAAAAAAACAATTAATAAAGTTAAGTCAAAAAAGATTAAAGTGTTCTTTGCCTTTTTGGAGAAAATTATAATCCTGAGTCTTCCAAAGTCTCATCCAGTTTTAACAGTGAAGATATTTTGTATCAGAGGCATTACAGGGCTCAGAGTTAGGTAACATTCTCTCTATTTAAATTTGAACATCAAATGAAACAAGTCTGAGTGTGGTTCATAAGACATCGAGCAACTCAAATAGCTGCAATTCTAAAAAAAAAAAAAAAAAAAGGTTATATTTTCAAGAATAAAGTATTAGGAGAAAGTCAACAACTGAAATAACAACAACAACAAAAAAAGACAACCAAACAAAACTTACATTGGAATCAGCACATCTGCAACAATATTCTCCTCCGCAGGGTTTTCAATTTCCCGTGTTCAGTATGTGACCTTATAAAAATGATAACAAGATTCAGCTTCTGAAAAATATACATGTATCTTATCTGTTGTTTTCTGAAGGCAAACACCAGAATCAAGGTGTGTTAAAAAATCACAGAATGTGGTTTTGTTCAGTTGGTAGCTTGAACAAAAATGTTCTGTTCTTGCTGAATTGTTTATGAGAAGTGATTTTATTTTCTTTGGTTTCTGAAAACACAGAAACTCAGTTTGCCTAGTGATTTCTCCTAGCTACTAGACTGTGCAGTAACTAACTTTTAATAAACTAATGGCTCCTTATAAAATTTCCTGTCAGTTTAAAAGGGCAAGAGTTAACAGATTACAACAGTTAAGGGAATTCTCCATTTCACTCATCCCATGGGTTTCTAATTCCTGTCTGCAAAGGAAATATCTCTGAAATATGTGCAGAATACCATGAACCTGTGCTTGAATTCTTTCAATATTTCCAAAGCTATGTGTGGAACAAAACGTCATAGACTGTGACATAGCACAGTATCTCCCTTTTCTGCTTCTCTTTTCAGCCAGAGATAAGAACACTCATTAGCTGAGATAAAAAAAACACCTCTCCCATCTCTCCAGATACTGTACACCTTGTTTGTGGCAGCAGTTTTGCTTTCTTTTTGCTGCAGGAATGTTTTTCGGATCAGTGGGAAGGTGTGTGCATGAGAGTAGAAATAGCGAGAGCCCTCCGCGCTTTCCCTTTTCTCTGAAATCTCCACGTTTGACTCCTCCCAGGCTGGAGTGGGGATAGAGATGCAGCTCAAACCCAGTTGCGTGACAGTTTTTAGCAAAGTCAAACCCAAAATCTGAGGCAAGAGTGCAGCCACTGCCCCTTCACTGAGTCAGGAACAGCCATGCCAAGGATTTGGCGCAAACTGAGGAGTCAAGTGCGCTCCAGACTCAGAGATTTTTTAGGTATTTGCAGGGCAAAACTGTAATTTCCTAGGAAAATTACTTCTGAATTTCAGATGTCTAGAGAGCTGCTGAGCAAATTTTTAAGGATTACAATCAAAACACCTAAAAGCAGAGTAAGTCACACTTTACACACTTTAAGTTGTTTTATATTTTTTTTTTCTCATGAGGATTTGGGATGAACGAGGGCTTCAGCTTTTGGGGTTTTTTGCAACCCACATTATCTACCCAGTCAAGCCCATAAAACAGAATAATCCTATCTTATTTTTTGTGGTTGGTTTTGTTTTTTTTCTTGAAGGGACAAATTGTTTTAAAATTATTACTATTTCTGTGAATATTCCATAACCAGTAAGGAACCCTTTTTAAAAAACTATAGGTCTGTTTCAATTTTGGGAAATCCCTTACACAATTAGATAAAGCTTTCAAACATAGCTCTGTTGCTTTTGTTGCCTACTGTGGATTTTTCTGTATTACAGCTGTAATGTGTATTACTGATGGGTAGCAGAGTGAATTGTCCATGCTGAAGTGTGTGGTGTTTAGGAGTTTGCTGGCATGAAGAATTGTTCCAGCTACTTCACCTTCCATTCTCTTCCTCAGCTCAAGAAAAATGCACAAAATTTGCCCTTACATGTCTTGTATCAGAGGGAAAATAGCCCTTGGCTATTCAGTTTTGTGCATTTTATCAGCACTTTTCATTCAATTTCCCCCCTTAATCTTTAGTTACATTCAGTCATATCCAGCAGATCCGAAGTTCTGAATAATTTGGGAGTGTTACTCAGGACACCACTACCCAACAGAAATTGCCTGGTTTCAAATGACATTTTTATATGTGTTTTCCCTGGAATTTTTGGCCAACATGGAAAAGAAATCAAGGTACAATTATACTCCTAATTACCTGTACTTGACTCCAAATAAAATAGGAAACTATTAAAAACCTTACTGGGGATTGGATGATATTAAACAGAAGATAATTAGAGCAAAGGTGAGAAAAGGTGATCCCATTTTCCCATTTGCCAAACTTGGTGCAGAATGGTGCTGAGTTTGAGAGATCTGACTCTCAAATGTAATAAAATTCCATATACTTTCAGCATTTCAGCAATAACTGATTAACAAGTCATTTATAATTCTTTTTACATTTTTAATGATGATGAAAGACAAGCTGTCATATGGAATGGTACCAAATATAACTACACAGGAATGTGCAGGCATAGAAATACAGCTGTGATATGAGTGTTTTTTCTGACAAGACTGAGGAAGATAGAGTTTCTGAAATAATAGAAAAATACAAAGAAAAACAGCAAGAGAAGAAATCAACTGTCAGGGTAAACAGATACTTCTTTAGATTAAGTTTTGCTCTACTGAACCTGATCTGTCAACAGGCTTGTTCTGATTTTTGTTGTTGTTCTGGGTTTGGATTTGTTCTAACATTAAATCTGGTACATTGTAACTTGAATTTTAAGATGCTTTTAAAAAGAATTTTAAAGTGATTTAGGGCACACCTGTAGGTTTATACTTTAGGCAAATCCAGTTTCCAAAGAGATAAATCTGGGATATTTAAAATTATGTGGTGTTGTGTACAAGAATTCAAGCTGGTTTTAAAATCACTGTGTTAGCCTTTGAGAACTCTAAAGCAGTACATAAATAATAATAGCAAAATACATCTTTTTTCCTCAGAGTTTTGTACACTTTAGGCAGGCTAACTGTAGTAATTAATATTTGGTCATGTTTTACATTGATTGACCAAAGCTATTTGAGGCTCTCCGTGGTGCTGATGGCAGCTCTAGGTTCTGATGCAAAACATTAGGCAGCTGATCAGCTGGAATGAGAGCATGGGACCTTCTGTCAGGGAATGAAGGACAAAATTAATTGGGGACACTCTCATCCTTTCAGCTCATAGAGAGCTAAGCAGGAAAAAAAATATTGGTTGTTCTTGTCTGTGTGGCTAAGTGAATTCCTACCTTCCCTTTCCCTGTGCAGGAGAGACACAGCTCTGGCTTATCCTGACTATCCTGGAGTTCTGAACTCTGAAGTATCCAGGAGTTCCTAATACTGCTGGAATTTTAAACGCTAAGCTTATATTTTCTTTTACAAACAAATTCATACAAGTTTCTCTTAACTCAAATGAACACTCGAGTGCCAGGGGTTGCTTTCATCTGTTATTTAATTTTTTACCTATATATTTGCATGTACAACAATGTGCATATACAATACACATAGTTTTCTATAAACTTGCTTGATTTTCATTAAAAGAACTGTGTGGATTGGCTGACCTTCTTTATCTTCACGCATTGCTTTCCTTAATCACTAACTCTGCCAGAAACTTCTCAACATAGAGAACAAGCTGTCCAGAGGTCAGCTTTAAATTGTATGCTATTTTGCAAATATCTGTGTAGGCAATTTTTTGCTTTTGAAAAAGAAATTAAAAATCCATATAGCAATGTAGCTGAAGTTGATAACTTCTGACTAAAAAAAAAAAAAAAAAGGTGCTGGCTGAAGGTGAATGTAGATCAAAGAAGCTCAGGCCAATAATCTGCACATGGATTTCAATCTAGAATGCACAATTTATTTTCCCAAAATAACCCTGTTACCCAGTTTGAGTTTTTAAAGAAATAAATAATATTAGGGTTTGTGTAATATATTTCTGTAAAAAAATTATCATATTTTTACACTATCTACTTTTAAATTCTGTTTCCCATGTCTGTTCTTCTAAATATCATTTATTTAACAAAAGAAGCTCACATAATGATCTTGGCTTTATCTTTGAAGCTGACACATCTCTTACCATCTAATGAAACACAATATTTTCTTGATCACCCATTCTCTTTTCCCCAGCACATCTTGCTGCAGTTTTGTTTTATCAGAAACAAGCCAGCAACAGGACTTGCAATGCACTCAGGAGAACTTCTGGTGATCATAACAAAAAGCAGGAGATCAGTAGGAAGTCAAAGAGATTCCCTTGAAAGGAACAATGAGTGTGCAAGCAGAGCCCCCTCCCCAAACCACAGGGGTTTGAATGAAACAAATCCAATCCCTTCCCCTGAAGCTCAGCCCTGATCAGCAGAGCTGCCTGTGGCAGGAAGGCACTGCCTCACAAAGAGGTCTCCAAGAGCTGCTTTTTTGGGAAGTGACAAACAGAATCTTGTTCTTGCTTCTCAAGAGATGTTCAAGGCTATGTCTTGGAATAAGAGCAGAAACAATCCCCAGAAAAAAAAGCTCAGAGTAACCTTATGATCAGAAATTATTATGATTAGGAATGAATGTAGGATCTGGATTTAGGTTTTCCATAAGAGATCTATAGTGACACCACATTTAACATCTAAGAAGTCACCTCTCCTGTACTCTTTTAAAACAGTGTTGTGACAGGTGTTCAGGAAACTTTGCTAATTACAGGACATGAATTGTCTTTGGACGAGGCAAAAAACAAGATCTGAATAGAGAACTCAAAATAGGGATGGATATGTCCTAGCAGTTGGTACAACATAGTTACTTATGATACAAATTAATGCAAAAGACAGAATAACTGAGTGGCCAATAAAAGCAGAAGAAAGTACTGAACTTTCTGAAAGTCTTACTGTCTATTTGATATAACTTTTTTCTCAAAAGTCTGTTTCTTGGAATAATCTTTTCACTTTTTTTATCTAAGTCTCATCAAATTTTTATAATTTCATTAGATTGTTGTCTCAGTCTCACCACCACTATGTCAACTGTCTTGGGTAGAAGTGCACAAAGGATGTTACAGCCTTCTTAAATCCAAAGACTCTATTTATGTGTTTTAAGAGATTCAATGGAGGATCAGTAGAGGAGAAGAAGGAGGATCTGTGCACAGGGAAACATTCTGGTTAGGTCACAGGTGCCCCATTTCTCCCAGTGCTGTGATCAGTGTGTCTGTGCCTCGGTGGCCATAATTTGTGTAGCGATGAATGCGGGAACAACTGGAAGAGAACAGATGGTGCCCCTGTTTGTCTGGATTTTCTTCCAAGCAAGATTTTGTGCTCTTGTAGCAGATTGATTCTGTTGCTCATCTTTCCATCTTGAATCACATTCAGCAACTCTAAGACTTGCATTACATTTAATTTAGGGAAACATTGTCACTATAAAAGTAAAAATAAAAATTAAAAAAAAAATCACAATTATTTCTCCAGTCTGTCGAGGTTTTGTTATATATTTATATTAGTATTTTAATATTTTACTCATCTACAGGCTTCTCACTTATATCTCTTGGTGGCAGCGTGCAACTCCCAGCATCATTCGTTTCTTTACTTAGCTCTGCCTGCTGTTCCAGAACTTTATGTTCAACTGGATTGTAAATGTAGCTGAAATAGAAATGCTGAAAACATTTCAGTTCAAAAGAACAGCTCTGCAGTCTGTTTACTTAAAAATCTCCCAAGTCTCCTAAGTTTCAAGAACATATGGCAATTCACCCATGATTATTTTTGCTAAAATGATTTTAATTTAATGAGTCAATGAAATTAAAGATTTCCTTTTCCAGCAGCTGGCTCTCTCAGAATTCAAGGTCAATGCACACTATTGACATAATTGCACAGCCAGTCTGTCCATGTTCTACAGGTGTCAGTCACACTGAAAATAAACACTAATTACATATTTTAATTTGTAGCAGAAGTCATATTCAAAAGCAAAATCACTGGAAACAATGACAAGCTTATTCAAAGTCACTTTTGGGATACCAAGTCCTCCTACTTTGAGGAAAGCACATTTTCCTTATCATTACTATGTGCATCTATTTGAATGTTGTGCTGTATCTTTTTATCCATTAATTGCTTGACATCATTAAGACTTAAGTGATTCCTAATGATTCATAACTGAGCTTTCAGCTGGAATACATCAACAACAAGATTCAGAACTCAAATCCCAAACCCTCCAAATAGCATTTAATTTGATAAGTCCAGGGATTGTAGTGTGAAAGGAAAACTCTAATAGCTCTAATACAATCAAAAGGAGGGAAAGAAACTAATACAGAGAAATGAGAAAAGCAAGAGATTCAAACTTTACTTAGTTTAGAGTCAGATCAGAAAAGTGGTGTGATTTCTGGACCTGATGTGCTGCCAAGTGCCTGAGAGGAAAAAAAAATCCCTAAGCAACACAAACCCTAAAATTAAAGAAAAAAATTTTAAAAATTAAAAATCCAGCAGTCCTGAAGGATGGAACAGTGTTGCCCTGAGGTAGCTCTGCCACACTCAGAGGAATTTATGGCATAAAAATGTCCTTGTAGTTCAAGCCAGCTCTGTTATGTGCCATATCCCTCTAATCACATCAACAGGACCAAGTTCTCCAGCAGCAGAAACTGAGGGCAAGAACAGCATGTGAAATTAAAGCCAGGGGCAAAACTCTGGGATGGTCTGGATTTCCCTCACCTGTATCTAGGAGATATCCATAATGAGAGAGAGGATTGTGCCCTCTTCTCCTCTGTGCCACTCCCCAGGAAGCTTTTGATGGATAAAATACTTAATTGAGGCACCTACAAAAAAATCCCTGGCAGCACCAACAGCTGGGTTCCCTCATGGACTTATTTGAATAACACACAATCATCTCTCAGAGAAAAAGAAAGCACAGGTCTGGATTGGACTGCACCTGTTGATGTTTTTTATGTACAGTGACATATCAATCCTTGCAAACACACAAGCCTGGAAAGAACTTATGAGGAAATTAAAACAAAAGAGGGTAATCCGGAACCAATTAAAACAAAGAATCTAAAACTGAAGAGAGCTTTTCCTACTATATTTCTTTTAAAAAAAAAAAAAAAAAAAAGTAGTTGTTTGTTTTTTTCCTCAGATGGTGAGATAGTCTTGTTTGTAAATAAGTTGTCATTTTCAACTAGGAAAACATAAATACTGAATTTAATTGTAACAGCTGTCATTTTATCTGATACTTATCTTGTGAACCATTCTGTTCTCTACGATAGTTGCCTATGTTTAGCCAACATGTTTCTCTTTCATGCATTCAAAATGCATAACATCAAAAAGGATTGATGAATACATTTTTGACATCTGTTATTGGAAAAAAAAGTATGTTTTTTTATTTTGGGGGTCTGGGATTCTCAGCTTTTTGAGTGCAGGATTTCAGTTCACTCTTTATTCTCGTATTTGAAGTCCAGGATATTGATTATGATACTTTTCATCTTAGGGATTCAGAGTGGTTGGACTGAGATTAGCATTTGGTCCCACAATATTCTGTACTGGCAAATAAGTATATTAAATATTGGAACATTATTTAATTAATTGGCCTTTGCTGCTCTTTCCATAGTTAATATTCAGAGCCTTTGTAATAAAGGGATAATACATAGTAAGGACCCAGTATTGAATTTGGCTNTTTTTTTTTCTTTTTTTTAACACCATGTAACCATCTGAACTTCCAGAGTCCTACAGTCTAACAAGTACTAAATTCTCCAGTTAAAAATTTGTTAGGAAAGAGATTCCATTAAAAATCACAGCCTTTTCATATTTGTAGGATTCATATTCCTTCCTTCAATGGTTTGCATTTTGATGAGGCGGTCTGGGATAACATTTGTATTGGTAAAATTTCCTGCTTTGCAATCTCTGTCAAAACTGGAGAGGTTTCACAATGAAAGACATTTCAGGTTTAGGCAGAAGGTATTATCTTTTCCCAGACCATTGCAATGATGCTTTATAGTTTAAATATAGCCATAACTGGAGCTATCCCCAAAGCCTGGGTACTCTGTTGTTGCTGGTGGGGTTTTGTGTGATGCTTGTTTTTTGAGTTTTTTCTTTCTTTCTTTGTTTGTTTCTTTTTTCTTGAATTGGTATGACTCACCTTTCTGGGTGCAAGAAACCTTGATATGTATGGTGTTCCCAACATAGCCATTTGACTCCTACAAGATTTCTTTCCTAAGATTTTGTGATGTAAATTCAGAACATCACAAAGATGTTCTGAGCCTGGCAGAGCTCCAGAAGTGTTAAGGCAGCACTCTCAGCCACAGGGTAGGAATTCCTGGGGTCGTCCTGAGCAGAGTCAGGGGATGGACTTTGATCCTATTGGCCCCTTCCAGCTTGGGGTGTTCTGAAAAATACCTAGTGGCTCTGGCTGCCGTGGCAGGAATGGTCTCATCTGGGTTTTGATGCGCTGCAAGGAGTGAGGGTTTGTTAGGCCAAGGGATGCAGAGGGTCTTGGCTTTTCCCCCTGCAATCCTCGGGGGTCTGTGCCTGCCTGTCTCCAGAGCAGCCGGAGTACAGGCTCTCATGTCTGCAGAGTGATTGATCAGAGCATTGGGATCAATAGTACAATGAGGTAGCTTGGGGAAATATGCACAGATGGTACCACAGGTCTGAGGTTCACCTCAATCTACCTGGAGCATTCACTGCCCCCATACAGGCTTTGCAAATGCCATTGATGGGATTGCAACAGACCGGTTCCTCCTGGCTCATTCTTATCTAGGTAGGGTCAAGCAGACTTTATCCCCTCATTAAAAAAACCTTCTAGTAAAACATGGGAGAGTAATTAAATATGTAGTGCAGATTCCATAAATCTTTTTTCTTTAGAAAATGCAGACTTTATTTATTAGGAGCACAGCTCTCTGTTCCGTATGTGCACCCAGCAGGAGTCTGTACCACATCAGGGGCTGGAGTGTAATTTTGTATTGCAAAGTAATTTAAGCAGGGACACAGAATTTGGTAGTTTCACACTTACAAAGGCAGCTAACAGCCTTGCAAAAGAATCTCATTGGCAAAACAATTGATTTCTAACTTCTGGAGCAGAGAACCTTCCCTGCCTAGATCATGTACAATAAAACTGACATCTGAGGGTAGAGCAAAAATATGCTCAGCTTTCCTAATCCCTTGGAGGCTTGTGAAATTACTGTCTGAAAACTATAATGAGAATGAGATAATTTGTGACATTTCCCTCTGCTGTTAGAAGGTATTGATTTTATGACATTTTCATTTCTTATTATGTATTACGAGCATAAGACACCCGAATGTTAATATCAGATGCACAGAATAAACAAGGATGGTGCCAGGTAGCACTTTATTTATTTCAATTATTTTTCAGTTTTATGCTGTAGCTATTTTACCAAATCCCTGCAGGCTGTTAGCAGATAAACAATCATTCCTAAGCTCTGAGAATTCAGAATTAGAGGAGGCAGCCCATACATAAACTTATTTCTCCCATGAAGTCTACCAGCCAAGTAAGATAACTTATCATCACCATGCTGAGTTTTGACCTCCCCTGTTTTATGTAAGATGTTCAATCTTTCAGCCACATTGTCTGTCTAATTTAGACTGTTAAAGCCTTGGGGTTGTTGTCATCTTCCTCCTCACACGGGAGAGACCTGCTGAAAATATTAATGCACTCACAGCAGATCCAACAGTGTCACTTGTATTCAGCCCTGCTGCATCTTATTATCAGGGCTTTGTGAAGGGTAAATCCCCTCTCTTAGTGGTAAAACCACCAGGACAAGCTTATGGAGAATCTGTCTCATCAGGACTCTCCTGGAATACTTCAAGCTTTGTTTGACCTCCTAGCTATAGAATAAAGCAGCTTTGCTCACAGCTGTCTGGAATCACTGAATATATATATATATATTTGAGTTTCTGGAGTGATCTCTGTGTATCTCCTCTTTGTTAAAAACAGAGAGGAGATACACAGAGAGACAGATACACAGAGGGACATTCATCTCCCTCTATCCATCATGTCACAGTGATGAGCTACACCCAAAGAGTGACTGTGCAGATCAAGGAGTACTGGCAAAAACCTTGGGCGTTTGAACTGACTTTTGACAAAAGGAGAGACAGGTAGTGAATTAAATTCCCACAGAGAAGTGCCCTGTCCAGACTCAGCCGTGGCAGTACAGTTGTGCTCTAAACAAACACATGGCAGTAGGGTTCTCACCATACCCAAGGTGCTACAGAATCCTGGTTTTGTGCCAGCAGTCTGCACATAAGAGAAGCATCTCCAACATCTGTGTTTAAGGCCAGCTTGGAGGGAGCTCTGGACAACCTGCACCAGTGGAAGGTGCCCCTGCCCACAGCACTGTTGTGCCCTTGGCAGAGGGAACTTCCCCAGGGCTCCCACTTGGCAAATTCATCTCAGCATCCTGGGGGCATGAGCAGTGTGAGGAGAAATATATTTTCTCCTTGGCCATCTGCATTTAAATTGATACATTATATGAAAGAGCCAACCCAACCAAGCCAGGAAACAAAACAAACAAACAAAAAAATCTTGTATTTGATATGGATAGAATGGATTTTAAAAGCTTGTTTATCTGTTATTGCAGTTTGGTTTAGTTGGGGTTTTTAAAGTTTGCTGTAGGGGAATTCATAGCAAATGGATAATATTGTACCAAAATAACTGAGGAGTAAAAGAAAAAGAAATTGCTATTTTTATGCCTTATGAAGTTGACTAAGTTATAGATATTGTACATGAACTATATTTATATCAAATTTCTAGAGAGCTCTCTCACAGAACAGGGTAGTGAAGAGAAGAGAAAAACAATATCATAATAAGGTCAGAGCATGAGAGAATAACTGAATTGTCCAGAAAATAAAGCCACACAGGGATCTCAAAAACTCAAAAACTGGGATATCAAAACTATTCAAAATACCATTCACAAAGTATCAGTCCCTTGTGGGCACTTTAAATGATTCAAGCTTACTTTGTCCGAAATACAGCTTTTATAAAGAAAATACAAGAAACAGGGAAAAAACTTTCCTTGGATCCTTTAACAATAAGGTCTGAAAATACAATATTATTGAAATTCTTTTTATGTATACTTCAGAAACAAAATCTCTTTGGGTTTCTTTAAAGAAAAGGATTGTGTAGATTTTATCTGACTTACACAGTGTAATCATATTTATATCATGATTTTCTGGTTTGTAACAATATCTTTGTAAATATTCAGTTCTCTTTCAATATAAATACTTCTATTTCTGAGGGTCACAATTTGATCTGAGTGCAAATTACTTTAAGCAGCAGGGGGCCAAGCCATAGATATGTATTCAGATTTGGACCCAGCTACCAAAGTGGAATATTTAAATGTTCAGAGAGAGTTTTCATGTTACCATGGAGCTGGAGATCAAAAACCATCAAACACTAACAAATTCCACATTGCACTTTCAGAAGGAGATATCAAGACAGAAAACGAAGGAAAGAGAAAGGAAAAGAAGAAATCGTGTTTATGTGCATTTCTTAGCTGGAGTTTCTAATACCACAGTGCTCAGTTTGAACTTGTCTTGCACACACTCAGCAAGGAATATTTGATTTTTATAATTTTAGTCTAATGCTGTTGTTTTCTTCCTACATGGGGAATGCAAATATTCAACCCTTGTGTGTTCAAGCAGTTTGCCTGCACATCCCTCTGTGTTCTCTCCATAGACCTTTGCAGAAATCTCAAAGAATTGCTCAGAGTCACGTTAAGAGAAGTTACCAGGGCTGGGGGGAGATGAGGGAAGAACAACGGATGAGTTAGTTATCATTCAAGTGGAAAAAAACCTAATGGGAATTCCTAGTCCTTGGCCAGTGGGGAATCCTCAGAGGAAAATTGTAGCTGCCTG
The DNA here is from genome assembly GCA_013400215.1 of Cisticola juncidis. Classification (NCBI taxonomy): domain Eukaryota; kingdom Metazoa; phylum Chordata; class Aves; order Passeriformes; family Cisticolidae; genus Cisticola; species Cisticola juncidis. The sequence goes on along the minus strand of VXBR01002915.1, from coordinate 59,228 downwards.
GTGATGGGAAAAACATTGATTAATTAATGACCTTTTGCATTAATTGATATTACACCAATCCAGGCATCAATCATTTATATCTCCCTTCTGTAATAACTTTCTGTATGAGATCTGTGAGCAGCTCTATTCCCATGGATAGTGGGAAGCACAGGAACTTCTGCCCAAACTCTACTGGAAAATCCCCATATGCCTCCAAATGTATTCAGAGTAATTTCCACTCTTGAAGGATATTTAATTCTGTGTGTCTGGTTCCTGGTAGGAATTACCCGGATGTTCCAGAGAATCCCTCTTTAGTGGTAGGCTGATTGACCAGATCTCTTTTCACTTACTGTGAGATTCTAATGTGGAATTTAAAAATTTCAAATACAAGGATATAAAGCAAAACTCATACAAAGGAAAACAGCGCTTAATACAGGATAAGCACCAAATTCAGAGATATTATCAAATTAACTAATACTGCTAAAGCATTATTGTTATTGCTCTCATTAAGAAATAATGGAAATAACTCCTGCAAAAGAAGCAGCCTGGGATCTCTGGGAATGGGCCTCTAACTCCATGGTGGAACTCAGAGGTGGCAAAGAGGAAGCAAAGACAAAGGTTTTTATGAAAATAACACCTATTAGGAACACAAAGATGTCAAAGCAGAACAAGAGAATCATTTCCTCCAACGGTAAAAGGAAAAAGCTTTGCCTAAAAAAGTGTTAGAGAAAAGCACCATGAGGTAGAAGAGAGTGGATTTAGAAATTATTTATCACTTTAGATGATTTGAGCAAATCAGCCTTTTAGCTTGATCTGTTATGAGTATTTGAAGCTAAATGTTTTGTAGGAAATGAAAATAGGTAAATTAAGCATATTCTCATCCTGTCTCTACACAGGATGTACATCCATGTGACAGACACTCTGTGATGGAGAGTTGCTACTGTGCCCAGGTAATAGATGGGAAATTGCTTCAGGCCCCCATGCTACTGGTGTGTGATTATGATCCAGGTTAGCAATCACAGAAATTGCTGCTGAGAGTCACCTGCAGCTCACCCATTCCCAGAGCTGCTTGCTGAATTTGGGGGATTTGTGTGCGCTCCACAGTTATAAAGTTATAAAGGAGTTATTTATAATGAACTGCTGCAAATGAGGCTTCTTTCTCCTTCTCTCTAACTCCTTCTCTCTCTTTCTCTTCTTTCTCTTCTTTCTCTGACTCCTTCAAGAGAATTATGGCTTGTGAAGAAGGGGAAGAAGGGAAGGAGTGATAGAGTGTTCTGTAAGTTACTGTCTGCCCATGGCACATGGCACAATTTCTTGCTGGAAGCAAATGCCATCAGAGCAGCAGCTCAGGGCCGACAAAGACACTGTGCTTACATCACATAATTAGTCACCTTACATCTACTTTCACTTTATTTTGACAACTAGGAACTCGAACAAGAGAAGGCTGTGGAGGAACTGTGGTTTTACTGCTTCAGAGTTGAGGATGGAGGAGTGTGTGATTCCTTCTTCTCACCTCTCCTGAGTTCAATTTAAACTGAACTGGCACTGGACTGATAGGCTTGTTGGAGGTGTTCATCACGGATGTGCTTGAGTGTCTGCTGTAAACTGAAGTAGGTTAAATGTATTAGAAATTAAGTAGCTATTTCCTGAGAAATGTTTCTGCAAACTTTCATTTTAATAATTTTGAAAATATAGTAGTATTGGTTTTGTGCAATATTTATGGTAGTGTGTCATGTGAATGAAGAAAAGAGAGAAAAAATCCAAACCCTGAGAACATTATGGAAATTATTCTTTGTAGATATTGTGGTCTTTACCTTCTATACCAAACTCTATTTGCATGATCTAATGTTATTATAACAATCAAAGCAAACCCTCCCAGAGATTAAATGTTACGTGGGCCAGTGTCTTCTTGAGGAGATTGGTAGCTGGGAATTTTCACTGTACATATTTCACATGTTAACATCCCAAATCCCAGCTCCTAATAAGCCATTCTTTTTATCATGTGATTTTTCACATTGTGTAGATGTGGTATTTAATTCCTCTTTAATTCTTATTTGTGTTCTTGCTGAAATGAGAAGTTACCCAGCAACTTAGTGGTTGAATTTCTGCCTCCCTTCTGACACATGCAGTGACTAAATAAAGGAACTTGGTCTTTTTCTGTGCTGAGGGATATCCTTATCAAACAAACCAGTCCAGCAAAATGAAATACACCTTGAACACTCTGTCAAAATACGATGTTAAACCAAAGACTTTGCAGGTTTAGATCTTCCTTTTTTTTTCCAGCTTTCAAGAAATCATATCACAGGGAATGTCAGTGCTAGAACCAAGGCAATCATCCTGGGATCCAGAACTAGATTCTGCTGTGAAATATTCAGGTTGAATTCTAGGCCAGGCAAGAATCGAAGTGAAATGAACATTTTCATGAAATCTGAGTTGTACTTGGCTATGTAGTATTTTTCTGCAAATATTTGCATCATCTGAATTTTTACTTCACCTCAATACAAAATTCCTTCACTTTCATTCATGTTTGCAGAATAAAAACAAAACAAAACAAAACAAAACAAAGATATTTTAATACATTTCCTTTTTCTTTAAACCGGTGGTAGAAAAAGAGCAAAGAAATCCAAGCTTTCTCCTGGAAGATAACAATGTGCATTGCAAATACTGTCAAATTTAGAGGTCAAGTGTTTAAAGTGCTGTGCCCTGTGGGAAAATATACTTGGTGGCGTTGGTAGGTGGAAGTAATTTGTTTGAGCTGGAATGTGGCCACAGTGGTATAACTCAAAGATAACCTGGTAGACCATAAACAGCCTTTTTGTAACTGCGGAGTGTATTTTTAATTTGACACTGGTGTGCTGTGAATAGGCAGCTTAATTGTACTTTTGGGTGTTCCCAAAGGTAAGGGGGGAAATGTGGGACTAAATGCTTCCTTCTCTGTATAGGAAAATAAACTTGTTTATCCACAGCAAAGCTGCACTGGAAATATGGAAATATAGGAACCACAATACTTGAAGGTTTTCAACTTTCACTATGTTCTTAAGTGTAGCTACACTATCTCAGAACAGTTTGTACCATTTATAATTTATTCATTTAATACCCCAGATGAATTGGCAGCTAGGTGAGAGCAACCTCTTTGTTTGGGATCAAGTGGAGAAAAAATTAGACACGCAGTTAGTCACAGGCATGTTTGTTTTTTTTTATTCTGCCTGGTTTTTGCTGCAAGAGGAGCAGTAATTGTCCATGCAGAGATTCTGTTTTGACTGAAGGCTGCTCTTGGTGTGAGGTCAGCTCTTAGCTGGTTTTAACAAATTATAGTTAATAATTCAACTGAAACAAGATTCAGTCATAAAACCAGTCAGCTGAACAGTTGTTTTCTGATGTGCACTGTCTTTCTTCGTTCTCTATCTGAATGCTTAAACACTTTTTAAGAATAATTTCTATAGGCAAAATTTATTTTAACAAATTGTCCTTTATTAACAGGTTTTAAAATAAATCTGTTTATGTGATTTGGGTGTGAAATGACTTTTAAAAGAAATGTTTTATTGATTTCATAAAATGTGTGTTTGATTTTGGTTTTTATGAGGCAAAATATTTCAGTCATCTATAGAAGAAGGATACTTGGCTGATAAAGAACAGCTTCTCATTATGTTCATATGTTTCACAATAGTCATAAAATAAATTTAATTCACAAAAGGACAAATCTTCTGGAAAGGGCAATAAATTACTCACAGATCAGAACATTTCAGGAACAGTCTAGGCTTCTGATACTGCCACAGACCTGAAAAGAAGGAAAAAAGTGGAAGAACTATACTTCTTTGACAAATTTGAGATATCTTTTGACTAATTTTTAATGGCTTATTTAGTAAGATTCTTCACGATTTTTAAAAAGCTTGAAACACTGTTACCTTTCTGAAATGCAGAGAGATTCACAAAGGAAAAAACTGAAGTTCCATTAGTGTGTGATGCAGGTAGAAGTGTTGTTTTCAAAACAATACCAAAAGCCTTGGATTGTGCTTGGCTTCCTGAAATTCCAGTCTCATCCCATAATCTCACCTTCTTAAAAATTCTGTGGCATTGTTGAGATACCTGAAATATCAGATATTTTTAGCTGCTCAAAATTATGGCATCTTAGATCAAAGATCGTTGGATGGCCTTAACAACCTGATTTTTTTAATACATTTTTCCCCCTTTCCTCTAATCCATAGGATTTGTCTCCAGAGGTGCTGCCAGCAGCTGAGTGGGAGCCAGCTCTTGTTCAGGAGCCTTGGGGCAGAATTGCTGTGTCCAAATCCTGGCTCAGGTAAGGCAGAGGTCTCTGTGTCTGTTTATCTGTTGCTCCATTTTGGCACAAAAAGAGCTTGAGTTGCTTTTGAAAGTGAACTCCTTCAAAAGTGATGCCATAAAAGGTATAAATGAAGGACTTTTGGAAATGAGGTTTGAGATTTTTTTTTCTGAATGAAATATTTTCCTGGAATTTGAAGTATGCTGATTTATCAACAAAACAAAACCTAAATATTATATAACAGTGTTTTACAAATCTTTTACAGATGTGAAAAATACAGTTTTAGTGTGGTGCTGTTGTCAGAGCAATGTGTTTGCCCAGCACATTCAGTTGAAGGTGGATGGAGAGTTTGGGTCTAGGTTGTGTGGACAGAAATTCTCTGTCCTGGTGGAGTAAAGATAGACTTTGATTTTTCCAGCTGTTTGGGGTAGCAGAGTCTGGTGGCAATGATGAGTTTAATGAAGTCTGATGTTATCTTATGGTGCGCTAAGTTAGAAATGTAAAGTACAAAGGGCAACGTTAAAAGAAAATAATCAGTGAATAATATAACTGTCTGGACTGAAAAGACCAACTGATTTAGTCCTAATTTCTATTATATTACTGTGTAAATTCTTTAGAATACTTTAGGATAGGGTTCCAGAGTATGATAAATTTGGAAGAGAAATTTACTTGGCTGGGCTGTGGTGCAAGGCTTTTGGTCATTTCACAGAATTTGTCTTTTGGACCTTGAAAATTGTGTTTCCTATTACTCTTTGAGAAACTAGAAAAAAAGGCAATACAAGAAAAAGTGTGGTTGTAGAAGATGAGAGAACAGAAATAATATTGACATATAGATTGAGATCTTTAGATTTGATTAAGAAATTAGCAATGGGGAGGAAATCACTTCATTGAATTAAAGACAAAATTTGGTCCAATAATGAAACTTATTCTAACTTCAAATACATCCATATTTTCAGCTATCTAGTTTTTGATGACATAATTTTCCCTCAAATACTGATGACTTCTGAATCTAGATTGTGACTGGAACCAACCTGTTTAGGGAAATAATATTGTTCAACAATGATATAATGATAATATATAAATAAATTACATATTAAATATTCTGTACTTCTACTGTAAGTCAAATGAGGAAGAATATTTGCACACATTATTTAGATGAAGAAGGGAAAGAAAAAGAACTTAAATTAGAATTGGTTGCTCCTCATGTCAGTTACTTGTCAATACATCTGGAACAGTGAACTGTTGAATGTGTATATGTTAAATATAAAGTTTGTTAAATCTAGTTTCTATAATTAGATAACTATAAATATAGTTTCTATAACTAGACAAAGTTACGGAAATGAGAATAAAACAGCTTTTTAGTGGAGTCATCCTTTAAGTAAAAGAACAGTGAAGAGACACAGAGAGAAAATTACCTAGAAGAAAATAATTTCCTACATAAAAGACAATATCCTGTACTTTTGTTGTACCAAAATCAAATGCTTTCAAGAAATGAGCACAAAATGAAATATTCTAGTAGCAAGATGTTGATCTTCACTGATAATTAGTTTTTAATTTGCAATGATATCTCAAATTTTCATCATAATGGCTTGCCTAGTGCAAGCTTATGAAGGTGGTGGAAAGTATCAGTATGAGAAAGGTATCTAAATATCCTTTCTTCAATAAAAACTAATTTTAGTTGAGTTACTTGTAGGTCTTTAACTTCAGAGAGAATGGTGAATGATGATTTTCTTTGAAAAAGAGACCACTTTTAACTCCTTAAAATTTTTCTTCTGAAATCAGATCTATTGTAGGAAGAGTCCTATCAACACCAAATTTCATTATGCAACTAGAGCAGAAAATCACATAAAAGGATCATTATCATTAAGTAAGAATGGCTTGGCAAAAAAATTCACTCTGATAATCACAGAATTGGGTCAATTGTGTCTTGTAGATTTGTTGATTTCCTTTACTCCTTCTGGTCCCAAAGAGAAAAAAGGAAAAAGTGCTGTTTGCTGTTTAATACAGTCCACTGTGACTGCCAGTAGAGAAGGTCCATGTTGTGTGAAAAAAAAATAGCTCTTCATCAAAAACCAAAACACAGACTTTATTCTCTTTGGAGATGTCTAAATAATACTCTCCTGATTCAGTGAAATGATGAGCTTTTGACTTCTCTGTTTGCAAGTAATTAAGGTATTTGCCTCCTTTTTGAAATATGGAGGTGCTTAATGGAGAAAGCCAGATACAGTTATAGGAATTTTACTGTTACAGGAATATAAAACAAAATACTGTGAGATCCCAGGGTTTTTAGCAGGGCTGTGTCCCTCTAGATAAGATCATATCATCTGTTTTATAAGTCTCTTCATGTTTAAATATCTGCATACATAGCACATACAGGTTTGTGTGTCTATAAATATATATTATATAAATAGAACAATTTTAATTTCTTTCTTTCTTTCTTGATGATGTATTTATCACTTCTTACCTTTCCTACTATACTGCAGAAATTTGCATATTCTTACTGATAGATGAGCGTGGAACAATCAGTTGAGAACTCTGTTTCATATTCTGCAGAATTAACCTAATTCCTTCTGCAAGCACTGTATCCTGCACCACTGCAGGAGTTTCTGGCTTCTCATGTGTACCATGGAAGTCCATATTTGTTTTCATTCTGTATTTAAATCTAATTTTCTTTGCTCTGGTTCATTTTGAGACAGAATGACTAAGACTTCTCTGTTTACTTTGCTGCACATAACCTGAGCCCTGCATCAGAATTCTTGCAGTTGAAAATGTGTTCTGTGTGCTGGGGAGCGAAAGTATAATAGGAATAGAAGAGAATGAACTCATTGGAGTTACCAAGAAGGAAATATTTTGGCAATAATCTATCACTTAGTCTACAGAACTTAATTCTGTTCCAGAATTCATGGAATCTTTAACACTCTGGCTTGGGGATGCCTTCAGCCACAGGGAGGCAGAAGCACCAGAACTGGCTTTGTGGTTCTGTTTGATATTTTCTTTATGGTTGTGCTCTGCTCATGTGTATCCCCTGAACTCCTCATCTTGCTGACTGCTTCTGTGGTGATGGATAGTTGCAACCTGTCATCAGTGTGCTGTGAGAAGCTATTTTAGTGTTATGTATCATTAGGGACCCTTCTCTCAAGACAGGTTACTATTATATATCATTAAAATGATGGCCAGTAGGAATAGGCATCCCAGAGAGAGAATCTTAGGATTTTATGTGTACTAGTTTACAGGTGAGTTGGGACAAAAAAATACAATAGGTGGGAATTCTAATATAAATAATATTAAAAATAACTGCTATTTTTCATATAAATTGTGTCTAAAAGAAATGCCTAGATCATAAAACCAAACTCCTGCACAGTAGAAAATGTCTATAACTGAGGTTTTTATGCATAAGACCCACCGTGCTGTAACTCACTGAATTACGACAGGTCTGTCCAGAATGTGCAGAGTGAAGTCTGAGAATCATTTGGAAACCAAAGAGCATTATGGAATTTTTCAGGATATAACTAACTACAGGACTCCCATTATGCATTTGTGTGTGATATTGTATCATAGCTACAGAACTTCCCCAGTGTGTCAGAAATAAACAATTTAAGTGATGACAATCTTGCTGAGTACTGAAAGGAAGCTGTGGCTTCTGCTAGTCAGAGTTCCCAGACATATGGAAAGTGCAAGGAGCTGTGCACACACGTACAATTCCCATGGAAGTTGCCAGGAATCAGCTGAAGTTGTCCAGGAATAGAGTTGGACATGGTATGTTTGCTATAACCTTGTTACTACAGCAGTCTCTCAGCTTTTCTTGCCAGTGAGGATTTTGTAATTACAGAACCACCATCACCTTTCCTATGCAAACATAACTCCTGCTGTGGATCCAAAAAAATGGGTTAAATCTCAAAAATAATAAAAATGAGAACCCTGCATGGATGTGGCTGAAGGTGTGAGGTAGGGTTAGCCTCTCCCCACAGCACTGATGATGTGCTGCAGTGGGTGAGGCTGCTGAAAGCTCCTGTCCTCTCCTGCTCCACTTCTTCTCTGTATTTGCAGCAGAAATATTTACCTACAAACCAAATGGTTAAAAAACCAGGACAGCAACACTATTTCTATTCTTAGAGATTGTTGGTTTATATCAGCTGAAACCATTAAGCCTCATTGCTTTCCTATTATCTCTGTTAGAATTAGATATTGGTAGATCTCCTGCATCCTTAGTGTTCTGTGATTTTAAAGTGCATAATGCAGGCATTAGAGAACTGAGATTTCTTTTTGTTTGTTTCTGTACATGCTCTTGAGATGATGATGATGATGATAGCCATTTAAATCTAAAACCAAATAAACATTTGTGTCCTTACATAAGGCTGCTGAAAGTCTTCCAAGTCAAAGAGTTTAGATGTTTTTGGGATTAAATTTAGATTTTTTTTCAGCTGGTTTGTGTTGTTTTTTCCTTAATTCAGTTTTTCACATTTCTCAAATATTCACATCTTTGCTTAAAATAACCCAAACCACCCAACTAAATCTTGGGAGTTTTTTAATACTACTTTTATTTGTGTGATTCACTTGCTGTAGGGCAGCTGCTCTTGATTTACAGAACTTGTGCTAAGATTAGGAGGGGAGAAACTGCCAAGGTAAGGGAACAGCAAGAAGAAAAGCTGTGATATTTTCAATTAGACTTATCAAAATATTCAAAACACCTCTAATAAAAATATGTCTGTTTCTCATCTGTGAAGAGCATTGGATAAGGGTACAAAAATACTGGTTTTTTTTCTGGATATGAATGCTGATTTTTAAACAGTTTATAGACTTTGGAGAAACATATACAGGAGGCAAGGGGATGGCAGAAAACTCCTGCTCAGGGGTGGCATCTGCTCTGGCTTTGTGAGCATGTTCTCATAATATGGTGTGTCAACACCATCTGTTGAGCAGGGACTGAGTCTGGCCTGTGCTGTCTCCACATAAAACTCAATTTTTTTGCCTCCACATCAAAACTAACTTGTTTCCAGCAGTGTTGGAAGGATGAGAGCTTGGTCAGGGTGTCCCAGGCAGATCAGATCAGATCAGGTGCATTCCCTGGGTAGTAGGAGGGGTCCTGGCTCTTCACATTCCCCTGCAAACACAAGAGTTCTAGGGGGAATGGACTGGCTGCAATTATTTCTGTTGATGGTTTATTAATTAAAGCTTAATATTTTACACCTTCACATATAAGAGCCAGGTTGGTTCAAGCCTGGATTTTAAGAACTACAGCTTTTAGAAAAATTCTATTTATTCTGTACACCTGTTCTGTGTATATAATACACAAATGATGTACGTATTGCTTGATAGTTTTTGGACCATTTACAGATTTGTCATTTCTAGCTTAGTGACACATTTCTTCTTTTTGTGGCTCAGGCTACCTGGAGCTTGTGTAGTAATCTCCATATTAACATTGATCTGTATTATTCTTGAAAGGACATTTTCATTGTGAATAAGCTCATAGTATTAACTAAAATATAATATTTCCTGTGTCATATTCACTTTGTCCAAAGATTGCTTTGCCTAGTGAAATTAAAAAATTACTTTTATTTATCAAAGCCTTTTCACTGGGGACACACATGTTCTGACCGAAATAAAAGGCAAGGTGAAGAGTTAAACAATAAAATAATAGTGATTGCACATAAGATGTTATTTACATGTGCTTTACACCAGGTCGACAGGAAAGCTTCATTGTCAAAGCTTCAGAAGAGTATATAAACAAAAAACTGGCTCTTAGAAAGCACGATGCCTTCCTAATGCATTTCTTATTTATATATTTATGTATTGTCATTTCACAATCACTGAAGACAGAACAATGTTTCAAAATGTGTGAAAGATGACCTTGAGTTCCCTCAGAAGAAAGGAGTATCTTTACAAGTTTCTGTCAGGTGTATAACCTTATGAATACTGAAAATACTGTGGAGGGTTGGACACTGTACGTAAGTAAAGGAGATTATTTGGTAGTTTGTATGAACCTTGACAATTATTAAGTGTAAATAATTATGGGATAAGAGAGAGTCCTTTAATTACTGTTATATAATTTATTTAACAGACACTGAACTGCATTTTTTTTGCAAGATCTAAGAATATGATTTTTTTTTTTCTTCTTTTTTAAGTCTCTGTTGGTGGCAAAGATAAATATTTTTGAATGCTAGTTGGCAGCTTGGAAGATGGGTATCTCTTATTTACTGCTATTTGTGATGAATGTTCTTGCATCCCACTTGAGTCTGTCTCACGTGTCAGTCTGTCTCACTTCTCCGCCTCGGACCTGAGGTGGGTTCCAGGAGGGTTTCATAAACACTTTATTTTTTGCTTATTTCAGGATGAACCGGGATTCTTGCTAATTACTTCCTCTATTAGAGCTGCTCTGCTCCTCATAAATGAATAAAAAATTTTTTAGTCCTGACTTAGGAATAGAAGACTGCTTAGGCTGTTCAGGAAGTTGAACCTTGTACATTGCCAATGTGCATGGGTCTGATTCATGGCACACCTGGAAATTGCAATAGAAATACGTATTGAATGAAGTCAGCAACAATATTTGTCACTTCGCTGCTGTTGGACTTTTAGTGCATGTATTCTACGCATTTGTGGCTGTATTTCCTTTTAAATTATGACACAATAAACATCCTCATAGAAATTTGCAGCACCTACCTGACAGTAAAAAGCCACGTGGTCCACACTCTTCATAGGCACGAGTGTTCCAAAGCAGCATAAAACTGCAATAGCTGAACAGCTGGATCTCATCTGAGGGTGCCTGTACCCTGAGCATCAGTTTAGGTTTATTCTTATCATTTTCTGTGTTGTTTGCCATCTGGATTAAAATTGATATTAAATATTTGGATGTAGTCTCAAATCCTCTTACATTTTCTAAACACCATATTACAAGGCCTATTAATGCCACCACTGAATACAATTACACTTGGATTCAGACAATGTCATTGGCTTTATTTGCCTGTTGCCAGTGCAGTCAGTGCTTGGCCTTTTGGCTGCTGACTTTATAAACCTGTGTCAATTTAGAGCTTAGACTCCAGTCAAGATTGGAAAAAGGGGATAAGCTTCTGAATTTGTATATTTTCTTACTACTCAAAAGCAAAATACTGTCCTAAAAATTTAAAATATTTTGTCAACAATAATGTGCTGGCTACAGTGGCTCATCACCTCTGCCTGACTGACACTGTTTCTATCTAGTAAGTTTGTCAGGAAAGCAGTAATTTCTGTGGGGTTTAGAGCTAAATGCAGCAGGATTCCTGCCTTTCTTGTCTCTTAGCTTGCCTTTCTCAACATCATGACCGTAAAGCAGTAACAGAAGTATAGAAGCCGAAAGGAAGAAAGCTGTGAATGTGTTATTTGTACAGCAGTGTTGTGTGTGCTTGCTTCAGGTTTGGTCGGTGTGACCCAGAAGCAGGGGAACAGTGATGAAATTGTTCTTAGGAGGGGGAAAGAGTGAGAAAAAGGAAGAAACAGCACCCTTGGGTGGGGTTGAAACCCATGTCAGGGGGTTGAAACAAGGTGATTTTAATGTCCCGTCTAATCCAAACCATTCTGTGATTTTGTGGAACGTCCCATTAACAAGTGAGGTATCAGGCAGTTATTGATATAAGTATAATTTTCTTAAAAGTGTTCTACCAGTTATGTATATTGATCTTTCTCGTGCAACAGCAATGCAACCTGAGTTTGAAGTAAGTAGAAATTAGGATGTTAATGCTGTAATCTTGCTGGAACCTGTGATATTGAAGTCAGGTCACTTTTGAACTCAGTTCAGTGTCTGACAGAATGGGATATGCTGGCATTGTCAATACCTTACAGTTTGATTCTGATTTGAAGTACTTTCAGAGATGCACCAGGGTTTATTAATAAAGATTCACTTGTTCTTCTATTGATCAGTGGTACAGATCACACCACTACCACCATGAATTTACTTGTTAAGCACTAAGCCACCTACATCTAAGCACTGCTTAATGAAAGGACTCTTCTGAGTCACAGATCTGGAGGGAAAAAGAGAGAGATAAAAAGAGTGAGGGACCAAAGATACAGATAAAATAGGTTGTACTTCCTACAATTAGGAGTACTTGGATACTGAAATCCTGAGATTCAGTGACTGAAGGGAGGAAGAAATCAAGGGGTAACCATGGTTTAGGGGGAAAAGGTTTGGCTGACCATATGCTGTGCTTTGGACGTCATGTTAGCACAGTGATGCAAAACTGGGATGCACAAATTGTTATGCAGGTGTCTCTCTGAACCCCATTTACTGACCCCATTTACTTCTCTGACCTTAAAATAATCTCTGTGAGCTTGGTACTTGGTAAAGGAACTAAATCATCTAACTAAATCATGAGAGAATATCTGTAGTGGGAGAGTGATAAAAATTGCTTTACAATTTTCCCCTCAGAGGGGAACCCAAACTCCTCAGTCTGTGCCCAGCAGCCCTTCAGGGTGTGAGAGGCTCCCAAGGAGTGGAAAGCAGCAAGGCAGAAGTTCTTTTTCTGACCTGTAAAGCAGCAGCTGTTTGTTGTGGTTCTCTTTACTTGCAGAGTAAATGATTTTTTTTTTTTTCTCCTGGAGGAGATGAATGTCAGAATTGAGCTGTTTGAGTCCTGAGTGCTGTTTATTGTGGGCTCCAGGTCCCAGCTTGCCCACAGGCCATGGTTGCTGCTGGTGCCTCAGCACAGCTCTGGTGTTTTGGAAGTTGTACAGCACTCCAGAGAAATTGTAGTTAAAAAAGAAAAATGTCCTGAGTTTGAACACAAAAAGATAAACCAGGAGGTGTTGCCTCCCTCTGAGATTTTTGCATATCACAAAAATTTTACTCACTGGCCAATACTGAGGACACTGCATTGCGAAATATCTCTTATATTTAGCACAGCAAGTGCCATTGTTACTGAAAATACAACCAGTGTGAGGAGAGTATCAAGAATCACAGCTTGTCTTTTGCTCATATAACTTTAGGAAAAAAAATCAAACTTTCCCAATAATTTTAAATCTCCCACTACATCCCAGTGCCCAAACTAGGGCAGTGGAGAGATGAAGCAGCAGTTAGTGATTTTAATTTCTCTTTTTAATTTACATGTTGAATCCTGATTTTTCCTGATGTTGTAAAAGTAAGTAGGTTTTGAAGCAGAACTGAAATTTAAATTTTAAGTTGGGAATTTGCAAATACTATTACGAGTATTTTGCCATTAATATTGAACCACCTTAGCTGAAAGACAAGGTAGGAATTAGTGTCTCTTGAAGGGCAGGCAGCATTTCCACCTGTTGATCTTTTCTGCTTTAAGCCACATCTGTTATTAGAAAACTTTAATAAACTGGGATTTCTAGAATTGTTGCCTGGTTTTAGATATTATCTTTGTGGAACACTGGAAAACTTGCCTCACAATGCATTCAGCTAAAATTCCAATCTTTGACCATTGCAGGCCAAAAGGTGGTAAAAGAACATTAACTCCTGAATTTGCACAGAACTACCAAAGCAGGCTGAGGAATTCTTCTGACTCTGTGCTGTTTTACAGACACCAGATTTAGCACTTCTGCAAATTCAGATTGTAGCAGCAGCTATTTTCATAGTCAGTGATTCCATGACAATGTCCAGAGAAAATCTAATCAAAGTGCAAACAAGGATCCAACCCTGCTTGTGGGAGCTGGCAAAGCATCCATCTAGAGATTTTTGGGTCCAATAAGTGCACTGAGGCGTAATAAAGAAATTGATTTTTTTTTTGAAGTGTAGCCTCTGATCAAAGAGCACCCGTGATAGAACAGATCCAGCAATTTTTCATCCCCTGTGTCAATGCTTTGATCTCCAATGAGTAAATGCAAAAGAGAATCTGATGACACATCAAAAGTGCAGCTGCTTGGTATCTTGGGCTGCAGAGCTGTGTGGCAGAGATCTGTCAGCCCCTGCTCTGAGGCTCTCTGGCACTCAAGCACAGAACAGAATCACCAGGTTGGAAGATACCTTTAAGATCATCAAGTCCAACCCATGCCCTAACAGCAACTCAATAAAACCATGGAATGCCATATACAATCTTTTTTTAAACACTTCCAGATATGGTGACTACAGCACTTCCCCAGGCAGATGATTCCAGTCTACTTTATCACTCTTTCAGTAAAAAAACTTCTCTGATGCTTTCTTGCTATTGCCCCTGCTGGCCATCCTCCCTCCTGGGAGCAGCACAGCCCCTGCCAGCTGTGCCTTGCCTTCCATCACCCCTGGAACCAGTTATTCTGGCTAATTCTGCATTGCTGTTCTGCTTCCCTCCATAAAAACAGCGTGCATGTGGAATTTATGGCTGGCTATTTCCCTAGTGTGCCCTCCCAGCTTGAGGGCATGTGGGTGTTGTGCTCTGTAAGTAAATATTTGAGAAGTGGAGCAGCCAAAGGAGGTCAGATTTAAACGTGCACGTGCTTTCCCTCAGCTCTCAGTCAGTTTCTGTGTTGAAAATAAAGGCAGAATTTTCTCAGGATCTAGCTCTCCATAGCCTAGCAAACTAAAACCAGACATTCTCACATCTTTATGAACCGCAGTAGTACTTAAATGGTTGGATATTCAGACCATGGTCTCTAGATCAATCACTGATGTGTAATTCATTTAGATTTCCTCTCCAGTCAGTATAGAGAGAAGGACAATTTAGCAATCCTACATTATTCATATAATCTAACATAGACATTTAAACTCCCTGAAAAGTTAAAAAATGCAATAGAATTTCTAAGAAATGTTAATATGCAGGAGCCAAGAGTTCTACACTGCTGTGGTTTGAAAGTAACTGTAGTTTCTCTCTTGTAATCGCTACTTTCTAGGAGAGAAACTTTCATTGAGATTGGCTTTTAGTTAGCTAGTGAGTAAAAATAACTTATAAGGTTCCATGTCTTCTTTTATTTCTTTATTTTTCTTTTCTCTCCAAGGAAATGTTGCCTAAGAATGCTCATTCTTCAGTATTTGCATTTAAGACAGTAAAAACTAATACAGATTAAGTCTCTGAATGCATCCTCCCTTTATTTTACCCTTCCATGTTCTGTTTCTGGGCATAAAAAATATCAGTTCACAAAATTTTAGGTGTGGTTGAACAGGATTAGGACTTGAATTTCACTGGAGGTTTGCCTCTCCCCACAACACATTTCCAGAGGTTTTACTTTGCTTTGGACTTGAATTTTTGGGCAGAGAAATCAGATATTTATTTCCTCATGAGCATGCTTGCAGATAGATTTTCCAGTGGTTTTGAGCCTATTTCTTCTTCAGGTCTGAAGGCAGAAATATTCCTGCAAAAATGGATGGAGGATGTCAAAATCCTCTTAAAGACATAGAAAATTCTGGGTTTATTTTATTTACCTTAGTAGTATTTCTCTGATTTATCTTGCATATTATGAAATACTTAATCCACAGACGTGACAGGCTGCAAATTCCTACAAAGTACAGGAAAATAATGATGTTCAGAGAAAGAGAAAGCAAAAGAAAGCACTCTTTGATAATTGTATTTTAAAATTCAAGCCACAGACTGTGATTCTGATATTTTTGGTCATTAGTGGAGCAGATTAAAAACAAAACAAAAACATGCACCTGGGAAAGGTAATGAAATATTCTGTTTGATCTGACAATTTCCTATTTAACACCTCCACTTTGTGGTATCGATTTCTGTACATCACTGCCTGGATAATAGTGTTGTTGAATAAAGCAAAGCTAACAAAAGTATCAAACCAGTATTTGATGTTTCTGTGAATGTTAAAATGACAACAACTCAAAAAAAAAAAAAAAAAAGATAGAAGAAATAAAATTATGTTGTTGATAAGAAAGGTTGAAATCTGATTTGATGTCCGCTCTGGGCTTTCCAGCACATTCTGTTTTTATATTGAAAATTAGTAAAACTCAGGAAAATATATAATTTTTATGGAGGTTTACATTTCACTGAAAATGCTGAGCCCAAATTTCTCTCTAAACTCCCTACCCCAACTCCTGCTTTTACAGCACATAGTCCTGCTTACATGAATTAAATTTAAACAAAGCACAGGAAGTCAATGTTGCTTCTGTCTTTTGGACCTTTCGGTGTTTCCCTGGGGTTTTTTGGTAGCTGAAAATTAAATTGCTAGACTGCACGTCTTACTTTTGTGTTAATCATGGGGGAAAATGTCTGCTTTCAATAAGAAAGTCTTCTAATATTTCCAGAGAACTAAAGAAGATATTGTGTGAAGGAGGCCCTCACTTCGTGATCCTCCTGTTGTAGTCTCTATTCCAGTGGTGAATTCTCCACTTAGGTTACATTTATCCATGTGCTGTTTCTTGGGTTTCCTGTATTAAGAGTTTGTTTATTTCCTCATAAAGAAGGACTATTTTGTCTTCTGTGTCCCTTTCCTAAGGTGTGCTTTGCTTCTCTGGATTTTCTCTTAGAATTCCTTGCCAATAAGACAGATCAAAGCTGCTAATATCACTGTGAGTTTGGTGATGAAGATCAACTTTAATTTCTTCTTTTTATTTTATTTTTTTTCCTTCTTGCTGGAGGTCACTCAAATCACAGGTTTTACTGGGAACTCTCCTCTCCCAGCTGAGAATGTTTTCTCTATTGATCAGTAGTATAAAGGAGAAAATTCACCTTTGAGGCATGGCTATACTGTGTGTAGCTAAGATGAACTCTTTTTAACCAAACAGCAACAAGGGTCATCACTTCTCTGCCTACAAGTAACAGAATTAGTTACCAAATTCTAAGGTGCTGAAGCCATTAAATATTAATACAAATGATGCAGTAGGAATCTGGAAGTGGAACTCTTGGCAGTGGTTTTGTTACAGGTCCTGGCCTTTTCTTGGGCCACAATTTCTTTCCAGTACTTGAGGTCTGATATGTCAAAGGTTGTTTGCATGGAAACCTTCCTGCAACAGGGACAAGGCTCCAAAATGCAGCCTCAGACTTCTATATATGCATAAGATATATACATGCTTTAATTCTTCTATATATGCATTATTAAGAATTAATGTTTACTGAAATGAATCATTAATAAATATTACGGCTTTAAATGTGAATTTTAAAACAAAAATACATTTTAACAGCATAATTTATTCTGGCACTGTGGCCTTTGAATCCCTTCATGAAAGAGGACACAAGGACATGATAATTTTATTCTCCAGGCTTCTTTCTTGAACCAGAATTTGCTTCTTCTCTTGCCAGAACACCTGCTGTGGCTGCAAGGTCTGGCTTGCTCTAAAAAAAAAAATCACCTTTTGGGAAGTCTCATACTTTGTTTAATCCTGCTCTTCTATAAATTCATCTGTAGCCAAATTTACTGCTGATCCAAGGACTGTGAGATGCTAAAATATCTTGGTGATAATCAGAAGGAGATTTTTGTGTAGTGTAAGTCTTAGAAGAAAACAAACATGTGAAGGTGTACTTGTACTAGAGGATAGTATTTGCATATTATGGGACAGATCTGATCTGTCAAGAAAAACAAAACATATAACTTTTCTTGCCTGACTAGACCACAGACTGTTCTTAAAATTATTTTACTTGGTTAATGGAGTTCAGTATTTAAATTTAGCGCTCTTTAACCTCATGCTGAGGAAATAAGGATGTTTCAGAGAAGCAGAGCTCCCCCTGCAATGGTGTCAGTGTAAGGAGGAAATAGCCCTGAGAAGAACATATGTTTTTGTCTCTCACAAGCACACAATCTTTCTGCTTGAAACTGGGTTATGAGCTAAAGATAGCATTTTTTATTACTGAAAATGAATTTAGGCTTTGGGGTGAGTCAAGTGCAGCTTTCCAGGACCTGGAGGGAGTTACAGGAAAGATGGAGAGAGACTCTTTGCAAGGGCCTGGAGGGAGAGGAAAGGGGGAGTGGCTTCAACCTGACAGAGAGCAGGTTTAGATTGGATATCAGGAAAAAATCCCTCCCTGAGAGGTTGGGGGGGGCCTGGCACAGGGTGCCCAGAGAAGCTGTGGCTCCCCCTGGATCCCTGGAAGTGCCAAGGCCAGGTTGGACAGGGCTTGGAATAGCCTGGGATGGTGGAAGGTCCCTGCCTATGGCAGGGGGTGGAATGGGATGAGTTTTGATGTCTTTTCTAACCCAGGCAACTCCATGATTCAGCACTTCACAAATTAGGTAGAAAAGAGACAGACAAGAGGATGATCGCCATGTTTAACATGGCAATATCTTTATTACAAAGAATAAATAGAAAGGCCTGAGATAAAACACTTTTTCTTGAGTTAGAGGTAGAGGTGTGTCAGACAGGAAAGGAGTTAACGCTGACACGCAGAGCCCTGTGTGATCTGGGGTGTCTGCTGGAGCTGAGCCTTGTTCAGCCCACGCGCATGGAAGGCTCTGGCTGCCAGGTGAAGGTCTGTGGGATTCCTTAGGCTTTGGAACACTCTGAAGGGGCTTCTGTGTTGTTTAACTTTACTCTGAAAGGGCATTCATTTATTTTTGAGATTAAAAAGGAATGTATTTAAGGAAAGGAAAAATAAAAATTAAAGAAATTTTTGTGGGGTGCATGCACAATGCAAAAAGTGAAATCATATTTGTCTTGGGTTCAGGAGCAGTCTCTGGTCCCCTTGGGGATCACAGATGAAAGAGAGGTCTTTCTTTTACCAAGAATTAAAAAATAACTGGTGAATTTAAATCAGCTTCCCAGAAATCTGCAAGGATTTTAACTGGAATACCATGTGGTTTAAGCAGCACAGTTTAGGTGAGGAAAAGAGGAGCCAGACTTAACAATACTTTCGCTGTTCAGTCTTTTCCTTAGCAAATCAGTTAGCTTACACTAAATACTCATCAACAAACCACTGAGCTGGGTAAAATAGTGTAAAAAAAGTGTAAAATACATTCTTACAGGGATTATCTTTTTTGTTGCTTATATGATACCAGAAATAGGGTTTAAAAAAAAAAAAAAAAAAAAGGGAGATGTAGTCTTTCTGCCAGCTGGTTCGCTTCAGGTATTTTGGCTAATTGAAGTTTTTGGTACAGGAGCAATAGAAGGACAGAATGCAAACTAAGGCTTGGAAAAAATCACTGTAAAGAATTACAAATAAATCCTCAAAATTCTTTACCAAAAAAAAAAAAAGTTTTCAATATTTTTACAATTTTTATAAAAAGCCGACTAGTTCACCTCTTATTAAAAAGGTTTAGAAATTGGATAAAGTGCAGCAGTCATTGTCCCTTAATGGTGACCAGGAAAATCCCCCTGTTCCCTGTTCTTTAATATTTTTTTTTATTTTTTTTTCACACAATGGGGTGTTCCTCCACTTCCAGCTGCTCAGTATTATGGGCATTTTTGAATAGTGGAAATTTTAACAAAATTCAGGCATGGAAAGAAGTCTATAAAAATTTTGGCCAAGAAACAGGCAAAGATGGCAATTTCTCAAACAAACACCTCCAGAAAATCTCAAAAATTTGGTGCTCAGGATATTCCCATCTTCCACAGATTTTTATTGCTGATTGTTAAGAAGGGGTGGGGCAAAGTGAAGTAGGGACATGAGGTGAACAGGAGGTAACTTTTGTTATGCATGGCAAATTATTAGATATACCTCATCTCTCAGCGGTAAAGGTACAAAGAATAATCAAAGCTGATTTTTGTACCAGATTCTTTGCACAGTCAATGAGACTTTAAAGGGAATTGGATCATTTTGAAATATTGTAGCAGATATTGGATGCTTGTATTTTGGATTCCTATGTTAAATGAAACAGTTTGTAATAGTGCTACAAAATTTACAATAGAATTATAATAGAATCTAGCTAATTAAGATGTTTGTCTTGATATAATTTCTTATTATTCACAGTGTCTTTTTCCCATTAGACTGCAATAGAACAGCTTTGCAGCATTTCATCAATAGGATGTAATTCTTTGTAATAGCTTAAGTGTTTCCAGATTTATCACAGAAATAAAAAAATACCACACTTCCAAACTGAAGACATTATAAAAGGAAATGAATGGAGATCCTTTCTCCTGCATCTTTTCTTTTACAAATGCACATTGTTATTAATGCCATGCATTAATTCCACATGACTACATCTTTTCTTCAATGAACATGAGTTGTTAGAAAGTATTGTTGAGTGGCTCTATAACCAGCATTTCCAATTTCCTCTGGTGTCTGTCCTCACTAAATAAATTTAATTTCAAAGAGAGAGTGCAGTAATGCTTTAGTCTGTCTCTGTGCTATCAATGTAGTGCTAGGCACATCAATTTCAAAATCCAAGTCTTCTAAGATAGATATTGCATAGAACAACAAAGGAAAAAAATCTTTGACTGCTTAACATTGAACTGGGTCAATTTTGGAGAGTTTGCAAGTATAATTAGAAATCAGTATAATGTGGAGAGAAAATCAGTATAATTTTTAGAGAAAGTAGAAATCAGTATAATGGGGAGGGAAAAGTTGTAATTTAGCCTTGTCCTCTGACTGTTGGGCCAATAATCCCATTGTGTAGATTTTTTAAAGTCAGAGAAGATGCTCAGTTCTTAAGCGAACTAACTTGGAAACCCCTGTGATGTCTAGGCAACAGGAGGCACACAGCTTGTGCTACTGGTATGCCTCAAGGCAACCTATTTTGACCTTTTGTGTCTTCTGCATAGAGTAAAAATCAGAATAAACCTTCACAGAATGTTGCTTCACTGCTACACTTCATCAGTAGCAGCACTCTTTTACCAATTCTACTGTCTTTGTGTTTCTTTTAAATTCATCTGAATAGGTGCAGAAAGCTTTAAATACCTTAATGAAATAAACACCTTAATGGGAACAAAAATATACAGGAACATTGCAATCTGTGAGTCTTGTAGTTACTTTAGGAACACAATCCCCATTCCCTTCCAAACATTGTAGTGCACTGGGACTTGCCCAGGAAAATTTTTCTTGGCTNATAATATATTAGTGTCATTTGCACTACTTTTCCAGTTTTGCTGGACTATAGGCAAAAAGCACAGATTTTATAAATTCCTTTGTGTGTATTTTGTTGGGCTCTTTTTTTCATTTAAATTTGAATTATCTTTCTTTGTTTTGTTGGATATGTTTTAAGCTCTATTTAGAGTTCCAATCAGAACCCAAATTACACTGATTCTGCTTTAAAGGTTGCTGTGGGGTGAAGTTCTGCTGAGGAGAGCCAGCTTGTTACCAAAGGTATATAATCCCTCTGCTTTTGCAACCTTTTATCAGCATAAATAGAAAAAAAATAGATTTATAATATGATCAAATTATATTGATCATATAATTTGAAAGAGGTTTATAATATGATCAAATATCAGAGTTAATGTTAAAATAATAGTAGAATAAGGCATGGTTCTAAAAAGAAAAAAGGTAAATATGACAGCCCTACGTAGTGAATCAGAAGGGAAAAAAGGGTGGGTTTGTCTCAAAACTACATAGAGCCAGACCCATTTAAAATGGCCTCTATTTTCTTCCTATTGATCCTTTTGAGCTAAAGAAGAATGGGTAATACTTGGCCTGTGATTTCACTGCTTTTTACCTCTGGGGTAAGGACCTCACTGTGCATTTGCTCTACAAAGCGGCTTAAACTTGCTTGGTTTTCTTAAACCCATGTCTGTCTTGTGGTGGCTTACACTAAACAATGTAATTTTTAATTAATACCACAGTGCAATCAATGTCTTCTCCACAATCACATTAATGTTTAAATCAGAAAAAGATTTATTTCATTCATTTATTTCACACATATCTGAAGTTAAAGACCAGGGAAATGAGGAATTCAGTATTTGTCAGCTGAGATAAGCCTACAAGAAAGAACTTCCAGAAGCAGAACTTTAATTATTTCAGCAAGAACTTTAATTATTCCAGTTCCAGAGACAGAATTCCTAACTGTGTGTTGGGTGCATGAGCTGAATATGTTGGTCTCTTAAAATGGAGATTGTGTGGAACACATGATAAAAGGGTCTTAAGAGGAAGAACCACAGTACCTCAGATTCTACAGCAGTTTGTGGGGTAGGAGGCCACTGGAACCAGGGCAGCAAGCAGTCACTGAATTCCACAGCTGTGCAACACTTAATTCCTAGAATGGAATCATACTTTAAGGGAGAAAAACAAACAAACAAACAAACAAACCAAAACAAAACAAACAAAAAACCAAAACCACAAGTGAAAGGCAAATCAAAATGTGCCTCATGACCTGAGCCAGCTGCTGGCTGTGTGCAGTGTTCCCCAGCCACCTTGTTACCCATGCTGGTTCAGTGATTGAGGAGTGAGATGCTGGGAAGAGAGGAGCTACTTAACTCATTACTACTGCCCATGAAACGCCTGCTCCTCCAAGGGCACCCATCCTGCTGCTGGCCACAAGGGCACAACTTAATTTATGGGGCCAGACAGCCAGGGCTGTTTGCAAATATTGGCACTTTTGACACATCCCTTTCTTAGGTGTCCTTGTAGTTTGGATATGCTTTCTTCCCACGACCTTGGACTAAAAACTTTCTGGAACACATAAATCTGTAATCAAAGAATTAGCACTGGTGTCTTGCTTGAAATTGTTTCTGCGCTGGTAAATAAAGTTATTTAGGTGGTCCATCTTATTCTTTAGTGGCAGTAGTTAATATTATAAAATACCCACCAACAATTTTATGCGGCTTTAGCAAAGTGTGAAGAATCAGAGCAAAGGATGAACAAAATGGAATCTTTCAAACTTGTATATTATTGTATATTGTATATAACGTATATTTGTTATATGTTGCTATATAATGTATATACATACACAACATATAGCAAGGCATATATTGTTTTATTTTTTATATAACTTACACATTGTTGTATATTATGTATTACATCATGTGTTGTCTCAGTTCTGGGGAAGAATGTTTCTTTCTCCTCTTCTGACAACAGCAACCTTTGAAAACTTACCCCAAATAAAATTAAGATATGACATGTAGTCCCTTGAATTAGGACAGTAGCTTCAAAACATCAGGAACTATCAAAAAAGAAAGTTTACTGTGAGTATTTCACTTACAACATCTTTTAAATTAAGAAAGTGTGGGATGATTGCTTTTCTCTGATCTAAGTGCCATGAAAGATGGGCATTATAAGATTTTGGCATTTCAAATTAGAAAGTACTTTTATTAAGCTTACTAATTTAAAACAAAATTTTCTTGAAATACCAAAATTTTATCTCTTCACTGCATATTCCAAGAACTAGTTTGGAAAAAATTACTCAAAATGGGATGTAGAACTCTTCTGAAAAAAAAAAAAAGGTGTATATTTGATGTAGTTTGAATGAATTTAGGAACAGGAGTGAGAAACCAAACTGGGTGAAGAAGGGGGAGTTGTAGACTTGTGATCCCTTTCAGGCTGGCTTTGGTTTAACAAATCTCAATATTGAATTAGAGGAGTTCAACTGCTTGGGAGCCAGGTGAAGACAGAGCTCAAAATTTCCCGAAGTTTTGAGTAAAATTGTGGCCATCAGAATTCCATTTCTTAGAGTAAGACACTCAGTATCTAAGGCTTTGAGACTACTGACAGTGAACATTACTCTTAAGCAATTAATTAGTGGTATGTCTGACCACAACATTAATTTTACATCTTCTTCATCCTTACTTTTAGGAACTTTGGTCAGATCTCAAGAATTACTAAAATATTAAATTGGGGATTGGGAGGTAAATTCTCCTCATAACATTCAAATAGCCACAGAGGTGTTTGCATCAGATTTTTTACACAAATAAGGTAGAATCAGTTATGGATAGAGGAGGGAGAAAACTTTAAAATGCAATATTTTGGAAGCCAAATGTGAAATAATGGGGAAGTTTTCTTGAAAGTAATTTTTTTAAAGCTGCACCTTCGTGATGTAAATACTTTTTCAGGCTTGATTCTCAGTGATGTTCTTTTCTGGATGTCGAAGGAAAAGCAACTAATTAAAGCCAGGAATGGCTCTGGCTGTGAGTACAGAACTACATTCAGAGTAAGCAATCTCCCAGAGCAGTGTCAGGTCATGGCTGAGAGCTGGGGATGCCTCCTCTGCCTCTCAAACAAATCCTTTCTCTTCTTGGCAAGAAAGGCCTTTTTCTCCAACACTTGTATCTGAAAGAACATGACATTGTCCTTCCGTAGCCTGAAAACTGCTGCTCTGAAAGCCCCAGCAATTTAGTGCAACAAATGTTTATCTCTATCACAGCAACTTGTATTTTTTGCCCTCTTTTGTTCACATTTTCTATTGAAATTATACACTGTTGAGGGGTTTTTTTTTGTTGTTGTTGTTTCAAATGTTTGTTCTAGTCCCCAGCTCCAGGCATCGATGGACAATACCCAGCATCGGGGTTTTTATGACAAGATTGAAATTAAAAGCAAAGGAAATACATAAATCCTACCTCTATTAACATTCTAAGTTATTTTAACTCTATTTGCAATTCCTAGGACCTGTTACATCTCCTAGAATGGGGAGTTCAAAGCAATCTTTGCTTCTCAGTGTCATCCTAAATTGCAACTTGGTTTTCTGAATCTGGGGTTAATTCATTTGGGGCAGAGTGTTCTTCCATTTCCCTTTCTTTGTACCTATACTCATTTTATTGGATTTTTCTTTTGGATTATGAGTAACAAATGTGTTCAATGGTTCCCGGTGGAGCTAAGTACTAAAAGGTCCTAATTAATGCAGATTTGGTGGTGCTGAGTAACTCATGTTTCCCCTTGAACTGAAAAGTATTCAAATTTAGCTGTTCTTCTTCCCAGAGGAAGATTTTTTTAAAGCATTTCTAATGCATTTATTACAAAAATAAACACTTTAAAACATTTTACAAAAATTTTACAAGTCCTTTGTTCTGGCACAGAGTGATTTTTCTGAAGACAGAAGGAAGCAGGTAACACGATTTGTTATTTTGCCTTTCTGGCTTTATGGGACCACTTCTCCCTGACTTTTGGTTATATGCCAGTACCATGCAGAATATAAATAACAGAGAGGAAATCAGGTTTTTAATACGATGTTGCACAAAACCTTACAGATATATTGTGTTTCACGTTGTAACACTTTGGGTTTCATCGTCTCTAGTTTCAATTCATTATTACCTCAGGAGCATTTGTTTTAAATATACATTTCCTGCTCAGATAGTTTCTCCATCTTCTAGAGCTCTACTGCTGCAGCTGCTGATCAGAAAATACAGTTTGGGGGCATTATGTTTGTGTATAGAAATAAACAGCTGACACATATTGCAAATGTATGTTGTGGCTTCCTGAAATGAAGTGTGGAGCCCCAGTGGATATTCTGAGACCAAATATTTTTGTCTCTATGCCTTAAAAAAAAGTCTTTTGAAATAAAAGTTACTGATCCTAATTTATATAATATGCTGACTAGAACAAGCTATTTCTGGGCTATTACAGATGTACAGCCACTGAGGAATTGCCTGGATAAATGTAGGTTTATATCTTTTATCTGTTAAATCAAAGATCAAAATGCAAGATTTAAAGCTCAAGGACATTCTGTGGATTTGTGACATTTCCTAAAGGAATCATAGATAATAAACCTGTGACTGGATTAGTACAATGAGACCCATTGTGAATGCAGAATTTTCATGTGTGACACAGATAAAACCTTGCCGTCAGTATTTTCAATGATACTTAAAAGAAACACCTTTGTTTAGCCTCCTTGTTTGAAAGCTCAGAAGGAATAAAACCCATTCCAAGCCATAATTCTTTATAAAGGGTGTTCAGAGCTTGTCATGATATTGTTTAAAAAATATCACAAATATCTGCATGCACATATAAATATATGTAGTGGTGTACATAAAATTCCCTTCTGTCTCAAGGTGTTTTATGTAGTAGCACCTATTTATTGCTTGCCATAAAAACTATCTGTAAACACTTGTTGCAGTTATTAATTTGAAAGTTTGTGAGAATCTACCTTTGTTTTGCATTAGAAAAGCAATTTTTGGGAGGATAAGCCTGTAAAACACATAGAAGAATATCTGTTAAATAGGTAAAAACCTATTAAAATACAGGTGGATATTCCAGTGACTTAATGACTTGGAGGAAAAAAAATATATTTGCATATTCTGCAAGTAAATGAGGAATAAACTTTGAAAATGTCACAAAGCAGACTGTTATCAATATATATCAGCATCCTCGAGCTACTGGCTGGCAATAAATGTCAGTAGAAAATTTTATGGCTTTTATAGCTTACCTGCAATTTGTAATAAGTTTTGTGCATGGCCCATTATTTTATGAGGGGGAACAACTGTCAACTGGATGGATTTGGAATGTCAGGAATTCCATTAGCACAGGACCAGGGGCTGAACCCCAGCAGCTCCTGCCTCTGGACCATCCCTGTACAGAAAGGTCCGTGGAACTTGCCGCTCTCATTTCTTATTCTTTACCTTTTGTAATTAATAATTTAACTTACATTTCTGATAGTCTCATTATCACCCCGCCATTTCATTAACTAATCATTACAGCATTGCAGTTTATGGCTTTGCAGGCAAGGAGACTGGAGGAGGAACCAGAGCTTTGGGTTATGTAGCAAGAGCTCTGATTTGCAAGCAGACCCTGCAGCACTGTGAATTTTATGTCATTAAAAATCTTTTCATCTTTCTCCCTCTCTCTTTTTTTTATTTTTTTTTTATTTAAAACAGAAGAAAAAAATTTAATTCTTTCTCAGAATGATTCATATCCTGTGGATTTTTTCTATTAGGCAATGAAACTGTGATATTAAGATTGAGTATATAAATAATTCTCATAATTCACAGAGAAGAAAGAGAAATAATTACCTCCGAACATTTCATTATGAATGGAATTCTGTCAAAAACTTTAAGAAGGGAGCATTAATACAAATTAAGGTCTTAGGGACTCATATTTTAAATACTTAATTCTGGATTTTATTTAACTTTTACCAAACCAATAAGATTTTTTTTTTAATCAGCAAAATGAATTGCTGAGCTAGAAAAACATTAACTATAGAATGTAAAATTCCTATGATGAACAAATATTTTATATTTTATGATTCCTGTCATTGCAGAATGGCTGAACTTGTATGAGTTCCCAGCTTTGTAGAGCTGACCATAAACTCAAATATCATAAATATTTGCTTTGGAGTAGGATATACCTAATTTCAAGTGTTTCTGTATAGTATCTGTCTGTGGGGTTTTTACATTCCAGTCAGGGAATGCTGGAAGATGCAATTAGGCTGCATTTTTTAATTCTTGAAAAACTGGAAATCCAATGACATCTGCTGGGGAAATGGAAATGGCCATTTTTGGAGGTGCTGATACTTTATCTTGAACAGAAATCAAGAGGAGTAGAAGGTTCTCTGCACAACAAATTCCAGTTGTCACTGATAAGGACAGGCTGTGTGATATTAATGCAGCTGAGGAAACTCGTGCGTACAATCAGGCGCCTGAGTATCATTTCAGGAAAAGACAAAATGTACCCTAATTTTTAAAATTGCCTGTTCTAATCCTCAGCTTCAAGGTTCCTTAGCTGCTGTGGTAATCACTGGTGGCTGAGGAACCTGAGCCAATTTTCTCCTCTTCAATATTTCTGCAGTCCTAGAGAAGCCCCTGCTCACAAACAAATTCTTAAGCTTCAAAATCTCAAGAGAGATGAAGAGAAATAGTTCTGCTATTTACAATGTGATTTTTATGTCAAGGCATACCATGAAATTCCACCTGATCTTACCAATGCTTTTGTTTGGCACAGCTAAAACTCCTGAAATATCAGTGAGATTCCTGCAGAAAGTTCTCAAATATTTTGCCTAAATTCCTGATAATTTGAACAAGTCAGCATCTCACCATTTGCTTACAAAAACCATATCCTTGTAATTGGAAACTGTTGTTGACTGAGACACAGAGCTATTTACTTGTTTTTTTGGGTTTTGTGTTGGGTTTTTGGGGTTTTTTTTTTTTTCGTTTTTTTTTTGTTTGTTTGTTTGTTTNTTTTTTGTTTTTTTTTGTTTTTTTTTTTTTTTTTTTTTTTTTTTTTGGTTTTTTTTTTTTTGTTTGTTTTTGTTTTTTTTTTTTTTTGTTTTTTGTTTTTAGAATTAAGTAATCCCTAAATATCCTTGATTTCTTTATGGAAATGCTGCAGTCAATCACAGTTTAGGAGCACAATCTTAAAAGACAGCACATGGCATTTGCAGAGATAGAGAAAAGCCAGCCCTGAAGGCTCCTGTGTGTGGGAAATAGTAAAGGTAAGAAGATTTTTGAAGCTGTGAAAGTAGGTTTTAAAAACAGAAAGAGTAGAGAAAGCTGTAGTTTTAAAGCATGAAAGTAGAGAAGATATAATGATATAGTAAGTAAGGACATGAGACAATGGTTTGAGTTTTCAGGTCTGGTTAAGACAGACTTTAAGACTGTAGAAAAATATGCTTCATAAGACAGTAAAAGGTTTTAAGTTTAGTAATGGAGTAATGTGTATTGTTAATAGAAAGCATACCAGCAAGCATTGTTCGAGTAGGTGTACCTGTGCTTTTAGTGATTGGCTAGAACAATTATTTGTAGTCTTTACTACTTCCCACACCTGTGCATCTTACTGCTCTCTTTTATCTGCTGAGGACAAATTTCATGGTTGTGTCTCCACACCTTGTAAAGGACTCACAGGACTTTGCTTCTGCATCATTTTGTCTGCCTGCTTGCTGTTGAAGGCAAAGCAAGGTTAATGTGGGGTTGGAAGTTCTCTGGGATCCAAGGGTTTGAAGGCAGAATTTGCAGGTACTGCCTGAAGAAAATGCTGGTTTGAGAAATGCTGCAGCCTAAAAAGTGAGGAGGAATTTTCAGGTTTTAGCAAGGTTTCTTTCCTGGCTGATCTTTATTTAAAGACATGTTTTAGAGGTGACTTTTTAATTTTACCTGAGTTCTCAGCTCGTAAGAGTTTCTGTCTGAGGTGTGTGAGTACATCGCAAGTGCTGACTCTGGCCATGATAATGCAGCTTCTTTATCTTTCCTTCTGCTTTAGAGTATTTGTGATCTAATATCTCATTTTTTAGTAGCCTCCACTGAAATCTGCATCTTTTTTGCTCATTGCTTGTGAGGTGGTGATTATTTACAAAATAGCAAATGCATGGTTTTAGTGTAATAGTATTAACAGATAAAACTACTTATTCCTCTTCCTTTTTCTGCTGGTCCATTGTGCATTCCCCTACAATCTGGTATGTGACTCTCCAAGCCTAAAACTCGTTGCTTTAGCAATGTATAAAATCTTGTCTCTCCCAAATTTTCAGCACTCTGCATAGTTTTATTTGCTGAATTTCAAGAACATATAACCAAATTAGAAAAAAACATGGATGAAAGCAATTAAAGCAATTAAGGAGATGCTGCAGCAGCTTTCCAAGGAGAGTCTAAAATAGTCGAGCCTGATTTGTGGAAAGTCATGGAACCAAATACTAGAATTGAGATGCATGCATGGAGCAAGCAAGAGGTTGTTTTTTGAATAAATAAAAGGCAGTAATTTTCACTCAGTGAAAATCTCAGTTCTACGCTCTAAGATCTTGCTTTTTCCATAATTCTATTTGCAATTTTTCAGCAGTTTCAGCCATTTTGAACAAATCGCATACAATCAATCTCTTTCTCCCAGATAACTAAAATAATGACATTTTCATTTCCATATTGTGCATGAAGTTGATGTGGTTTTATTTGAAAAGTAAATTAGTGTTAGTAATTAACTGTGTTAGTAAACATTCAAAATTGTTGCCTAGGTTCTGCAAAATTATGATGTTTAGTCTTCCCTATGAAATTGAAATTAGTAATTGAATGTGGATAAGGATTTGAATACTTTAAAAAAAACTCCACAAAATTATTTTAACTGTCAAAAAACTATAACATTTTGATTTTGAAGATCTGAAGGGAAAAAAGGCACAATGGAAATACTTACAGCGATAATAACATAATTTCAACCTGCACCAAGTTCCTGGGGCATCCAGGTTTCAAACAGCTTGGAAGATCAGTTGTATTTTTCAACAACAAATTGGTCTGGACTTTGAGGAATCGCAATACCTGAAAAAATTAAGATGTGGAAATCAATTTATTGTGTCAATGACCTATTCAGCTTCCAGCTGTGGCCATGGGTATTTCATGCTGCCAGACTGTCTCAAATTATCAGTGTGAGGGGAAAAGTATTTGAGCAAATATTTTCAGATCTAGGGAGGAACTTGATGCCTTCTCCTGAGAGCATCGGAACAGCCACAAAATTTTGTGTGAGCCTGACAGCATGGAAGGGAGGCACAGAAGGTACCGACAACTGAGAGCTGTTTTGGCAAAATATAAACAGTGCTGGAGACAATCCTAAAAGAAGGGGACTTTTCCCACCTGCAAAACACCATTCTCCTTACCTGGTACAATCCTTACAGAAGGGGAGGGTTCAATCTAAGCCCTTTTCTCTTTTCAGCCTGACTGAATTCTAATTGAGAGGGTAAGCCATGGTGATCTCTGAATACAAAAACCTCTCGAGCAATTTTGAGAAAGGTGCAATGAAAACCAAACTTATAACAAACTTCAATGAGTTAAGTTTTTGTAATCACCTGTCCTTTGTTTTGTTTTGTTGTTTTTTACTGATTTATCTCTTTCTGGTGCCCTCTTAAACAAATAAATGAATTTAAGTAATTCAGAGACGCATTTTAAAGGTGGCAGTGAAGCAAAAATTAAGTGCTCTGAGGTGCAGTTGGTTTGAACACATTTTGGCTGTTAGTATAGTCCTGAGCTTTTACACAGAACAGTGGAGCTCCAGTATCTTACCAGATATATTTCATGTTCTATTTAAGAACCCAACAGTTGCTTATAGCTGTATACAAAATCATAGTTTACTTATAACCTTTTTTTTAAATTAAAGCAGAACTCTTTTAGAAGAAAATACCATTTTAAAATATCTCATGAAAACAGCCTCTATTTATTAATTTGTTTTTACAGTTTGGAATGTGATGGGGGATCCCCAAGACCTTTGCTACGAGCTCTTGTGCAGAGGAATAATCTGTCTCAGGCTCTTTCAGCCTATGGCTAAGTATTTCCCTGGGACCCTGGACTAAACTGAATTCATCAGGAAATCTCCACAAGTTCAAAGAACTTTAAGTATACTCAGCACAACTTTCTATTCATACTGCCTTCTGGTTTTCACTTTTAAGGATGCAGCTTTTCCTGATTAGTCAAATAATGTCACACTACACAATTCTGTGCAAAACAAAGAAAAAGTGGCTTTTAATGCTCTTTGGTTTTGCTGTAGATATTCATATTGAAGTATTCTCAGTCTAAACTGCTATTTTTGTCCCTCAGCATTTTCAGGATTCCAGCTGAAATATTGGGAATGGTGGGAATATTCACCACTGGGATTGAAATGTTGCCATTTTTCTGTGTTGTTGGATAGTTATTACAAACATTTGTGGCTGTGAAGAACTCCTGTGTTGCTTGGATTTAGTGTGGCTTGTATCATGGATGGCAAAGCAAAGATACACAAAATAAGGATCAAACGAGTTAAAACAAAACCAAGAGGGTGACTTCTCTTAGTCTGGCAGAGAAAAGGCCAAGAGAGGCAAGCTGCAACTACTTGGAATGGATTTGAAATGAACTTAAGCTCTACTTATTAATAAGATTATTGATTAATATTTGGAGCTATGAGTTTTAAATTCCTTTTGTGTGCTTCAAAATGCAGCTTTGGATAAAAAGAGTTTATTTGTTTTCTTTCATTCACATCCCTCTATTTTGCTGCAAAAAGCAAAGCTGGAAAAAAACCCAGACTGAACAGGCTGGCAGAGTTCCAGCATGGCACGCAGGGGAAAAACAAATGTAAAGTCATTGGGAAGCTTTAGTACTAATTCCACCAAAGAACAGACTTTTGAAGATATTCCAGATAAAATCTTGGAACACATCATGATATTTTCATTTTTTAATATGCGTAATAAAATAAAAATACAGACATCCATTTCCATGCTACAAAGATTTACTCCAGCTCTAAATTAACAATAACTGAATAAGGCTGGGGAGCATTATTCCTTTTCCCTAAGAAGCAAGAGCATAATTTTGAAGTTATTAAAATGAATGTCAATGTTTGATAATGAAAACCCCACATCTGTAGCATCGCAGATTGGTCTGAGGTGAATATGGTGGGAAATCGATGATCTAAATTCTTGGATATGATGTGGGTCACAGAAGGGTTTATCCTACATACATCTCTTATTTAATGTTGCCCCAGTCCAGGAGGTGGCCTGGAATATCTGCAACACAGCCTAAAGGCAGCTGCATATAAGAAATCTGCATGGTTCTTGTGAAAATATCTCACTTATTGATAGCAGCTGTCAGGTTTTGCAAAAGTGGGAGAAAAGTTGAACAAGCCAACTGCAGGCAATGGTTGTTATTTCAAACAACAGAGGTTATATAGAGACATTAATGTTATTTTGAAACCACAAATTTATTTTCAAACCACACAGAATCATGTCATGTTAATTTGAGTGGGAAAAGGTAGACAAATATATATAAATGTATATAAATATACTTACAATCTTAAAACACAAATGTTTTGCAAAATTTAAGCATTTAAGTGCCATGAGAAATGAAAGAGAATTGAGGATTTTTGGGTCTTTTAAAAAACTAGCTCAGTTGTGTGAATTTTGTTGTGCATTAAAATAAGCTCTTTGATGAATATTAACTTTCTTTCAGTTTGTGAGAAACTTTACCCGATTTCCTGACAGTCTGAATATTTCCATTTATAATGGCACTTCAGTTTTTGGGTTGCTGTGACTTCTGTAATCAAAGTATCTGAATCCAAATTTGAAGAACAGAGGAAAGGCAAATTGGTATAGTGTGACCATAATGTAGTCTATTGAGCATTTTTTTTAAAAAAAATATGACACAACACCCTTGATCTGAAACTTATTTCAAGGTTTTATTTGCCATATGAAAAGAAAATATGTCAAAGCAAAACAGTAATTTCAGGAAAAAATGGTAGTTGTATGCTGTGACTATTTTACAAAGTTTAAATCTCATTAATCTTGGGATTTGAATCCTCACGTCTGGGTAAATTCAGATTGATCTTTTCTGTGTTGTGTGTCTATACAGAGACATTTAGGAAAACAGAATGACCTGTTGTGGGTTCTCCTGCTCTGCCCTGGGTTTCTGCTTTTCTCTTCCTTGGAAGCAGCTCATACCAGAAGCAGCTGCCATACCAGAAGAATTAAATTCTTCACCTCTGGGAGCTTTTCACAGGCAGCTCAAAGAAATCCCAGACCCATTTGCACTCCACTGAGGGACTCCTCAAACTGCACTTGCTGTCCAAGTGAATGAAATTTGGAGCATGCTGAGGTTGGGAACATAAGCAGCGGATGAGTTGTGCTTTCAAAATTCAGCTCATAAAGTGGTTTCCTTGAAGTGTTAGTAATGTACTGTGGTTAGTGAAAAGTCAGAAATATATATTTTGTTCTACAACATGCTGGACCCTGTTTAAAACATTACAGGGCCATGGAATAGACTTGATTTCTCAGCTTTAGCCAGAGGAAAAAGCTGCAGCTGGCATCTCAAGAGCAGTAGTGTGAATCAGTAATAGAGGTTGTGCTCAGTCAGTCTTTGAGAGGATCATTCTGGAACATTTTCTTACTATTGGAACACTTGTGGAAAAGTCACTTGTGTGTGATGTATTTGTAATCCATGAGAAATAGTTTAATAAATTAAAGGCTTCATAAGTCTTCCTTAGTCTTTAATAATTAAAAGAATTTTTAATTTTCTTAGGAAGTAATGGGAATAGACAAAGCAGGCAATGGATGGAATAAATCAACATGATGAATTAATTAATGGTTCACAAGGGATCTTAAATTAGGTCACCTCTTAAAATATGTCAGCTGGTTATTTGCTGAAAGCTCATTTTGGACATACCTAGGAGAAATTTTCAAGCCTCAAAATCTCTCCAGCAAAGGCCACCCAGAAAGAGCTCAGAAGCATCATCTGGAAATAAGATTAATAAAAAGGCAAAGCCTGCTTGTGTTTTCTTTAAAGAATTCACAATAAAGCTGAAGCTACATCCAGTATTTGACTCTTGATTCCTCTCACTTGGAGAAAAAAGTTGTTTCTAATCTTACCCCTTAACTTTCCAAGTGCACATCCATCCTGATTTTCTTCCACGTCTGGGCAGTTTCAGATCAGAAATGTGACTGGGAAGTGTTACAACTGGTATTTATGAAGCTTTTAGCTGTTGTCAGCATGTGACTCCCTCTGGAGTTACTACATGAAACCGGTCCTTATTAGCACAATGTAGGCATGAAAGAATGAAAGGCTCCTTAATTATTAATTTAATAGGATTCTCTTTCACAGGAAACCTTGACTTAGACTATTTTTCAGTATGCTGGATCTATCCATAAGTGAATTCCAAGAGGATTGTATTGTTACCTCGTAACTAGATTTCTCAGGGGTTTTTATGTCTTCCTGTTCAGTTTCCAAGTGTATTTGGAATGCCAGTTGTGTCAGACGAGTGGAATGATCAACATTGTCCTGAGCACAGTCCTAGAAATGTAGTGGAGAGGCACAAAATTCCCTTCTGGTACTTGGTGATTTGGGTCAGGAGGTGATTGATTGTACCTGTAATTCCTCTCACTGAAATGGAAGGGACTTTTTGTATCCTTGTCCTGTTGTATTCCAGTCTCATTCCAGGTGTTCCAGGAAGGTATTTTACATAGGTGTGTGGTTTTTCCTGTTATAAAATGCCAACCTAATTTTAAAAGGAAATTATATTTGCCTTTCAAGGGTGGAACAACTTTGTGCTAGAAACCTTTTCTTGAAGACCTTGTGTATTTTATTACCATAGGTTTCCTAGGAATTGTTTCCTTTTCTGAAACTTGATCTATTTCTTGCTGCATATTTAAAGGTACACAGTATTTTTGGTCCCTCAACAGATGTTAGTTTTCTTCTGATCTTTTTCAGACATCTGGAAATAATGTCATTATGAAATGTAACTAATTCTCTATACCCAAAGTCTGGTCTGAAATCCTGCAGAGATACATCTGCTACATCTGCACTGTATTAGAAGTGATTCATTGAAACTCTTCTAAAATTGGGCTGAGTTCTCAGACATTGTGAATTGCCATAGCTTCCCTGGAAGTAAAGTTGTGAGTCTGCCCTGTGCTGTCAAATCAGTTCCAGTACAACGCTGTTGAGACATTTGGGCAGTTCCACTGCTGCCCTATGTTTCAAAGGAGTCCTCTGTGAATGAAATTTCTGGCGATGCCTCCTTTGTTCCAGCCAGCAGAATTGAGAAAGATCTTCACCTGAAGCCGCTGATTCCTCATTTTTCCCTTTTTCCACTTTTATAATGCCCTTTTATTTTTTTAATCAGCGGCTGTTTTACTGAGTGTTCGGGGATCAGCTCTGCACAGAGGAGTCGTGGGGTCAAGGCTGACTCAGTTCTTCCCATCCCTATTTAAAGCAGTCTCATCCTCTCAGAACTTTCTTGTAGACATCAAAGCCCCTTCACCTATGGAGATGCAAATAAAAGGAGAACAAGAGTCTTGGGGCCAGAACAAAGTTCCAGTGGCAGCCCATCCCTGGCAGAGCTCTCCTGCTGCTCATTGCAGGGAGATGCGTGCTGCCATCACTGTTGCTGCTCTGTTATTCCAGACAATTGTTCTTTTTCCTGCCAGTTTTGGGGTGGTTCTTTGGGAACTGTTCTGTGCAAGTGCAGTGTGACCTTGGGGTGGAGTGTGCAGTTCAGGAGGAGTGTGCTGCTGCCTTTTTGGAGTTACTATGAGGTCCATGGAGCAGCAGGAGCCAAAAGGATCAAATCTTCAACAGATAAATTTTTAATCCCTCTGAAAGCAAGAATTCCAATAAATTTTGGGGACCTTTGCTCCTACTCATTTCTTTCCTAAGACCTTTGCTGAAGATGTGTCTATGAAGCTGGTGTTTTCAATTACTTATGTGAAATTTGGAAAGTTTTTTACTTGTTTTTTTTTAGTTATTTTTGTAAATCACTGGCAGTAGAAACTGGTTCATTGGTTTGATTTTAAAAATTACTTAAATACAATTAAAAATTAATGTAAACCCAACTTCTTCTGTCAATCTGAAGTAGCATTAATGGGAAACTACACAAAAAAAATGTGGTTTAGTGTTTTGTTGGGGATCTTCAGTATCTTTTTTCCTAGATTCTCATAAAAGTTTAGGTAAATGCAGAAATAAAGCAGTAACAATTTATAACCTGAAGATGAAAAAGAAATCTGAAAACAGTGGACACATGGCTTTGCAGGGCACAGGTAAGCTGTGTGTATCCCATTTTTTTATGGGAACTTCCATCCGCAGGTCTGTGCATGTGCCTCACAAGGCAATTGTAGTGCTGAAAATAATGTTTCACAGATACAGGGTGGACTTGTTTGTAGGATTAACATGTCCCCTTGGGCATCTTGAATATAAGGTAGGGCTGCTGGGGTTTCTTTAATAGTATGTCTTGGTCATACTTCAGAGAAGATGGAATTAGCTGGAATATTATAAGGGTTTTGGCATAATTCATGGAAAAGTGCACTTTTTTTATTAAGTATACTTTCACTTTCTAGAAAATATGTCAGACTGGTATTCTAAAAGACATTTTTTGTCAGCAGTACTGATGGCAAATGTAGGAATCTGCTTCACTGAATATGCCATTTAAAATATATTTAAATTCAAAAGTAGAGAGAAATTTATATGCAAAATGATTGCATTCAATAACTTATAATCAGAACAAAACCACCACTGATTACCAAGTTTCTGGAAAGTAGTTCAAGGGCGGAGAGAGTAGAAATTTCTGCTGTTTGCAGATTTATTTAGCACTTAATCATTTGGGATTCGTTTGTAAACAGATTGTTTAAAAAAGCAGTTGGTGGATTAGCTCTCTTTGTTTGATGCAAGCCCACAAATGTCACCCTCTCCCTTGCAGCCCCAGGAAGGCGGAGGGAGCACGAAGAGAGAGGCGTCAAGGGCGTTGTTTGATATCTGACATCAAGCACAGTTCTGACAAGGAGCTGGCAGGAAATTGGGTTTGACAGCTCATCACGAGTGCAAACCAAGACAGAATGAGGCCTTGCCAAGGATGGGGTGGAAGCTGCTCACCGTCGTGCTTCTGAAGGTGACATCACTCACGGTGACACCCAAATACGATTTAGGGAATGAATTATTAATGGTTGTCAGCTCCTGAGGAAAACATAAATAGGAACCTGGGGGACTACCTGTTGTCTGTGTAGCCTCTGGCTGAAGCAGGAATCTGGAATGAAATACAGATTTTGCTCTCTTGTGTTTCTGTCACTCCTCCTGGAGACAGCAGACGTGTAGAGGTTTGCAGGGCGCTGGCTTGGTTGTGCAGGGATTTCTCTGGCACAGATGTCTTTGTCACAGAAAATATTTTGGGGATTTTTTTGTTTCATTTGGGAATTTTTTGTTTCTAGAATTTAAAAATTTGCATAGAAACTCTTCCAAAAACGTGCTGTGTTTTTTGGTATAGTACAGCTCCTCAAACTACAGCCAGCCCGTCTGCAAACCAATAGTGAAAAAGAGCTGAGGAAGCAATAACTAGGACTTTAAACTGAAGGAACGAGAGAGGGCAGAGACTGCAAGGGAAGAAAGATTTTCTGGCCATTTCAGGTTTATTAATTCATATTTTAGAAGTCATGGATGACTAAGCATACATGATTTGTGTGATATGTTCAAAAAGTCATCAGTGACAAGCCCAGGATAACTGTGGATCATGTAGAGCACCACAGAGTTGCAGTTCAGGGCTGGAATTCTGTTTCCTGTCTCTTTTCTTCCTTCCAGAGCCAGTTAAAAGGACCTGTGACATACATTTCCATTCCCAACATTTTCACAGTTCTTTCATGCGATCATTCAGAACTTGTGTGGCTGGAATCTGATCACTGAAATAATGAGTTTTGAAACAGTCCTGCAAAAGTTAATCACCTTGGAGATGATTAGTAGTATTTTTCAAAAAAATAGTATAAATATTGTTTTAAAGTAGTGTAAATATGTGAATATTCTTCAGATGGCTGCTGGGTTGATGGGCTTCTCAGGGATGACCAGAGGGTTTTAAACTCCCGTTTTTCAAACAAAGGTCCTCGATGCTCTGAGCGAGTCGTATCATCCTGCTGTGCCCATGCTGCTGCTTTGGAGCTGTCCATGTTTCATGGGAGGTTCTGCACGCTAGCATTTTGATCTCTCAGCTTTTTCTACCCTTGCAAGGTTCTGTGTTTTCCACTCTTGGATTCCAGGCATTCTGCACAAAGTGGATTAAAGGGCATTAGAGAAAATGGCTGGGGAACATCACAGTAGGCAGCTGAGTGAAACTTACTCTTTTGAAAATCTCTTGTTGGAAAAGGAAAATAAAAATATTCCTTTCTCTTGTGAGGTAAATCCCCACATTCTTTTTCGGTCTATCTGAGATGAGTTNAAAAAAAAAAAAAAGAAAAGTGATACTACAAATACATTTAAATACTAGGTAAAAATTGTGTCCCATATACAACTCTAACTATATTAAAAAGTAATGGAAAGGTTGGAGGTAGAATAATAGAGGGGGGAAAAGATAATTTGAGTACATAATCTTTCTCCAGAATTATTTTCCTGTGGATGAAGATACACTTCCTGTAGCTAAAGAACCTTGATAATAAAAATATTTTGCAATCATGTGGCATAAAACCCTGAGATAAATGATTAATGTACACAGAGAGGTCGCTTCATTTTATATTGCCAACTTTTACAAGGCAAGTGAACTCTCCACTTTAAATTTGTTTCTGATTCCATTCGTTAATGAAAAATAATGAGCAGTATTATGGAAATGAGCAGGAAATACATACATAATAATAACCAGATGTGAAGAAATTTCTGAGGATATTTCTGAACAAGAATGGGTTTAGAGAATAGCAATGGAGAAATTTTGCAAAATTGTTTTTATTTTGTGCAAGCCTGGCTCTGGAAGGGGCGCTCTGCTCACGGGTTATCTTCTGTTCATTTATTCAAAGCATCTGGTTTGTGGCCATTCCCCAGATTGCTGGCAGCAGGTTTGCCTGGCAGCACCATAAGGGCAGGAACTAAAGGGATTAAATGACCAATTAAGGATTTCCTGAGTACATCAGGAACTGGTAGACAACTCTTCACCTTTTTTTGAGAGATCTCTCTTAGCATGCTACCTCCAGCAGATTTTTTTACCCTGAACTCAGCTCAGGATCTCTGTGTCACAATGTCTCAAGCCATCTAATGCTGTGTCATAACTCTTTATAACAAAGTGTTTTGAGTTGCAGGTTGAAAAGGAAGCAGAATTCTTTCTGGGTGTATTTGTTTTCACGTGGTTGAGACATCACGCCTCTCTGTAAAAATGGAAAGCTTGGAAATGAGATTTCTTTGTCAAGCAATGGGATGGATCTTAATCAGAAAGCTGCTAGGTCAGGCAGCTTGATTAAGAAGCAGGAGAGAGAGGGAGTGGATCTGTCCAAATTAAAAGTAGTCCATTGGTGTACATTTTATTTGAGGGCTCATATTCGGTGTAAAAAGAGCTGTATATGCCTGTGTTTAAAATACTCAGCAGTGAGCCATTTTATTATATATGGGGTGTACATATTTACATAAAAATAAAATTACAGGGATCCTGTTAAATTTATCTGAGAGCATAAAAAGCGGTCTTCCTGCAATAAAATGTTTTGAGAATGAGTAATAGCACTGTTTAGATGAGATTCTAAAAGCCTTTAGGATTATCCAACTTCCATTTAAATTATGTAGTAACTGATGAGGCTGCTATCAGAATCAGATTTTTCTCTGCTTACTGATGCTAGACAGTTCTCCTCAGCATGGTGTCTTCAAGCTCTCACTTATTTAATGATTCATTGTTCAAGTCAAGAAGAAAAAAACCCAAAGCACAAAATAATTACCTGACAGCTTTTTAAAATTAACTCACTTGGGATCTAAAGATTGCAGCAATAAATTACATATTGTGGCTTCATTCCTCTCCATTTCTACTCATGCCTTTTTGGGTTGTGATGTTGATGCCGTGAGTGATACAACCTACAGGACTGAAGGTTGCCATCAAAATTCCTTTGGATGAAGTCTTGATGAGATCCAGCCCTGCACTTCATTTTTTGTCAGGAACCTGAACTGCTTTTGAGCAGGGTAGGAGCTCTCAGCCAGATAACTGAGCTTTATCTTGAGGAAAATCATGCTGAATTCTGATTTAGCCAGAAGGAAATTTCTTTTTATCCCAAAATAAAGCTTATTTGACTGACCACATCAAAAATGGGGGACCCTAGGCCAGACCTCAGAGAATACAGAATCAGAATCAGAGAGTATTCTGCACTAGAAGGAACCCAAAAGGATCCTCAAGTCCAGATTTTTGCTGAATGGGGCTTAAAGGACTGAACCTGCAACCTTGGAATTCAGCACCGGGCTGTAACAAACTGACCTCAGAGAGGCTGGATAGGGTAGATAGAAACTTACCCTAAGTACTGACTAAACATGAATTAGAGGAGCTTTGCCAGGGCCCTGAGTGCACCCACTGAGGGCACAGCTCTGCCAGCCTTCCTGACTTGCCTCTAAATTGGCTATATTCACCTGCAGACTGAAGGGAAAGAGGGGTTGTGAGGGGAAAAAAATAAAAAATAAAATACTGTTGGTAAACAAAAAACCAAACAAATAAAACTGTGGAGGTTGCCTCAAGATGCTCAACTTAGAATTCAGAGGTCACTCTTTTTATGAATCTGTCTTGGGAAAGTATCAGAAATGTGTTTCCTTTTGGAGCTCTCCCATCCAGAGGAAAGCAGATGCTCCCAGAACTGCGTCAGCGCCACTGCTGAGTATCAATAATGCATTGCACCAGGTGCTGCAGGCTATGAGAGTTCCAATATATTTGAACAGTCAGCTCCTGCCTTTTCTGAAGGAAACTCTGAATTATGGATGGGAACAAACGATGCTTTCTGATGGCAACATTTCAATAACAGAACAAATACAGTTCTTCAGGAACACAGAGGCCACTGTGCAGCATTTTCTGAGGAAATATTGGAAGACACAAATTTGGATAATGAAGTGATCATTTATAATGAACTAAGTGTGTTCCCCTGGATTTCTTATTACGGCAGAAATACATGTCAATATTAATCTTCAATTAGGAACACTTTTGCTCCCAACTTGGTCTGCAGAAGTCAGGCTGCCCACTTTATAAAACGGCCAGCAGCCAGTGAATCAATGCTGAGAAGCAATTCATAGCAGTCAGGATGGATTTGTGTTACTGTTTAGCTGGGGATGAGCTCCTTTAGAGGAAAAAGCTGCTCTTATTCTTTCAAGCCAGCTTCAGCCTTTACTTAAATAAACCTTTTCTCAAAGGAGAGGATAGAGAAAATTCTTTGGAGAACCAGTAATTCTGACCTACCTCAAGCCACTTCCATTTTCTTCCTGGAGCACAGAGTGAATCATGCAATGTGTGCGTCCTGTAACTGCAGCATTCCAGGGCAAGGTACCTGGGAATTGAGAGTAGTGTCTGCCTTTTATTCTGCACTTATGGTTCTGAGGCTCTATAATACTTTAGAAAAAGAAAATTTTTCACAGCCGAAGAACTGCAAGAACCAAAGATGAAAAGCAGTACTTCAGGATTTTATTAAGGGCAGCATGAATAAATAGTTTTTCTTCCCAGACATTTCAAAATCATATGTTATGATATTTCAAATTACTCAGGAAAAATAAAGACTAAATTAAGGGAATTTCTTTTAAGGGCTTCACATAAGGACAGAGTATGAAGCATCTCCCTATTCAGGCATAAATAGGAATCGGGGTGGGTGGGGGAAAGATTGGAAAAGGGCAACTAAAAACTCCACTGGGCTGTAGCTCTTGAAATATGGAAGATATCACATAGATTAAAACAGCTACTTAATTTCTGTCAGCAACTGTTGCCTTCAGCATGTTGAAAGGAGCCCTATTTTTGGTAATAGCGAGCAATGTATTTGATGTATGCTAATTATCAGGCTGTCTTGGAGGTATTTGGAGAAAACAGTACTACATGTAAAAAGATTAAACAGGAAAAATTCAATTTTTCAGTACTGCTAGTGATTTTGAATACCGGACAAACTGGCTGGTTGAAACAACAGAGAAAAATAACAACACCTGTAATGCGGAACCACAACTTGGGGACTTGGAAAATTTATCACATAAAATTCTAAGTATCTCCCAAATCCAAAGGGATTTGACCTATGAAATTGCTAATCCCATAACAAATTTCAATATTAACAACTGGGAGACAGAAATACACAATGCAAATTTATAAATAAGGAAAAGCATAAAATTGATGGGTTTACAAAGTTAACGTGTCCAATTGATGTTACATTTCTTGGAGAAGAAAAGTGCATTTTTAAGCACGTACAGAGATATTACTTTTCTGATTTTCTGAAACGTATCTTAGGGTTATGGGTGGAAAAGGATTTGTTAAACAGAAGAAGGAGAAGTTTAAAATTAGGATTGATTGTACGGTAGACAAAAATTAAAATGCAGTGTCTTGGACTGAAAGAAAGGTGTTTTTTAAAGATCTGTGTGTAATGATTTCTTTATTTCCTTGGTTTGACTTAATGAAAATGTAGATAATAAGGTTTATATGTACCAAGAGAGTCCAGAATAAATTTTGGTAGTATTGAGGTAAAATTTAAAAACATTTATTGTGACGTCTCCTGTTCCATAGCTATACCATAAGATCACTGTTGAAGCTTTTGATACAGAATGAATTTTAAGTCACAGGCTTTCTCTTTTTCTTTATTTGTTTTAATTCCAAAATAATCTGCAATGAAGTGAATCAAAATTATCTTACACAGCTTGAATATTGAAATTTTTACTGTTATTCTTTACATAGGTCTCTTGGTTATCATTTTCATTAGCAGCAACTGCTGAGAAGAGTGAGAGTGAAATATTGCTGAATTCTTTGTTTCAGGAGTGCCAAAGCTGCCCCCTGAGCAGGCAGGTGCTGCTCTGTTGGTACAGCAGAGTCCTTCAAACCCTTCTGATAGAAAGGCAAAGGTTTATAATTATCAGTTGTCACTAAAAGTACCAGCTGGGGTTCAAGCTTCTGGTGCATGAGTATCTTTTAAAATTACTGATTTAGTTTTCGGTAGAGAATAAATGGTGTTTCCTTTGCAGAGGTGCTGTTTGCAGTCAGAATCACTCCCTTGCTTGCACTTCGCATTTAGAATATTGGTCCTCAGCTCTTCAGTGCAAGAGCAGGACAAACTGAAAGATGGCAGAAATGGCAGAAATTCACAGAAATTGCTTTCATAGAATGGTATTTCCGTCTTTGATGGTGTGGATTTGATTCTTTTCTTTTGGTTCATGCAAGTGGACTGTTTTGGTAAGAATGTTTGACACTTTTTGATTCACAAGATTGCACTTGTCCATGAGCCTTAAAGTACAGGAAATTTGTGATCCCTACAAGTGCAGTAAACAACCATGACACACAGCTGGAGGACAATCAGATATATCAAAAAGCTGGTTCCAATCAGTGTGTTCCCTAAATCATACATAATTCCCTTGGAACTTGCTATCCTTGGCCATTGTGTGAGAATGGCCACAGGAGAAATCCAAAGGACATGAAGAAATGGATCAGATTGGACAAAGAGAGTGTTTTCCTAGGTAAGATGATGCTCAGACTGTGAGCTAGTTAGATAGAGATTTTTTTTTTTTAGTTGCCAATCAGAGTGTAAAAATTAAATGAAAATATTGGACTCCTGAAGGGTCTTTTTAGCTAGGTGGTTTATGAGATATTATACTTTATTCATTTCCCTACCCCCAAACAAAAAGAAGAAGATGGGGAGCAGGGGTAGGGAGGTAACCTTTTAGATGTCTTGGAATAATTGGTCTCATCACAACTTAATCCTAAAAGGACTGTAACAAAAAACAAAGGTATTTGATAAATACAGCCAGAATGCAACATCTGATAGTATATTTAAAAAAAAAAACAAAAAAACCCCAAAAAAACCTCAAAACACTATAACACTATCTTCACATGACTCTCGCTTGTTTGAGCAGTGCTGGTATGTTTTATTTTGACCTATTTTCTGATGTGCTTTATATCTCAGAGTGCTGATAGTGAGTATTTGTATTCATGCTTTGGCTGTATGACTAATTGAAGAAATTTGTAATCTTCTCATCTCATGTTGGCATTACATTACATTGTTTCATATTAAATATGCTGCCTCTTTTAATCTGTGGGTTACAGATGCTTATTTCTTTCCACATTCATGGTAGTATTATCCTATTAGGGGTATTTGTGATTTATTATTGCCTTTCTAAAGGCCAGCTCGCAGCAATATGCGCTGCCACGTTCAGCTGCAAACAGGAATTTGTTTTACTAACATGAAACATGTTTATGGACTGCTGTGCTAACTTATCAAAATGCCTGTTGGAGAAGCAGTTATTTGAGATTTCTCTGCCTGATGGAGATTTAATGGTGTCAGACTTAGGGAGAGCATCCTGCCCCTCTGCTCAGGGACATCTGGGCTGCAGGGACCAGCTCTGGCTCCTGGGGACAGCAGGGACAGGGAGATCCTGGCATGGGGCCAGAAGAGATGAGAAAGGGACTAGAGGAAAGGCTGAAATCGAAGGAGGTTGGAAACAACACCAAATCAAGTATCAGGATAATGAAACCCTGGAATTGAGTCAGAGGCTCAGCAGTGACTTCTTCTTCACTT
This sequence comes from Cisticola juncidis, assembly GCA_013400215.1. Taxonomy (NCBI): domain Eukaryota; kingdom Metazoa; phylum Chordata; class Aves; order Passeriformes; family Cisticolidae; genus Cisticola; species Cisticola juncidis. The sequence continues at coordinate 14,467 of VXBR01002915.1, read as the reverse complement.
AACTCTTTCTATCTTTGGCTGTCTCAAAACTTAACTAAAAAGAAAAACAAAAAAATTCCTACCAAATACCAGAAGCCAAGTAAAAAAATAATGAGTTTTTATAATGGTCGGCCACAGAAGACACGTACAATTGTTTGTAAGTTTAGTAAGATCAGAATTGTTTCATTTAATTCTAAGTTCCTTCATGATGGATCACAGTACTTTGGGATCTAATCAATGTAAGCAGGAATGGAAAAAAATAATTTAGAAGTCATGTTTTAAAAGTCTTTAAAGCTTGTTCATTCTTGTGAATAAGATGAAATTTTGGCATCAAAAAACATAATCTTACTACAGTGTTATTAATACACAAAGGAAATACTTTTTTTTAAATTTAAAAACCTTTTTTTTTTTGTTTTTTTTGTTTTCTTTAAAACACCTCCAGAGTACAGAAAAAGATAATACGTATAAAGCTGAGACTGAAATAATCTTAAATCCAGTTCAAGCAACAAGCCACAAGGGCCTGGCCATTCTAGCTCTTTCTGAGCAGAGAAAAGCAAGCAGTGTAAGTCCGAATAAATAATTTACAGCACAGACTGTCCCCTAAGATGCAGTCAGATTTCAGGAGGTGTCAGCTAGCAGATAGTTGTGCTGATTTAGAATAGAGCGCAGTAGGATCCAGGCAGGCATTTGCTGCTGAATAATAATCACAACAGGAGACTACATAGCCCCAGGAGGCTTTCTTGTGTTATCTTCAACAAAGCACGTTTAAAGCGATGTGAGAGACACAAGTTGGCGCCATCCTCAGAACTTCAAAAGTTGCTGTAGCTTCACTTGGGAGGGGAAGCTGAGCCTCCCATGCAGAATCCCTGCGTGCAGCCCTGGGGCTCTCCACAGTCTCTGTGCCACTGTGACAGACTCTGAAACTGCACGAGTTGTGTCCTTCCCCCTGGCCTTGGCATGTGCCATGGGCCACCCACCAGCCCCTGCATCTTTGCTATAGGCCTGTGATGCCTTAAGTTTCAGCTTCCATGTGTTTCAGACTCTGTGCTGCCCAGGAGTGCAGTTCTGAGCCTCACATCTAGTGTCAGTCAGCTCTCCTCACAGAGCAGGCAGACAAAACAAATCCTTTTCCTGCTGGAGACCAAGGACAACTCTCAGGCCTAAAAGCACCAACAAGGGTGGGCTGAAGGGAGGAGCAGGAAGGATGGGACCTCACAACCTGAAGCTGTAATTGGACAATTAAACCCCAAAATGCAAATGGACCAAAACTTAGAAAAGTGTGAGACCTCGTGACCAGGCATCCATGTTGTGACCATTTTGGGTTCACCTTGGGTGTAGCCCTGGTCAGGCTCTGCCCAAGATTTATCCTAGAGGCCTTTCAATAAATACTTACTTTATTCTCTATCTCTGTCCAGTCTCTGTTCCAGGTCAGCCTTCCCAAGGCATCACCTGCAGGTAAAGACTGTTCATTTTCTGTCAAAAATAGTAATATTGGCTTCTTCAGACTTCTGCTTAGGAGTTGGCAGTATAGATCTGAAATAGTGAAATGAGGATGCAATTAATTAACTTCATAATTTCCTGTTAGTATATAAATAGTATCCAATAATTCCCACTCGTTTACCACAGAGAAGTAAATCTGTAGTAAAAGATAATTCAGCATTTTGGTATCTTTAAGAATAACCTAGTTATTCTTAACTCAGAATAATTTTCACTTCTATCCTCTATATTTCTCTGGATGATAGGCAGCATTTTTGAATATTATAAATTGGTCTTTTTCAACAGAAGAACAGACATTGAAATATTTGCGATTGAAAAGTCAGTGCGTAACAGATCCTTTGCAAAATTAAGTGTTTGGGCATATTTCAGAATTGATCAAAATACTGTTAGTTTTTCACTACATCTGAAATTTCAACAGACTGTGATGTCAAGCATTTGTCAGTGAAATTAGTTCAGTGCAGCCATTGCTCTGTAGTTTTTCTGTTGGAAGGCAGTGAAGACCAACAAAATTTTAATTAGCATTCATACTTAAATTTAGTATGAATTAATGATCATCAAGAGAAACAAATGTGCTTGTGGTCTGTTTTGGTACATTACAGAGAAAGATTTTATTCCTAATTTTTCATCTAAAATATTCTTTATCTGTTGCTTGGACTACTTGAGGACTTAACCACATCATGATTAATCATGTTCATTAAGAGATCAGCAGGTCTGAAAACACATTTTGGAAATAATTGTGACGCAAGTGGGCTGTTAAATAAATAAATAAATCTTGGCATTCAAGTGAATTGTAATTTGTTGGTCTTAGATAAACAAACATATAGAAAAAGTCATAGTTCAGCATTTAGTAGTTCTGTGGCCCATTCATTCCTCCTAAAGACAATTTTAATTTCTTCTCACACAGAAGTATTATAACTAATAGTTTTCTTAAGCTCCTGTGCAGCAATAATGTGAACATTAGAAATAGTCTCAAACCATGCAGGAATGACTCTGAAGCCATCACTCTTTGCAAAGCTGGTGGGTGGGTTTAGAAGCTGCAGTTTGAAGCCCTGGTGCAGGGCAGAGAATAGCTCAGCAGGATTTGTCAGGAGCTGAGGTTTTGGTGTCAGGAGCATCCTGGAACACAGAATCCTGGAACATGGAGATGAAAGGCTGTGGAGACAATCAGCTAAGTATTGTCAGGGCAAGACCAGGGCATGGTTTCACACCGTGAAAAGAGAAACACAAGGATGGGCAGCACCAGCAGTGTTGACTCTCCCTTGGCCTTCCTGACTTCCCCTATACTGATGGGGCTGTGGTCAGACAGAAATCCTGATCCTGCAACCCTGGATTGAGAAGGTTTGGTGATGCACCGTATTCTTACCTTGCTGAGGAGACTTGGAAGAGTTGTTTGACCTTTGTTTGCCAATAGCTTGTGTATATCAAAAGAAATGCAAAAAGTATTAAATGTCATGGGGGTTTGCTTGTGCAGCAGGATTCATACTGTAGGAGTCTTGACTCCTAATTATCTGCAATTTGAGCTGCAATTCAGTTCATGGACAGCTTTGTGACTTCACTCCTCGCGGTTGTGTTGTTTTGTTCATCGTATGCTGAAATAATTCTCTCCTGGCACTTAATATGCTGTGACATTTGAGGAGAAAGCAGTCTTATTTAGACTGAGGAACAACTGGGAATATCCTACTCAGAATAACTTGCTTTGCACCTAGCCTTTTGCTTATTCTTTAATTAGGAGGGTAATTGTCATTGTCTCTCTGATTTTTATTTCTTGTTTTTCTTTAGGAGATGCTGGGAGTGGGAAAGGGATGGGACACACATGCCACCTGTATTTCTCCTATTTAGATAACTTTTAGACCTTCAAATAAGTTATTATTGTCTTTACATGTCTAGCTCTTCATTTAAATAATGAACTTGTGTAGGCTCTGGCTTCATGAAATGTCAGACTGTTCTGGTGTCCCATTTTCTGAATGGAAATGTACTTAGGGCTCTGAGATCTTGTATTTTTCAGCTAGAGCCATGTAAGACAGACAGCTCCCTGTTGACTAAACATCTAGGAGGCTCGTGTTTAATTGTTCTCTCCAGCTGTGATGAACAGCTCTGAGCAGGATTTCTGTTTCATCAAACTCCATTTAAAGGAAAATCAGAGCACTTGGGGCCGGGGGCTGCTCCTCTACTACAAAGCTCCCTGTTTTTCCATCCCAGTGTGATGCATTGCCTTCTTTCCCAGTGCAAAGAATCAGGTATTTTTCGGTGCACACAACTTTTGTCTGCTGCAACTGCCAAATGGCCAAGAGGAGATGAAGAGTAAACTGTAAGGGAAATGGGTGTAATTTACTACAGTGAGAGATACAGGGTGGCCTGGCTGCAGCTAGGAGATAGTTCATTCCCTTCCTTGGACCTCATACCATGTTGTATTTTGGATTTAGGATGGGGATAACATGGTAGGACATTGATGTTGTAGTTGTTGCTTTGTAGTTTTGGCTTTAGCTTTGTAGTTTTAGCTTTGTAGTCACAGCTTTTCAATTTGCCATGCTCTGCCTGCGAGAAGGTGCACAAGGAACCTAGAGGGAGCCTGGCCAGGACAATGATCCAATCTGGCCAGAGAGATATTCCAGGACATGGAATGCCATGTCCAGTGCAGAAACTGGGTGAGTTGGCCAGGGAGGGCTGATTGCTGCTCAGGGACTGGCTGGGCATCAATAAACAGGCTGAGAGCTGGTAAGGAATATCACTTGGTGCCAAAGAGATTTTAAATTTGTGCACATGTTTTCTAGGCAATGGATGTGTCAAAAATGATTGAATTTTTCTAAATTCCCTGTTTGTGCTAGTACAGAGGAGACAGTTCTCCAAATTCGGGGGGAGAATTTATGTTCCACCAAAAATAGGAAAATTGCAAAAGTATGTGCAACTGCAGATACACAATATAAATTGTAAAATATGTCCATTATAACCAAAACTTGTTGTTTTAGCTGTTATTATCTGTTGGTACTATGTATTGATGCAAAGGTTTACATACCTTAAGCAGATTTTTTTTTCCATATAATTTTGAAGTAGTTTGCTTCAGGTAGGTAAGAAGAGGTTTTGTCACCCTGCCATCTTCATCCTAATTCCGGCTAATTTGTCTTGCTTCCTTCCCACTTGGGTGGGAATATTTTAAATAGAGTATTTATACAACCTGTCTTTCTAGATAGGATAAGCCTGAATATCTGTCAGTATCTCCTATTGCACTTGTGATCAGAGGTACACTTAATAGCTCTGAAAATCAGGCCTAAGGAATTCATTAGAATGCCGGTTCCCTTGAAGTATTCTCTAGGAAAGAGAGTTTAGAGAAGGGCTTGAAAATATGACATTTAAAACCAGTCTCCCACTGAGCCATATTAGCATTAGCTTTGAACACAATTGTGGTTTATTACACGTGTGGCTGACAGTTCCCTGAAAGACAGGAACTTGCCTGTGAAGCTGCACTTTGGCATGCACTGGGTACTCGTCTGCATTTTTATATCCTCTCCCTGCTCTTCCTGTGCAGCCACTTCAAATACAAATTCAGCACTCATCATTGGCAATAAAAATAGTGCCTGACATCACCTCGACCTCCTGATCAGGATCATCTCTTGCAGCACCCTGTGCTTGGGGGAGCTGAGATGTGAAGGGAGAGTTGGTGAGAAGTCTGGGGAACAGTCAGCATCAAAACAGCTCTTGCGATGTGCAAATCTGTGCCAAAACAGCAAGCACATCCAGTCAGGGAATCAATAGCTGCCTTTCACTGTGTTCGTACCTCTGTGATGCCGACTGATGCTGACCCTCGGCACATTCTGTCAAGAGTGGAGTTCCCTCTTTGGAGAACACTTGCATCCAGCAGACTGGAATGTACCTTGGGATGTCTGTAGCAGGGCTGGATCCAGAAGTGAGAGTGTGAAGGAAATGCCAGCTGAGCTTCTCTGCGTTTCCTGATAAATCCAGTCTTGTCTCATGGAGGAAGTCAGCTGGTGAGAGAGGTTGACAGGGTCCTTTTGAGTGATCCTCCTGACCCGTCCCACTTACCCAGGGTGTTACTCATGTTGCAAAATGCTCTGATTCCAACAGCTGTAGAGTTTTGGATGCAACTGAAACAAGTGCTGTGATGCAGGAATGGACTTAGTGCCCAAGAGTCACTCTCCAGTGATGATGAAACCATCTCTGTGTTATAAACACTGTTCCCAACTCAAGTCCAGAACACAGCCCCACAGCAGCTACTTGAAAGGAAGTTAACTCTAGCCCAAAACCTGGATGGATAGTAAAGACAACAGAAATAATTCATGGCTGGTAAAATAGGAAGATGTTGTGGACGAATTAGAGAGTTTCTGGAAAATGCTAATCAGTTGCATTGTGTTAAAACAATCAAAAATCTGGATTGTGATTGACTAATCAGTTAAAATTAGGGGAGAAAAAGGAAAAAAATTACTGAAAATATCTGTGTATTCAGTTTTCATTTCCCACACACTGAAATCTTGTTAAATCCCCTGTATACCTAAATAGACTCATCAGATAGATAAATTGCATAGATGGGTTAATTGGAATCCCAGGTCATTTGCTCTATTTCATTAGTTAGCAGTGATATCATGGTTATAATTTTGTTCTGTAGTTGTTTTACCCTCTCTTGCGGTACCTCCTTTTGGCCAGGATTAACGAGAAATGATATCTGGTTATATTTCTCTCAGTTATATTTTCCTTTCCTTTCGGAATATAATTATACATTTCTCTCTTCTCCCACGGCCTTAACCTGTGTTAGTAATTAAGATCAAATACAAACTTTAAATCAGGGGAAAGAAATAGAGGAAACAATTGAATATAGAGCACTTAGGGAGAGTCGAGCTTTCCATGTCACTAAAGGGAGATGTAAAGCTTAGAGGAGACAATAAAGACCATTTGCATTGCCAGAAGTGTCCATTCCTTTGTCCATAACCAGAGAAGAAGTGCTGCAGAATGGTATAATGGCTCAGTTGAAGAACATAATTTACTTGTTGGTGAGAAAAACTGGATTTTATTTTGATGAATCATTTTATTCTCTATGTACAAAATTGGCTTTAGTTCAATGCATAAAAAAAAACCCAACTATTTTATCAGTAGGAGATTGAACCTTTGGTATTATTTATAGATGTGAATTAATGTCAAAACCCTGACATTTAACCCTGTCATGTAGGGACCATCTTGAAAACGCAGAAGTAGGAGATGCTTTTTGAAAGGGTTTCTCTTGTTAAGGCACTGACGATGTTGTAGCATCTCTTGCATTTAGTGCATTTGAATAACAAAATTAAATTGCTCCCAAGACACAAGAAAGTGTTACTGAAGGCTGGTAGAACTCCAGAGTTGTGATGTAGCATGTTTTGTTTTCTTAAAACATAACTATTTTAAAATTTGGTTCCAGATTAGGATCAGTGATTACATGGCAAATATTTTATTTTTAGCCACAGAACCTGATGTGGGAGCCTGGAGCCTGGTGGAGACTGCACTGAACAGTTGTTGGAAGGGATTTCATTTTGCATGCTGAGTTTGGGGTTTTTCCTCTCTTTCCTTGCATTGAAAAAGGAGAGTTTCCCCATGATGGTTCTTAATATGCAAAGAATGAGACAACCTCTTAGAGAACCTGATGGTTTATGACCTGTCTCTAAGCTTTTAAACTCAGGGAGGGTTGGGTAGAACAGAAAATAAGTATGAGGTAGGATTAGCAACCATGGAGAAGAAAAGGAATCTGATTGATGAATTCAAAAGGTGGAATAGCTGCAGGGTCAGTTACTGTCAAACAGAATGAGAATTATGCCAAAGAACGAGTTTCTTAAGATCTAGGGGAATTAGTGAAAAGCAGTAGACCTTCAGGTACCTTTCTGCTCCTATCAGTTTTAAAGCCCTGTTAATTTAGCATTCTTTTCTGATCCTGACAGCTCCACCGCAGGCAGTTTCACCACGGGCAGACTTCACAGGTGTTCACAAAGCATTGTGAGGAAGGCTATAGGAAAACAGAATTAAATAGATGGGACTTGTAACCAACTTACAAACTCTTACAGAGAAGATTCTGCCTCAGCAAAGCTGCCCTGTGGCCAGGGTGTCCCTACGCCAGGCCAAGTGTCATGAGAAATGTTGCTTTTAATTTATCGTGGTTTCCAAAAAAAATGTGTCTGGTGCTCTCAGCACCAGCTGCTGTTTGTCTGCTCCTGCCAGAGTGAGGAACAACCTCACCCACATTGCTGTGACATCCTGGGGACCTCAGAACTCCTGCTGCTCTGCTCCTCTTGCTGCCAGGCTTGTGCTCCTGACAGGAAAATGCGAATTTGTCAGGGAATCACCTGCACAACCAAAACAGCCTTCATCTGTGGCACACTCTGCACTCTCTCCATGCTCTATGTGGTTGTATTTCCTTCCCTTATTTAACTCCGTGTGAAAAAAATACTTTTTGGAAGGCTTAGAATCTTTTTGGCTATAAATGGGTCTATCTTGTTCTGGCAACATATGGGAAAAGAACACCTAGGGCTTATGTTGTCAGCATGATCCCAGGATTGTGTCAAAATTCCATCTTTGAAAGGAGAATGTTTTCCTTCCTTTAATTTAAAAAATATTTTTAAAAATTTGTTACGACACAGAAAAGGAAATTAAGTATTGTTGATTAATGATACTAAAGTTATGAACTTGGAGAATTAATAAAACTGACTAATGCAGTGAATGTAGACACAATTCTTCCAGGCTCCATTGCTGGCTGGCTATTTGCTCCTTTACTTGAATTTCCTGTGTAACAAGTGGTGTGAATAAACATGCTGTTATCAGTTAAAAACAAACAAACAAACAAACAAACAAACAAACAAACAAATAAAATATTTGTGTTCTCAAAATCCCTTTGACTTAGTTGGGCCACTGTTGTCTTGAAAATGTTATTATTCTATTCTAAAAGATATCCAGGTTCTTATTTGTGTGCTCATCTGGTTCAAACCTACATCAAATGTGGTTTATTTGGTGTGATAAACACATGGTATCTCTGATTGCCTCTGTAAACCATTGATGGTTTTGGAAACAATTATTTTACTGATGATTAGCATTCCTCAGAAGAATGATGGTTTTCCCAGTTTTCAAACACCTGTTGTCCTATTTTCCCTTTATTATGATATTCTTCTGTAGACTTTATTTTCAGGTTATCTATAAATCCAATTGTAAATGTGATTAGGCAGACATCAATTTCTGTAGTATTTTCAAAAAAGAAACACAAAATAGATGGAATTTGGATCTATTGAAATCAGCTTTGTAGCATTATTGTTCCATTTCACTGGGAAAAATATCCAACACCTCGAGAGTTTTCTGGAAAATTTTCTTCCATGCAAAATTTCTCTGTGGATGATGGTAGAGTGCTACTGTTGTTGCCTGGGATTAATCAGTTCTGATGCTCTCTAGCTGGAGATGGGCCCAGATGAAAATATTCCCCATTGCTGAAAAATCCAAGTATTTCCAGTGTTGATCGTTTGTCACCAGCATCAGAATCCACAACACTTAGTAATTTCAAATATGCCTCACCTGGGGATTTCTACAGGTCTTTGGTACCAATGAAACTACTGCTAATAAATTAAAATTAATGACTTATGGCCATAGCTGTAAATTCAATGTCATTTCCTACTGCAGTGGCCTTGTGACAGGGTAATGACTATTCCTTTTAGAAATACGTAATTTTTTCCTACATGTAGAATTATCCTGCTGCTTGCAGCCCCCCTCACCTCTGGGATTTTTGTTTTGAATGGCACTGTCTACCCTGACTCATTCAGGGACCTCCCCTAAGCTGGTTTTGTGCAGCTGCAAATGTCACAAATGGCAGCAAGGCTCGGAGAAGTTGGCACATCATTTTCTCTTCGGATGCTAACTATCTCAGGGATCTTTGCCACAGTGACTTCAATTTCCTCTGCTTGACAGACCTTATCAACAGCTTAAAACATGTTTACAAACACAATACAATCAGAGTTCTGTGCTTTAGATGCCAAATTATGCTGTAAGCCATTGATCTTTATTACAGATTTGCAGGGTGTTTCTAAATACATTAGTAATTATACATCTGGGCTGTCAGAGCATCTACTCTTGGGCAATCTCCTTTTATGTTGGGTTTGATTGATAGTTAGTTATACACTTGATTCAAAATGAATTTAAAAATCACAGTGCTGGAATACAAACCAGCTCTGGTACTTTAACTTTTCAGCCTAAACCTAAGGTGGGAGGATTTCTGATCTAACAAGGATTATTTAATCATGTACAAAATGCAGCACTAGCATTCATTTATCTGGCCAAGGCAAGAATAAACATCTGGATTTTCAGTAGATGGTAATTTCTCTGCTTCCAGGAGCACAGTGTCAAGGAACAGCTGTTTAACTGTAAAACTAATAATTTTGTTGTTTGTCTTTCCATTCTTGGAAAAAGGAGGAATTCCTATATGCCCCTCCAAACTATTAATAAGCAAGAGGTTATGGCTATAAAACCTATTAATCATACCGAATAACAAAATTAACTATCAAAATCAACCATATTCAGTTAAAAGAATTCCTTTTTATATGAAAGTAATTCAGACAGAAGTTATTGCTTACATGTGAGGCAAAGATCTGTGGATCTGAATGTCTTTAGGTAACCAAGATTGTAAATAAACGTATTTTTGATCACCAGCAAGGTCATGAATTTGCAGGTGGGGTGTCCAACCCCTCATGCCCATGGTGCTTCTGTTTGCAGGAGGATTCTCAATCAGTTTACATAAATAAGTGAGGCTCACCCCCTCCCAGGGTGCAGGTGAGTTCTGTTCCTAACGTTTTCCATCAAGCCCCTGGATGAGCTGATTTGTTTGCACTAAACAGAGGCCCTTTTGAAATCAAAATGTGTAAGACAAAGATAACTGATATGAAAACTTGCTCTTTTCTCTATGTGCTCCATATTAGGATAAATTTTGTACAATTAAGTAAAGCTGATACTGAAATGGTATTGTACACTATTTTTAATGGAAAAGCTGCACATCCACCTGCCCTCTATAAAAATCCTACATTAATTCTTGTACTCCCATTTATGTCTAGATGTAACTCATGTCCTTATTTCATGAAGCCTCTGAAAGAAATTGTTTCTCAATTGAATTTGAAAACTGAGTTTAAATGCTTTCATATTTTCCTTTCATCCACATAGTAGATTTATTATCACAAAACTCTCAACACAGCACCTTTTGTTTCTCTGAAGACAGGAGGCCATTAAAATTTTAACAGTGTAGAAACTAAATTCACCTGTAGAGACGCACTGAATTGCTTTACAGAAAAGTACAAACCCTGTTAAAAAAGAGAATTCAAAAAGGCCATATTACTAAAAATTTAAAACTTTAATGCATAGGTTTACTTCTTTTATTAAAGTAGCAAAACTGTTGATTTCATGTCTGGGAAAGAAATTAATGTATTTTCAATGTAAGAAGTTTGCCAAAAGTTTCCAACACACGGGTCCTTTAAAAGTTTTGGCTTTGTAGCAGCAGAATATTGAAGTTTATTTTATGGGAATCTAATGTTTATTTAGCAGTGTGAGTCCACTAAGGAATTCTTTTGGGTTTGCATCAAGAAGGTAATTTTTGGTGGTAAACTAATTAAATTGTTGATAATTATGGCCAGGCATCAGTAGTTTATTTGGTTTCTTCATGCTTATTTTTATTACTATTTTAGCAACATGGGTGATGAAATAAAGAAATTAAAATGGAAATGGCAAAATAAACATATTTAGGTTCTTTGAGGCAACCTCCGGTAAGTACATGTTTTTGAGGAATGGGTGATTTCACCTAATTTCATGTGAATTAAACAGATCACAAGAGACTTGAAGAATTCCCACACTTCAAGAAGGGTAAAAAAGATGGGGAAGGGTCTGGAGAGTCAGGCCCATGAGGAGAAAACATATGACTCTATATCAAATAAAGTGAAAAAATAGATTTTTTAAATAGTTTTCCTTGGTTCACAGCAAAAATTCTGCAGAATATGAAGCTCAGGCTTGTCTTACAGAAGTCAGATTAATCAGCAGTAGTATTTTACTGGTTTGGAAGCAGCATTGGTGTGAACTCTCTAGATTTTAACGTTATCCAAATTTAAAAGTCATAATGCTGTCAATATTTATAACTGCCAGTGGAAACAGGAATTTTGGAATATCACAGCTCAAAAAGTAGTGGGTTTTTCTCATGTAAATATTGATAACCAAAGCTGTCACTAAAAGATATCATTGATAAACCTCTTCTTCCATTTTCTCTCCTCTTCAGTCTATGTTTTCTTGGTGATAAAAAAAAACCCCACATTTTTGACACTTTTCAGTTTCAAACTCTTCCTTAAGCATGTGTTCCTATGCTGGGATTCTTTCTGTTTTACTTAATAGACCATGAGGTTTATGAAAGTTTCTAGAGGTTTTATGACACTTCATCCTGCCATTCTGCAGCATCAGTGCAGGAAAAGCATGGAATGGGAGCTTATGAACAGAAGTGTCTTCTAAAGATCAGCTTCTGCCTCAGCTACACAGAAATCCAAAGGAAGATTTTGCTCTGAGGGTTTAGATGCAGGGAAAAATTTCAGTCAGACAGTTTGGAATTTTTCACGTTTTCTCATCTCCATTCCAAAGTGGAGAAAATCCCTATGTGGCACTTCCCTGCGGGTTTGTCTCTTGCTTCCTTTTTACATTATTGATACTCATTTTTCAGGATCTGACATTTATGTTCACATCAAGGCTTATGTGTATGCTTAAACCACGAGAATCTCTTCTGTGCTTTGAGACCTTAAAGAGTTTGAAATCTTGGGGTTTAACTGTGTTTATTCATTCTGGCAAACTGAGCTTCAAAGAGAACACATTATTGGCTTGGAAATTTTCCATCTTGATGGGGTTTTGAGCCCCATTCTTCAGTTGAATCATTCAGTAAGAACAAAAAAAAAAAAGTGCGTTTAATTCCTCTGTTAAACAATCATATATACATTCCAAAATGTAAATGCAGGAGTGCAACTGTGTTCCCTCAAGAAAGGTCTGTGAAAGCAATGTAAAGCTCATTGGCTTTGTTTTGCCTTAAAAAAGAGGATGGTTTTAAACCTTTCTTTCCTCTCTTGAAAGCACAAACGTTCTGTAGGAATCTTAGCAGGCCTAGGGCAATGTAGTGAAGTCTTTGACAGCCAGCAGTATAATGAAGGAGCAAATAACACAGATGAATAAGTTTTCTTCTGTGAGTTGTCGTTGTTTGCGGATTACAGAAAAATGGGAGACAAGCACGATGACCTTCCCACTTAAAAAGTCTCAGTTTTGTAATTTTGTTTAGTTCTAGAATTGTGCTTTTCCTCTTTTACACACATACAAATCAAAGCTCACCAGAGGCAATCTTGCATAAAGTGACAGCTGTTTATTTAAATTTTCTGAGCCTCATTCTATTTCCATCTTTCTCTGACAGACATATGTTCAATTGGTGCATTAGAAATAGATGAACATATTGCTTGCCATCCTGTAGGAACTGGAGACTGGACAATACCAGTTGCTCAGACAGTTGTATAATATTTGAGATCTATTTAACAAGTG
>VXBR01002913.1:2057232-2083058 GCA_013400215.1 Cisticola juncidis | reverse complement strand
TCTCCTCTCCTCTCCTCTCCTGTAAGCATTTCATTTTTAAAGACTTGTCTCTTTATTAAGTTGCTAATTAGAGTTAATAATTCAGACCTTTGTTCTGTCTCTGCTCTGATGTCTGACAGGTTGTTTCATTGCCTCTTCTGCACTTTCATTCTCTTCTGGGGTCTTCATCTCTTTGCCCTCCCTCCTTGACTTTTCCACATAGCTTGAAAAATTTGACCCTGCTTTTAATATCTCTGCTGGCATTTCACTTAATGATCCTATTACAAATTCCTGAGGCCCCTTCTCACTCAAGGTTCTCAGGGCTATACCAGTATCAATTAATTTCCAAACTCCTTCATTTTGTCATGCAGATTTTACTCATGGGTAAATTAGAGTGCAGAGTAATATTTAAGCTCCTTCAGGTAAATAGCAGTGTCCCAAGCATCCAGTGACATAAACATATAAACATCAGGAAAGCCACTCTTAAAATATCATTTTGGTTTCTGGTGCTTTATCTTTTTCAAACACATTTATCATGAACATATTTATCATGACAGAGCTGAAATTTGCCACCTCAGTACCAAATCCTTTAATGGCTTTTTTATGTGACCAGCACTGCGAAGGTCTTGTTTTGATGTACAACAACATGGACATATAAACATAAATGCCTTAATCCTGACTCTTACTTATTCTTTTAGATTGAATTAATGAGTTTTCATGTCAATACAAATTAGATAAATAGCTGGAAGAACTTGTTAGCCTGTTTCTGGTGGTTTGGATTTTTTAGTTTACTAGAATTGATTAGGCATTTGTTGACAAAGGCAAGGGAAAGAAAAATCCATCACAATTATGCACATTTTGCTGCAAGGCTTGAAAGGGCAATTTGGAAAGCAAATGATAAAATAGTTAAACAGATATATTTTAAAAATGCAAAGAAATAAAATTCCTGCATTTAAATTGTCAGGCAAGTGTTGATGCACTTGCTCTATGTGTGTCATCAAATTAAACAGCAAAAAATCTTCATGTCCTAAAATGTCCAGCTGATATCTGGAGATAACATGAGGGACAAATCTGTGCTGGACAAAACGTGACGAAATATTGTGGCTTGATAATGGGAAGAGGCTTGAATGGGATTCTGAGCTCTTCCCTCCCTCCCTGCTTGAAGCCAGTGACAAAGTTCCACTGTGGCAGGTCAGGAGCACTGAGAAGATCCTCACTGCAGTGACACTGCAGAGCAAGCGATGAGCAGGGAACAGGCACACAGCTGGTGACCCTGGATGCTGCAGAGAAGGAAAAAAGAGCAACAGTTATTCCTTCTCATTTAAAAGTAAAAAAATATGGACAGCCAACTTTATTCTCACACTTTGAAATAACTGCTTATTTGCAAATAGTCAGCAACTGCCTATTAAAAACTAATATGTGGCAAATCTGGTCACAGTGTGGCACCCAGTTAACGAGCTCATTCACCAGAGGCTTTGTGTTGTGGTCAGGCAAAACGCTCCTCAATTAGGACTTTTCTGCAGGGGGAGAAGGAAGTTCATGAAAATTAATTTGTCTCTCTGATGGTTACCTTTTCTGACCATTTATAGTGCATTACACTCTCCTACTGATGCCACATTTTACTCCTGACCTTTCTCCAGCTCCTTCTGTGGAGCTTCTCTCCCGTGTTTCAAAGCTTGTTTTCAAGGTCTAACAAGGAGGGTGGCAGGACCTGAGCCAAACCCTCTGGTAGGAATCACTCAATGGAAAAGACATGTGCCCATTCATGCATATTTGATACATCACTTCTAAAAATAAAAGGACTTTTTAAAATCAAAGAACAACAGATTTTCCATTTTAAGTCAGAAATAAGTCAGGTGGCTCTGCTATGTGGAGCTGTGGTCATACACATTTTTCTGCAGGGTTCAATTCTGAATATCTACAGAGAAGGAGGGTTGATGCTGATTTTCAGCTTGTTATGGGGATGTTTTTCCTTTTTTTTTTTTTTTTTTCAGGATATTGGAAGTAGCCTGAAGGGGACAATGGGGTTTCCAAGTCCTACAAGAAAAATTTGGAGGATACAGAAAAGCCTTGGAAAATAAATATAAGATTTCTACACTAAATATAAAATTTCACCTCCTCCAGGAGCAGAGCAAGGGCCTCCCCTGCAAGAGCAGGTTTTGTTCCCCAGGCTGCTCTGAGCCTTTGTCTCTGGGAGCTCCAGGCAGTGACAGTGTCTCCTCTGTGCTGCTTCAGGCTGATGCCCTCATGTCTGCAGGTCGTGGTGCTGCCCCACCACAGCTCTCTGCTGAGCTACAGGAGACCCAATAATTAAAAGAATTTATCTCCTCTGCCCAAGATCCTGCCTACCATAGCAGAAAAACATTCCTAATAAAATAATCTAAATGGAATGGGAAGGACAGGGAAAGCTGTATGCTCTCAGTGTTACTCCTCAGGGATTGCTGGTTTTTGGGGTGAAAATGAGCTTTTCTAGTCTGAACATCAGAAACTCAGGCTGAAGCTCTGAGTTAAAGTGAATTCATAAAGCAAGCTGAATTAGGGGCTGGCTCTGGCATTTCCACCGTGTAGGACACTATGTCACTGTGGTTTTCCTCTCTCTGCATGTATTTGTGCCTTTTTATTTTTCCTGTAATTGTCGAGAGAGGCTTTCTCTCTATTTTCCCCTCAATTCATAGAGATCTTGTAATTTATCTCAGGCCCCATAAAGGCAATTTTTCATGCTTTCCAACCCTGTAATGATGGTTTCTGTTATGCAGGAGCTACTTTCTATCTGCTGCTGTATTCTGCTGCTCGTGGAAGGATTGATGCTGTTCATTTTTCTGCCACACACCACCATAAGGAGAAGCGATGGAAGGGGTTTCTTCCTGAGACACAGCTCCTGATTTCTTAATAGGAGAGCAATAAATACAATGTCTTCCAGGCATTAAGAGAAAGGGAAGAGAAAGCCAGAGCAGCATCCTTTTTCTCCATCTTTTAATGTGGCTTCTGGTCCTGAATTCCCTACACCTGCACAAAGGGCTGAGCTATGTCTTTGTGTGCACAAACAACAAATGCAGATAATTCTGTTAAATTTAGCTCTTTTTTTTTTTTTTTTTTTTTTTTTTTTTTTTTTTTTTTTTTTTTTTGCATTTGGCATACTTTGTCTGAAATCCTAGTTAAGCCTCTATTCTTTGTTATTAGATTGTAGTTTTGTATAGACTAAATTAAAAAAAATCTGTTTATAGTGGCTGGCTGGAGCAGCTGCATTGAGTGCAATCCTGGAATGACTGGTGCACAGTTTGGAAGGCTGCTAGAGAGGGCTCTAAATTATGTCATGTGTGGGTCATCAATTATATAGATAAAACTGTGAAGGAGAGTGTTTTGTCAGGAAAGATAAGAAAAGAGGGACTGAATTTAGATATATTTTCTGTGCTGATAATCTGGTCGTTTTTAGAAGTGAGAGGAGTCACTTGTAGAAGCCACTTAATAAATTTAATGACTATTGGAAGGGACAGGATAAAAAAAGAGCAAGGATAAAATGTTAAGTGTGCTTGCAGTTGCAAAATCAGTGCCACTTTTCTTTAAGTTTGCAAATGACTGTGGGTGTTTTCTTGAAGTGAAGGGGCTTGAAGAGGATGTGGTTCCCCTCCTCTGTCAGAGGGGGAAGGGGCCCTGTTTCAGGAATTTTGGCAGGGGTTTGGTGTCACTCAAGAGCTCCCAGGCTCGTCGGGTGTTGTCTCAAGTGATTACACTGAAGATGTGACAAGGCCAAGCACTTTCCCCCCAAGGGTTGTGTGTGCTTCCAGATGTGAAACAGCACAGGAAAAATGGGGACATTTTTATCATTTTTCTTCTCTGTTCCAAACGGAAGTAAGAAAGAAGAGGAAGGCAATTTACACATCCAAAAACATACACAGAAACCTCTTGAAATATCAAAGTGAGCTTGGTCTAGACTTACTGGCATTTCTCTCCTGCCTTACCCAGATGTTCACCTTACCCTGTGCCCCTTCACAAAAGGGAGGTGTGGGGCAGGGCCTGCAGTCCTCAAATGCAGCTTCACAGAGAGAGAGAACAAATCCCTCCTTTTATCTTTTGTTTCACTGGATTTTTCTAGAGCAGGAGACAGAATGGCTTCCCATGTGTCAATGACAGAAAGTCCCAGAGCTGTATTAGGGAAGGGCCCTGGGCAGGGAACAGGTGACAAATTTATACCAACCCTGCTTTTACAAATACCCTTGGGAGTGCTTCTGCAAGTGACCTAAACCCCTCATTCCCCACACAGGGGAGTTTCCATCACTAAATTGCTCTACAGCTTTTGGTGAGGTGAAAGATGTTCAGGAAGAAATTAAAGGGGATATCCCCTCCAGAAAAAAGAAAAGTGGGAATTGGAAGGAGGAAATGGGGAAGGCTGAAATGCTCAGTTGCCCTTTTTGTTTTAATAGGCCACCCCTGTCCAGTCATTTAATGGTCCCATTTCTGATGGAAATAAATTTTAAAACTCAAAGCCCATGGATGGAATTCTTGGGGTGTTTCACCAAGACCCTTTGCCTTAAAATTAAACAACTTCCTTCCAACACCAGCTTAATATTAATATAAAGTAAAGCACTTTGTGGTTTTATTTGCCAAAAGATGGCAATATTCAAATATAGAAAATTCTACAAAGAATGAAAACTAGAGGCACTGCACTTTGACCACTGCCACCCCTGCTCTGTCCTGGAGGGAGGACACTGTCATCATCCAGGGCTGAATTACATCATTATCACCAGGGTGCTCTCTGAACACGTTCAACATAAAAAGCTTTGCCAGCTCCCATGTCTAAGGGAAGAATTCCATGGACAGTTTTTCATTAACAGCAAATGTGTTTGAGAAAATTCACTTCTGCTACAAATCTGCATGACTCTGGTGAAATTATATCAAGTTACATCCTCAGTCAATGTGGGCTATTATTTGATTTTATAAATTGTATCAAGACAGTATATTTTTTATATTAAACCTGAGCATTTCCCTTCTCTGTACCTTATTGCTGACAGAAGGCTCTCACACAGCAAAGTTTACCTTTCATTTGTTCCTGTGTAATAACCATTAGGTCTGCTGAGAAATACCACGTTTCTTATGCAATGTCAACACCTACTTCCATTTACTTTTTCTCTTCAGAAAACACAGCATGAATCCCAGATGCTGCAGCGTGCTGGTGTCCTTGACTCATTGGAGTGCTAAGAGAAAGTAATTAAAGGGAACAAATTGATGAGTTTTTAAGGCTGGTAAAACATACAGCTTTTTGCTCTCTTTGTCCCTGTTGCAGTGGTGAAGTTCATTAGGCAAAGGGAGGTTGAAGGATTGCCAGGTGGGTCACAGACACACTCTTGGTACTTCCCAAAGGCCAGAAGCCTGAATGAGTTTAGGAATGCTTAGTTTCATATTTGAAATTTACTTTTTATACTTTGAATCAAACAGACTTCAGAGATTTTCTCTGTTACTAAATATTTTTCTCTGTTGGGAGAGAAGATAGGCAAGGTTAAACAGGAAGATCCCATCTAACATTTTTTATCTAGGATGTTTACAAACTGAATCTGCCAGCAATTTGTTTTCATTTTAAACTCCTATCTTAGATGAAAATCCACAGTATTTTTTGTGGAATGTATCAGAGTCATGAGATGAATTTCAGATACTTGAATAATTCAGGCACTGATGCATGCTACAGCTCATATTTCCATGAAACAGTTACACAGACTTTATGCTCAGAGCTTTAAATTTTTTATTCCCGTGTGTTAATACAACAATGATTCTGAAAAACTCTTTCAGTCTCCTTTATTGAAATCTCCAGTTTTCACAGTAATCATCTGCCACATCTGCAAATAAATCTGATGCAAACATATGGTTTGGGGGTTTCTTTAAAAAGATACTCTTGTTTCAAGTAAGACTGATGACAGATACAAGATAACTTCCAGAAGCTGCAAAACACAGTTACACCTAGAATTAATGTTTCTGGGTTTGGTCTCTTCCTCTATTTTATTTTTTGTTAAATAAAGTAATAGAGCAGGGGCTCAAAACCAAGCAGCTATTTTGAACTTTGAAATTGCTGTATGAGATCTGGGAAATCTTACTGGACCCCCCAAAAAGCCTTAAGTCCCTCATGTCCTTCCCACCACAAGAGTTACTCAGAACAACCAGAAAAGCTCTAATAAGCGTTCCAGTTTTTTATGTGCTGAAATGGATTTTTGCCTTTCAGATTTCTTTCTGAGAGGTCCTTTAGGCTGCTGTTGCTCTGGCTTGATGGTGCTCAGCTGAAGGAGCAGCCTGGAGTGGAGGGGCCTGGGTGAGCTGGTGCCAGGAGGAAATCAGGGAGAGCAGGGGGAGGAGGTGAACCTCCCTGTGAAAAGGAGAGCTCAAAGGGGGGAGGGCACCAGGGATCTCAGGGGCTCACATTAGAACTGAAATTATTTTTAGGAGTTATTGAATGAGGGAAAAGAAGGTTAGTTGTGACTTTGTCTTAGGTTGGAGTGGTTTGTTTGAGAACTACAGTATTGCCATGCTGGGAAGCTTGGGAAGTGGAGCAGAGGAAGAAATTTCTGGAGGCAGAGGAGCTAAGGTGAGTCCTGGGGATTTTTTTTTATAGTGAGAGGCTGCATGAATCAGATAAGCCCTGAGAGCTGCCAAATACTGGGGAAAGGGAACAAAAATCAGCAGTGTGGACTCAGAGACTGGGCAAACCAGGGACGGGGGGTTCAACTGGGGAGTTGTCCCCTTGACCTGGGGGTTACATTTGTGAAATTGCTGGCTTTATCTAGGGGCTATGGGGGGAGCAGGGTACTGTGGGAACTCATTTCTGCCTTGCCATGCTGCTGGCAGGAGCAGTGTGGTCAATTCTCCTTCATGGCTGTATCTTGTCTGCTCCTGTCCCACAAAGGCCTGACATATGCAGCTCTGGGCAAAGACCTGCTGGTTTTTGGCTGAGATGTGTTGTTGAGACTTTGGAGGTGGATTGTGGATTGTGACTCTGCAGAATGCTCCCTCTTGCATGATCTCCTATTGCAACCCCCTAACTCTGCAGGAAGGTGGCACTTCTGACCCTGGCCCCCAGCCATGTGTGCACCGAGAGGGTCTTGGAGCTCAGTGAGAACTGAGATAACAAGAGAGTTGCTAGAAAATGTCATAGAATAACAATGGAGACCCTCAGTTGTGAATATTTTGCATAGTGAATTATAATTAATTGCATTTTTTTTAATTATAAAATCAACTACAGCTGTGGAGGAGAGCACTGTCATAGCTGACCCACAGATATTCACCCTGACCTAACACTGATCAAAGGGAGTTTAAGCTTTTGTGTATAAACCAAAGCAGTTGATGTGCAGGCACTTGATTAGGCCACAATTGGGTACCTTACTTAGGTTAACTCCACAGGTGTTTGTGGAGGGTGACCTGTGCAGCTTTCTCCAAAGTCACTCCCTAAATCAGCCTGGAAATTCAGAGCAGGCCCCAGGAGTCTTCTCTGCTCGACCCAAGCAAAGTCATTTACATCCTGCTCGGGACTTGTTCTAAATTAAGTGTAAGAAATTTTATATTTATATTGTACCATTTATGTTTTTAATATGATTTAAAAGCTGGAATGTTATTTCCACTGAAGGCTGGGGTTGAAAAGTCCCTTGAGTACTGAAGCAGTTAACTTTCAACAAAATATATGTCCTGAAGAAGTACCAAATTGTGTCAATTTAATTCTCAGGTCACTGGATTCCTCCTGGTTCTACCAAAGTAGCACAGAGTGTGTTTTTAGAATTTTCTCTAGTTCATTTGTTCATTAGTTTATTTTGGATTTGAGCCCACAAAAATCCCTCTGGAATGTGAACATTGCACAGATTTTTATATTAAAATTCTGCTCTTTTCAGGACAGGTAAAATGAAGCCATTAATCACGTACCTTAGGACACATCAGTAAATGTAATATTTAATATGCACATCTTCCTATGCAATTACATTGAAAATTATGTGTACTTAAAGACCCTCATAAAACTGGTGGAGGAGAGAGTTGCTTTATGCCAGTAGGACGTGGTTGGACATAAATACTTTGAAGTGAAATTCTGAGCAGACTACAGATGTAGTGCAATGGGCTTATTTCCCTGGAGGACCAGTGGCCATTAACCCAAATTGCAGAGTTTGCTCTGTAGTCCCCAGAGCTGCTGCATTAATGCACCTTTTGGGTTACCCCCTCAGGTGCTCCTGGTGCTGGCTGGAGGTGCAGAACCCGTCCTTCAGCTGCTGGATGCTGTTTAAGCAGTTGCTTCAGGCACAGCACATTAAAGAAGGGCTCATCTAGGACAGAGGTAATGGCTTCACACTGGCAGGGGCAGGTTCAGGTTGGGTATTGTGGAGGAATCTGTGTTGTGAGAGGGGACAGTGGTTCCCAGAGTGGCTGCCCCATCCTGGGAAATGCTGAGGCCAGATTGGAAGGACCCTGAGCAGCCTGGGACAGAGGCTTGTAGAGGTCCCTGCCCAGAGCAGGAGGCTGGAATGAGATGATCTTTGAGGTCCCTTTCAAACCAAACCATCCTGTGATTCAGTCTGTAAAGCACCATCACACACAGACACCCATTAATTTATCTCCTCTTTCTTTCTTTCTGCCTGGCTCCATTTTCCAAGTCCTCATCTGAGTGGACCAAAGATAGGGGAGGGTTTGTATTGCAGAAACATGTATAAATGGACATTTAAAAGCAAAGTGAGATTTTTATCTCCTTCTTGCACTTGATACTTACTTTTATCTCCCTCTTCCGCAGTAACAGAAATATTAGAGAAAGAAATAACACCCATCATGACCACATACAACCTGCCTGGGTATATCCCTCACATCATAGGAAATATATAAGGAAAAAAACCCCAAACCCTGCCTGGACTGTGTTTGTTTCCAGTGGGCAGTCATACATTTCAGCCAGCCCTGATAAGGGTCTGGACTGTGGTGGGGTCTCTAGCTTAAACCAAGCTATCCCCTTTTTCATAGCAAATTCAAAAATCTGCAGTCATATTTCAGTAAGGAAAGCATTTTAGGTTAAATGTTACAGGAGAAAACCTTTTAATTAATTTCTATTGCATCTTTTGGAATAGTCTGAAGTCAAGACTTCAGAAATTTTTCCAGCAATGAAAGCCTGTAAAGACTGTGTCTCATTCTCTAGTTTTGTTCCTTTCTGTATAATTCTGTAACACTGAAGTTATGTAATTACTAAATTTGAGTGTTGGGACCCTGTCTACAACTTTTGTGGTATTTTGGCAGTAAATCAGAAAAACTGACCTGGGGGTTCTCAGGTGTGACTGGATGGAACAAGTGACCAAATCTGATCTGCTATTCAGATCTTCAGGAGTTTTACAGGATGTTCTTGTGGCCAAGGACAGACCTTATAAAAATAGAAAGGTTGATTGTAATTGAGGTTTCAAAGACAAACAGAGAATTACTGCTGTATTAAGTATGAAAATTTCTGCTCTATACAGGGATTTAGATGTGTATTTAGGTTAAAGATTTTCACATGTGAATCTCAAAATTAACCATTTTTGAAATTTTGAATGTATTTTGGACCCAGGGAATGTTGAAACCCATGGGACAGCTCAGTGGGGATTAAATCCTACAGGCCCAAATGTAGTGAGGAGAGGATGTAAGAATGCTTTAATAGAGAAGGTCTTGGACTAGGATTTGTAGACTACATTTTTAGCTCAGCCACACACTTCATGTCCAGTCAGTCTGTTCCCTTTTTGCTAAAATAGGATGGATGCTTCCATTAGTCAGGAGTGGTATTAAGAGAGCAAATCCAATAACTATGAGTGTCTCAGATGCTGGTGATACAAAATGTCCAGCTGTTTGTGCAAAGAGTTGAGGTCACTAAAACAAAAAAGGTTTTTTGACACCTTCTGTCTTTAATTTCACCATATGCAAAGAAAAGGATTATTTGAAAGACACTCTAAGCAGGAAAATAATTATACTTGTTTTTCTAGCTCTCTTTTAATTTTACCCTTTTTTAAGCTTTCATATATAGAAAAAACACCAATGAAACTATCCAATATCTGTTATTTTTTGAAAGTATACCTTGTTTGGCAGGTGTGTGTAAAAACTTTGATTTTGTGGAAGTTGTAAAGATTGCTGTCTCTGCCAGGGCTGGCTGATGCTCCTCACCCAGCTGAACCTCCCTCAAGTGGCTGTGATGGAGGAGGAGGCAGCTGTGCTCTGCTTGGCTTTGAGGAATAAACCACATTTCCCTGGGTGCCTCCCTGTTTAGTATTTGAGATTTTCTCCACAGAGTTCTGATTTTTCAGTGTTTCTCTTAGTCCTTCAGTAACTTCTTGTGCATTTTCAACTCTGCTACCTTATTTTCTGCATGTTAATGAAACTTGGGCTCTTTGTTACAGTTCCCTAATCAAACTTCAAACCATCTGTGTGTTTGATGAGTAGTACTGCCAGTCTTAACTATTTAGGATGGCTGGATGATGAAAACATTTAACTTTCTGATTAAGGTATATACCAGTCAAAGCTGTGCTTCAGCATGGTGCAATTAAATCCAAGTGGTCTATAAAGTTCCCAGACAACAATAAAATTCTTTTAGTTTTTGAATGTACATCTCGAACAGAGAAAGTTGAGGCAACTAAAAACTAATCACAGTCAAGGAAGTGGCTTTAAACTTCATGATCAGCCTTGTACAGAGAGCTGTACACCACAGCAGATGGAGGAAGATGGAGGTTTAGTGCAAGTGGAGGATCTGGTATTTGTGACCATCTTACAGTTTCTTAATTTTACCTGTATAATAACCTGCCACAAAATTTTTGAATTTGAGGTGCTCCAGGTGGCCCTGACCTGGCATCCCAGCTCTGGCAGCTGTGGTCAGATGCATGGCCTGGACTGCTGTGCTGGCCTGGCCAGGAGAGCCAGAACCGTAAATGGTGAGACAGCATCACTTCTGAGAAATCCCAGATAAAAAAGATGAAAGCAGAGGTGAAAGGCAGTTCAGGAAAGCTGAAAGGAAAGGAGCAGGACAGGCACTTTTGATTGGATTTTCTACCAAAACATAGTGAAGGCTTCACAAGTTCATAAAATGGTGTTTGAAAATACAATCTCTTCAGGCAAGAGAAGCAGGTGGAGGGGGTTCCTCTGTGATGGTAAATCAGGCTGGTGACAAGAGCCAGCAGGTCCCAGATCAGCTGGGCAGGAGCTGAATTTCCTTTTGGAGCCCAGCTTCAAGCACTGAGGGACGTGTTCAAAGACACAGCTTTGCTCCTAACTGAGAACTGAGCCTTTGAAAATGTCCTTCCTAAATTTCAGTGCAATCTCCCTGCTCTTGCTAGATCATAAGACACTTCATATTCTCCTTTTATAAGGTAAACATGGGGGAGAAACACTTTTCATTGCTCAGATTACAGTGAAACAAGGCCATGGGATACTCCAGGCTTATAACCAGGATTTCTGACTGCTAGTTCCAAGAAGTTCATTACAATAACAGGATATCATTATCCCCTGATGAGGGATATGCATGAAATGAGCTGGTTAGTGGGATCCTCCCCTACTCATGGCATCCCTGACTCACCTGCACCAGGGAGTCTGAATGGCTCTGGAAAACCTAAGTATCTGTCCTTACTGAGAAGGACTGATACTAGCTGAAAAAGTTAGGATATCATCTAACTTTTTGTTGTAATTCGTTTGTTTGTGTGTTTATTCAGTCTTGATAGGAGTTAACTCACTCTAAAACATTAAATATGCACATAAACATTACTGAAATTAAGCTTCTATATTTAGCAATTCTGTCCAGCCCCCATTTTCTTTCCAAGACAAAATGTCAGAGAATCTGTAAAGAATTTATTCAAGTTTTATGTATGAAAACATAGCAAAGAGTATGGTATGTTTCCCCAAACAGGCAAAGCTGAAGAAGATAAAACAGACACAAAGTAATTATTAATATTCAGATTTGTCAGACAGTGAATAAAGACAGTAATATTGAACATGGGTTTTCCTGTATCAAGTGGCTGCATTGCCTGTTGTATTGTAGGACATGGTGATCTCAAGGGTCTTTCTAACCTCAATAAGTCTATATAAACACATGGGAATCAAACAATATAAAAGAAAAGAGAAATGCACTATATTTTTACTAACACTTGGAGAATTCTAGATTAAAAGAAAAAAAAAAAAAACAAAAAACCCCAACAAAATAAGCATCTTCTAGAGTGTGCTGTTCCCAAGAGAAATCTATAACCCCAAAAAACATCCTCAGCATCTTTTGGCTTTGGTTTGATGATTTCTCTGTACTAACACTGGGAAAAGAGCAGCTCACAAGAGCTGTGGCTGAGGAAGTTCAGGTTGATGGAGGATACCTGAGTAGCCCAGCCCCAAACCTGCTCTTCATTTTCAAGAATGATGCCAATCCCTCTGCAGTTACAGCTAACAGTGCTGCTAAGAGGAGTTAATTCTGGATGTGAAGGACTGTCCTAACTATAAGAGATGAAGGATTACTGCAGAACTTCATGGGATTTAAACTGAGGAGGGTTTAGTTGCAGGAGAATCTCTTAATGACTGGCATCAAGTAATATGTGATCTTGGAATTGTTGTAAGAGGCCCCTTTTTGGGAATATTCTGCAAAGCTCCATTTTGATGAGGAGCTCCAATTGTTGATGAGGAGAAGTGGTAGGTCTTTTGATCAAAGTGGTAAAGTAATTTTCTGATACAGAAAATTCTTATTTGATATGAGTCCTTCTGTGATGATTGTAAGAGCAACTATGTCTTGGCCTGATGGGGTCTGCACTTTCAGGATTGCAGTGTCTGAACCCAGACCTCCTGTATGCAGTGAGGGTGGTAATCACCAGGCCACAGTGTGGATATTGCCCCCTTTATTTTCTCTATTCCTCCTTCTCCTGCTTCTCTCAAAGTGCCTCATTTCAATTATAATGCAAATTAAAATTAATTTCCATTTATGAAATGAATCTTTGTTTTCCAGCCAGTCTTAATCAAAACCCCAAACCAGGCTCTGTTTTTTATACTTTTCTTTAGAGCTGATTTCTCCTGTCTTTAAGGCAACTTGCTGCCATTGCAAAGAGCCCTCAAAGTGCTGGATATTTCAAACACCATTTAAACTTGCTGGAAGACCAGAGGGTTTGAAAAGCTTCAGCAGTTTTATCCAGTTCTTCTGTGGTTGAATTATGTGCCCTTGAATTGCACACATTTACCATAGACCCTCACTAAAAATATGAGATGTTTCTTGGATTTTCTCCAGAGATTTCACTCACTAGGAATACTAAGTTTCCTGTATATAGCTCTGAGTTCTCTCCTCTGTCTTCCTATATGTTTACTCCTTGTCTGCAGTTTTGCCACTATTTAAATTTATGTCAGCTGCTGACACCATGACTTTTCCAGGTTTGAGGAGAGAAAGCAGTGCTGGTCTCCCTTCCCAGCTTCACCATTTTGATACACAGTTAAGCAAAGCTAAAACCAGAAATTATTTCAGAGGAGCACATTGGAAAACACTGCAAGAAGGAGGCAGCTCAGCCCCTCAGTTCCCTCCAGCCATGGAGTGACAGCTTCAACAGTGAACTTAATCCCTGCTTAATCCAATCTTCCCAAGTTAAATATTTCTTTGATCTTCAAAGAGAAAAAATATGTCATTTTCTCAAATTCCTTATGTCAGAGGAATATATTATCTGGAGATGAAGCTCCTTGTGTCAGAAGGCCTCCATTACCTATTGTTGCATTTTCCATCTTCCTTCTGTGGTCAGCTTTTCTCACCCTCTTCCTTTTGTCATTGTCCACCTGGAAGAAGCTTCTCCAGCAGATCTGTTATATGGAAATACTGATTGTTAATCCATGGCAAACAGTGGTGCTGGAGTTCTCCTGTGCTGTGCACTAGGGCAAAACCCAGAGGTACTCAGAGTGTTCCCAGTAAGCCACACCAAAGGAAATGATGCTTTTATTCACCAGTAGCTTATTTTGTCAGGTTTATTTTCTTCCCCTCACCTTGCTGCCATGATTGTGGAAATTATGCTGAGGAGCAGTAACACTGCTTTCTGGTCATGAGAGGTTGGGCTTGCTCCTAAAAGCTGAAGGGAAAAAACTTCCCTAACAGTTACTAGTTCTATTACAGATCTAGAATTAAAAATAAGCAGGAACCAGAATAATTTCTGCTTTAGTTGGACTCAAGCTTTTTATTTCTTGAAAAAAAAAAATGAAAATGTCCATAATACAATGCTTAGGATTTGGGGGTTTGTTAATGAGTAATCTGCTATCCACCATAGCTACATTTTGTATTGAACTTTTCCTCATACAATTGCAGAGGTGAAAATGAACCCTGTATTTATCACATTTGGCTGAACCATCTTTATGTTCATGGCATTGATATGGTTTTGACCTCAGAATAAAGGCTGGAGTTTATTTAGAGGCATATCAGCACAGTGACATTTAGATTTGACTTGCTTTGGTCACTCTCCTCTGTATTGATCAAACCTGCTGTACTGTGGATAGGTTAGTCTCCTAAGCTATATATTGTATTAATACTAGTGATAAGAGAGCATCCATTGGTGCTATTACTGATATACATCTTTAGCCCATTAAAATGCAAATTTTCAGGTGTGCAGCAGTAGAAATCTCTGCAACTTAAAGCACCAAAAAGGCAGGCTAATTATGACTCCAACTATTTTTCAGATAAGTGAGCAGTAAGTCATTATATAATTCGTAATGTGAATCCTTTTATTTCCCTTGTCCCCTGACTATTGAGCTGCAGATAATCTCATAAGGCAGTCTCAGTTTCCAGAATGAGTGCCCAAGGGTTTATTCATTATTCTAAATTTGAAAGCAAACGGAGCTACGAAAACCAACCCATAGTTCCTATTATTTGTCTAAAGCTACGTAAATACATGCAGCCTCAAGATGAGTAATTTATATCAACAAGACCAAAGATCAAGGATTTTCTTATTATGTAACTATCAGATGCCTCTTCAGTTTGCAGAGATGATTTTTGGGCAGTCCTGTTTCTGGTATCTTCTATTTTAAGGCTCAGCAAGAACTTAGAGATTTATGCCATTAAATATGACTCAAGGACAGATCTGGCCTCTTTGCCAGTACAGTGCTGCCCTTAGAAGGGAGATATTTCAGCAGTTGCCTAAACCCCTTTCATATACAAGCACCTCATGATCTCCCAGGAAATTCCTCCCCTGAGCACTTAACTCTGGTGAGCCATTACACCACTGCAAACATGCCAGCAAAAGAATATGTTTTTATCATAATACAGTCAGAAACTTCCAGGATCATTTGTGCAATGGCATTTATGTATGCTAGAGCCCGAGAGTCAATTTTTATATGTGTGAATACTCAGCAGGCAATGTGCTATAGATTTCACTCCATCTGAATTTACCTTCCCACTGAAGCGTCTCTTGATCTGGTTGTCTGGTATTTTTATAGTTATTCCTGTTTGAACACAGATGGTCCCATTGTGTTGCAGTCTACAGAATGAATGCAGTTGCTGTGATTAAATAAAGACACAGGAACAATTCAACCTTCTACTGCACACTTATGATCTTCCCCTTTAATATGACATTTATGGTGACCATTTTTCTCGTTTTCGCAGGTTTCAACTCTTTTGGCCAGGTGATTAACTGTGTATGTGTTAAGTCAGACATAAGCCCTTGGCAATATGGCAGAGTGGCTTTGTAATAAAGCAGGTCTCAGTATCTGCTCCAAACTGAAGAGAAAACTTTTCTTTGAGTTAAAGTTTAGTTAACTTTCCTCATGTCGATTTTTCTTTGCCTCTATTTGAAGAGTCCACCTCCAGCTGGCTTTTGAGACGCAACCAAGATCTTTGAAAGATCAGCAGCTACATTAAAGGAAGAACAGAGAGCAGTGCCAATACAGCAGGTTAAACAGGAAAGTCAATGTCAGGGGCTTTAATTACAAAAATGACACTGTATGGCTGCACTGATGTACTTTGTGATAGTTGTATGCAGCGCTGGAGAAAGGCAAACCAGATAACCTCTGCATAGGGTGCAAACAGGGAGAGATTTATAAATGGTGCTTCTTGTTCCAGCTCCTGCTGGCTTTAGGGCACAGAAGGAAGCATCCTGAGCCCCTTTTCAGTGGGGACTGAGGGCCATCTATGATCAGTGTGGGTTTAGGGTCCTCTCCCACAAAAATATTCTCTGCCACTGGGATTCAGTGAGAGCTGGAAGAGCAGGCAAGTGTTCCTCGGCCGCAAAACATTTGAACTCCTCTCAAAAGGCAAATTCAGTTCGATGGTGTTGGAAAAGGGGCTCTTTAGCTTATTTGAGGGATGGGGGACTTAAGGGAAAAAAGAGAGTTTCTCTGTTAAAAAAATATATTCTGGTTTTGAGGCATTTTCTAAATGTAATTGTACAAGTGCAGCTCCCGCAGTGGCTGCTGCTGAGACTTCCCAAGCAGAGAACTGAACACTTTTATGCAAGATCCCCTTCCATGCACACAGCTTCCATGCCCTGCCCTGCCAGGGCTCCTTATGTAATGGGGAGTTTTACTTTTAAGCTATCAAGTAACTGAATGGAAGCCTGGCCTTTTGCAAAGCAAAAAATAAAGGTGGGAGAGGAAAACCCATCCAGACCTCCACGCCACTTCATGCATGGGTGAGTTGTTCCACAATTTGCACGTGGCCATTGCTGGGAGCCTTTGCCTGCAGGAGTGTGTGGGCTGGTACCAGTTCAGGATCTCTCCCTCCACTGTTTTGGGAGCATTTGATTTTTCAGATTTGAAGGGCCTGGCTTGAATCCTGCTTTCTGAGATAAGCCTTGGGCATGTAGTCCTTCTGGGCTGTGGGTGGCATTTCTCTTCGTGTTAAGCTATAGTGGAAGGGAGACAAGCTAATGCAGACAAAATTGGCTTTTTCTGCCCCTGGCCACTTCAGATCAATGAGAAGATCTATGGAAACCCTCAGCCTGGAGAAAATAAAGAAAAAACAAAGGGAAAAAAGAAAACCTTTCTCCTGAGTGATCGTTTAAATCCCTCTGACAGCCTTGGAAATGGAATTTCACTTTCTCCTCCACAATTCCAGCCCAGATTGTTTACTCTTATCAGCAAGCTTGTCTTCACTAGTTTTTCACATTCAGTTAATTGGTTGATTGATTGCCACGAGGTTGTTAGTTACCACAATGGCAAATCTGCCTGGGTGTTCCCCTAACATTTGTGGCAGTGCTGTTACCCTGAGCCATGTCCCCATGTTAACTCTGGAGAAGTATTTGAATAGAAAAACCTGCAGCATCTTTCTACCTGTTGTTCTGTACCTGTATAATATCCACAAACAATCTCTAGATGTTGCAAATATTCGGGCCAGATTTGTGGCAGAGGAAGCAAAGGTGACCTTTGCTATTAAATAGGGTCCTTGTAATTTTAGAAGCTGAGGTAAACCTTAGCAGGACTCAAGTAACACATCAAAATACTGATTCCCACAGTGGAGACTGTTTGAATGTATGCTGAATACAGCACAGGCAGCAGACTGTGGAGGAGCATCTTTAAATTAAAACTATAAGTTTAACTATGTCTTAGCAGAAAGCAATTACCCAGGCTGAAATTTGACCAAGCCATCAGAATTAATACACCATCATTCTTGAAGAAAAGGCCTTTGGATATTTAGATTTCATAAGCAGATAGAGGACTGGGTTTATATCTCAGGGGAAAAAGACAAATAGTATATAAGAGTAGCTCTTGCAGTTGGCTTATTACAGAAAACTATTAAGATGTCATCCTTTGTATGGCTAGTGCCACATTTCCCATCACCTCTGTGGCACTTTAGAGTGTGATTGCAGATGTGGTTAACACCTTTGCCCGTACAGCTATGATGTTTGCATGCATAATATAAAACATCTTGCCCATAAACCTTTTTTTTCTCTTATATAATTTGTTGTGCCTGCATACTGGTATATATTTTTATTCAATCTTTTACATATAAATGAGTTTTATTGAATAAATGTTGCCATTGTCCATTCTCCACACCATATTTTAGCTCTGTAACTTTAGTGAGTTTATGATTTGTTTTCGATTCTATTGCAGTAACAAGTTTGTTTACTGCTTTTTAAATCTCTTCCAGTGACACTGTGTAAAATTAAGGACGTGGTTAAATTTTTTATAGTTTCAGAATGTTTTTAAGATTTCACATTTCCATAAAATTGGGTGATCAGTGTCACAAATCAAACCCAAGACATCGTGGCTAGGTAGGTCTGAGCCTGTGGCAAGCTGACGCACAATTTTAGTGAGAGGATTGAAATACTGTATAAGCATTTTCATCTAGTTTTATTGTTTTTCCTTTTGTTTCACCAGTCCTTGTAAATCCAAGCTGGGAATCAGTGTGTGGATGGCCATATTTGAATATTTTCTGAGCAAACCAACTTCTTTTCCTCTTGGAAGGCAGAGGATGTTTGTGTGTATATGAAACATTAATGCCAAGGTAGTGTGGATTTGAACAGACTTGTCAGTTCCTATTATTGACAGAAACTAATTACACAGCCCATTCTCAGGGCTAATACATGCACAAATAATATAACTATAACAAGAGAGGTCTGCAAACATTCAAAATAAAATGAAAAACCACAGGTCCTAATCCTCCTCTTCCTTGAATCAACAGGAGATTTGCCTTTTAGTGTGACAGGTTGTAGCAGTAAACCAGCACCAGGTCTGAAAAGTGATGGGGATTACTCTTTTCTCTGGCTGGTAGAGCTCAGGATGGGACTGGAGCAAACTGGGGAGGAATGGGCTGGGCAGAGCCCCCATGTGCTGTTGGGTTGATCCAATATGATGCTGGGGCAAGGTCACATAGTCAGGGAAGACAAACACTGTGCTACTTTCTGCATGCTGGGGGCTACCAGGCTTCATAGACAGGGCCTTTGTATCATCAATGTTTAATAGGAAGTCAATTAAAATGTGATTTATTACAGATTTCCTAATGTAGAAAGGTTTGGGGTTTTTTAAATGGTGCCATAGTGACTAAAATCATAGTTGTATGTGCAAACACAGGAATGTATCTGTGTTCTGTCTGTACCTCAGGTTTTAATGGGTAGACTTGCAACAGTCAAAATGTTAATTATTACACGAAAATCCAAGACTAAGGCAAGTGAAAGACTTTCAAACAGTCTTTTCAATAATGTAATGAACACACATTTTTCCTTTTAAATTTTTGATCTAGTAAATGAGTTATGTGTCCATCCCTTTGACTGTAGCACTGGAAATATTTCTCAGCTTATAAAAAGGTCCTTGTGGCTATTTGGCTCCATTTCATTTGTGCTCTCTTCTGAGCACAGAAATGCTCTCCCTGCTAAAGGTGGTTGTTGAACTCCTCTCGTGCTCTATAGCCTTTCCTACAAAGCTTTATAGGGTCAAGAGAGATGACAACTGATAAAAAAATGAATCACAACTCCTACATTCTCAGGTAATTCAGTGTATTAAGGAAATAGAGGAATTTCCATGGGAGTGAAATGGAGAGTAAATACCCAGTGAAACTCATGGCAGAACTCCCACTGCCTCAAACAGTGTGAGAGCCTGACCTTAACTCAGGCACCTCTAAATTACTGCTGCAGTTCCAGGGAAGGTTAGTGAGGTTAGTTACTGCCAGCACAGCAATAGGGAGGAATCCAGGGGCAGGGGAGATGTTCCAGGGTAAGAGGAAACAGCAGAATGAGCGAGTACCTCTCCCTCAGCTGGGGAGTGAACAAACAACACAAGGGCTGGGACCTGATTCCTGACTGCCACTGATGGAGATGGGAAAACAAATTAACTCCAGCAACGAGGTGGAAGTGAGTTTCTCCTTCTGCCTCCCCAGAGCATGAGACAACCAGGACCTGAACTGCAGCAGGGGTGGCTTGTGTCTGCTTCCTGTGTAAATGCTAAATTTTGCCAAAGCAATACTGGGAGGTTTTTGGGTGCTGAGCTTGGTTTTGGTTTTTTATGTGCCTTAGCTTCAAAAAAAGGATACTACATCAAACATCTATAATGTGGATTCAGGTCTTTAAAATGAAACAAAGTGCATTTAAAAGCTTTGCTTAAAAAGGAAATATAGATGCTAAATTCCTCTTCTTTCATAGCACCCCTCTTGCTGCACTATCTGCATTTCTCCCAGCAGCACTTTAAGTGTTGTGGCTAACATCTGACATGTGTTTCATTCTTCCTGTCATGCAGTATTTCAAAACCAACAGTAAATTCTTTGCATAATGTATGGGCTGCTTTCCTTGGAGGAGAATTGTGCTGTGCTTCAGGGCCCAGGCTGTGGGGCCTGTGGGATGCAGCCCTGCTCCCTGGTGAAGTGTTTCATGTCTATAAATGTGGGGATGTTTTATGAGGTCCACACTCAGCCTATGATCCCGACTGCTCCCCTGCTGCTTCTTTTGCTGTCTTTCCTAGAGATGAAGGTGTGTCTGAAGCCCTTGCAGGTAGATCCCAGTGGGCTGAGAGGTTGCTCAACGTGGCTAGCAGTGACTGCAAGGAGCTCAGGGAAATCTTTACTGAGAATTCTTTCCCTGGAAATCTGCTGGGAATGTAATTAGGCAGCGGGTCCAGGGTGAGTTGCATGCTGCTGCAGTCAGCCCAGTTTAACTAAATGGGTTATCTCAAGTGAGTGCAACCCCAGCTTTGGCAGTGATGCAGGAATGCAATGGGAGTGCAGCCACATGTAGGGCAGCCGGGGTGTGGGGCTGCAGCAGCATCCCAAGGATCCCTGCATTGGCTGTATTGTAAGAGGAGAATGACATTGAAATTACTCATACAGAAACAGCTGCTGCCAGGATGCTTATTTGCAGTGTGGATGTAACCATATTTTAGAGCTGGCAAATGATGTTAGGTCAAATACTCCAGGGGTCAGGCCTAATTAAGATGTTGGTATCAGATTCCAAACTAATTATGCAGGGAAAGTGAGCTCTGTATCGTTCTGTGTGAGCTGTTGCATTCAAAGGTAATGCACAGGGGTTTGTGTAGAGGGAGACGTGATCCATGATCCAAGAGCTGTGCTGGAGTGACAGCAGCCACCCAGCCTGAGCCAAGCAAAAAAGGGGCCAAGCAGCCTTGGTCACTCAGAGCTACAAAAACCAATTGAACACTGACTTATTTTTTGGGAAACAGTGGTGTTCCAAAGGATACTGCACAGTCTGTCAGCTGCCTTGTTCATTGTAAATAATTCACCCTGGGAATTGTGTCTATGCACAGAGTGCACTCTGCAGCACACCCAGAGCACAGTGGCCACTGCATCCCACCAGCACCAAAACCACCACAGATTATTGAAACACCTAGGAGTGCCTCCTCCAGTTTACAGCAGATACTTACACTGTTGTAATGCTACTCCTGTTGTACAATTCCACCAAATGTTTGATTTTGAGCCACAACCCAGTTTGTCTAAGAAGCAGCATTTAATAGTTATTCTTGATCCCTTGGACACCTGTGGCCAATTCCACTGAAGCCAGGAGTAGGTCTCAACTGGTATTCCTTAAAACAAGGGGCAGACAGCCAAGATAGAAATTATAAGTGTTTCCAAGGATGTAAAAGGCTGCTACAGAAATGATTGGTATAATTTTTTTATCCTTGTGTCAAGAGGAAACAGGTTCATACTGAAGGAGAGCCAGACTGGACATTAGAGAGCAGCTTTTCTAACACTGAAGATAAGAAAAGATGGGAATAATGCTAGAACAAGACATCACCCTCCCCATGCAATACATTTTAAAAGGCTTCAAAACTAGGTTAGACAAACATCTGGGACTGTAACCCTGGGACAGCCAGGGAAACAGTCTTGTCATTCAATGCTTCCTCCAGATCTGTGGCTTTCCCTGCTGCAGTCTTACAAGCCCCATATTCTTATATAAATTTCTCATAGCTCATCTTTGTAAATAACTAACAAATGTTTAAAAGGGCAATTGTGTAAGGGTCTTGCCTACAGACTGTGGTACAGAACGAGAACTTCTGAAACTGTCATTGTACCAGGGACTGCTCAAATCCTAATGACATCTCATTTAAACCAACAAATTTCTCCTCAGGCCAGTCAAATTTTGGAGTTAGTGAATAACTTATTTGAACTCTCTGTGCCTCAGAGTTTCCTGGAAGAGAAGACAGCTATGTTCAAATGGAGAGCAGGACACGGTGTCCTGGTTTCACAGAGGCAGCCCATGTCACTGAGTGTGCTGTCCCTCTTGGTTTTCATCAGGGCATTGGAATGACCCAATTTTCCCTGCATTGCTATTATCGTCCCTTCCTTATAGGAACTGGTGATATATAAAGTCATCCTTCTTTGAGGAATGTCAGCTGCTAAGACTTCAGGACAGCTAATGGAAACTGCTGATAGGGAAGAGCATCCCAGAACCCCGCAGTTTCTGGACTGAGTGATGCAGGTTTCTGTGGATAGGCTGCTTGGCTCATGTTGCACAGGGTTCACTGCTTTCCAGGAGAAACAGTGAGAGAACAGGCAAAGGGTTTGGAGGGGTAGCACCTGAAATAAAGAATGGATAACGGAGATTGTCACCATTACATCTTCAGACCTCATCTAATACAAGGAAAAAACCCTGATACTAACACTGCATGATAAATGCAATATAATCAGATGCTATTATAGTCTAGGTCTGCTTGAAATTCAGATATTTTGGTCTGAAGTTCACTTTATATATCCCTCTAAATAAAGTTAATGTGTTTCCTACTTCCCCTTCCCCCTTACTCCTGTATCTTAATGAATAACAGGCTTAATCACTCCATTATCAAGATAGCCTTTTTACAGCCATGCAAATGTTCTTTGGTGTATAATTTGTACATGCTTCAATCATCTATTACCATTGTTCTTTCTAAATGAGAAAATGCAAATATTGCACCAAGGGCCCCATCTTCACAGCTTACCAATGTAATTCCTGAAGTTGTTTAGCATAATTTTCCTGTTAATAAACTGCCAATTACAGTAATTTAGTTCTTAGTTTCCAAAGACCAAAAGGTAAATGATGATTTCCGGTGCCCTCCCAATTAATGTCTCGGGTTACTATTTTGGTATGTCTGAGAAAACAGAAAAATGGGGAGGACTCAGTTGTTTAAAGATAATACCAATGCAATTTCCTTTCAAATATTCAGAAGTTTTTCTTATCTGAGAAGCAAAATGTGATTTTCTATATATGCAATTGCTCTTGCATGTGAACATTCATAGGTATAAAACAACTAAAAACAGCATCAGAGATATCTGTATTATATATGAATGTGAGTCAGCTTGAAAAACTACCAAATAAAACTTTGTAAAAGCTTTTAGAAACACCTGCCACCAATTAAAAACTTTTTTCTTCTCACAGTAACTTCTGTTTGTTTTTCAAATACTTCCAAATCTCAGGTGATTATGCAGCACTTTATTAGTCAGTGTGAAATACTGCAAGAGAGAAGGGGAAAGAATATTTAAAGAAATGTTTATAGTTCCTGGGAAAGATTGAGAATTATTATGTTTAGAAGCAATTATGTTTTGAGCAGCTCTTCACATACACTGTTTTCTGATCATATCTCAACTTTTCTTATTAAACAGAAATTGCATGAAAACAGAATCCTTGTTTTTTAAAGAATTTGTCTGCTCTTCCTGTTTATTTCCCATCTGCTCCTGACATCATCATTTTCCTGATTTTTGAGGCGAATCAGGCTGATTTTTAATTGAGGAGTAAGCAGTAGGGAGTATCTTGGGAATTAAGGGTGCTGCTTTCAATTAAAGTGTATCAGTGAGTAAGTGTGGGAAACAAATGGTTTGATTTAGGGAGGAGTTGAAGGAAATAACTGAGGTGGAGGAAGCTTTTTGGTTATCTTGCTTTGGATGATGACTTTTCCCATCCTACCTGGAAGCAGTTCAAGAACCTGTCCCATGTTTTCTGATCTATTATTTCTTTCAAGAATACATTCACAGACTCTGTGAACGGATTTTGCAAATTTTGTCTTGCATAGTTGCAGCTCAGTTTAAAATAAAAAATAAAAAAACCCCCACCAAAACTCCCCCCAAAAATCTACATCCTCAAACCCCAACAAACAAAAAAAGGAAAGAGAGATTTCACCCTTCCCACACTGTTGGATTTGCAATTGTAAGAACCTGGGCTGAGCCTCCTGTTTCCTGCAGGAGGATAGAGGGCAGGCAGCAAGTGATTCGATCCCAAATGTAATATTTATTGGACATTCAGGAGTCAGGTATGGCAAAGAAATTTCCATAAATACTGGTGCTGAAGTCTGTTTTGGCTTCTCCAAACACCTGGAGTAGGCTGTTTCAGCACTGCTGTCTGTGGTCTCTGTAATGAAAATGAATTGACTCCTGTGGAAGCACACTCAGGTCAAGGCTCAGCTGTTCCTCAAATTCCACCTTCCTGCAAGCTGTGTCCAGAGCACAGAAGCTCAGGCAGTGCCATCACCACGTGGCACCTGCCCTCCCTCAGCTGAATGCAGCACCCAGGACCTTCATCAGCTGGACCTGAGCAGCCCCTGGGCCTGAGGAGCTGCCCCTGCCCATTATTTTGGTAGCCAGCAGAGCAGTTTGCTGGCCCAGCTGGCTCAGTGGAAGATCAGTGTAGGTAGGGATGTCCTTCATCCAGAGGTGGTGGCTGGATCCAGGGTCCTCAGGCACATTCACAAGCACTGTGAGTGGAGGTTGCTCAGCCTGGAGCAGGGAAAGCTCCAGGAAGCCCTCAGAGCCCCTTGCAGTACCTGAGGGGGCTGTGGGAGAGCAGGAGAGGGGCTTCAGGCCTGGAGTGACAGGACATGGGGTCTTTGCACTGCCATGGGGCATGGCTGGATTAGATCTTAGTAAGAAATCCTTGACTGCCCTGACACAGGTACCCAGAGAGGCTGTGGACTCCCCATCCCTGGAAGTGCTCAAGGCCAAGTTCAATATGACTTGGAGTAACCTGGTCTAGTGGAAGGTGTCCCTGCCCATGGCAGGGGCTGGAAGGAGATGAGCTTTAAAGACCCTTCCAAACTAAACTAAAATTTGATGATTAACACCAGGACAATCTTACACAATCCAGTGTTTACAGTAAGGCCTGCTCATTGCAAAAAAATTGCTTTTTTTTTTTTTTTTCAATGAGGAAAAAAAATCCAAGTGAGCTTCTTTGGGGACTTTATTCAAACATGGAGCACACTGCTAAGCTGGTTGCACATCTTTGATGTTGATGCTCGTCCAGCTCCTCTCCAGTGCAAAGCCTCAGGCAAGTGTTCCAACAAGAGAGGTTCTTCCAATGCTCTGAAAGCTAAATTGAAACTAAGTTATTGAAGTTATTAAACTTTAAGAAGGTGCAAGTGCATGTGCTAGCTAGGTACTTTTTGATAAGTATATACTATTAATAGCACTTTAAAAATCCCAACTCAAGATCTGCAGTATAGGTATTTTTCAAGATACTTTTGACTATTATGAGATTAATATATAGGGGCAGTTTGAAACTGGTACATTAATTTTAATCACTTTTCTCAGTTTGTATAAATGAGAGAGAAGTGGGCAAATCCTACAGAAAGACATGAGAATATATATACCTTATATACCTTAAAGGCATAGGTGGTGCTTCTGCATTTTGGGTTCAAAAGTTCTTGCTAAGCACAGGGAATAACTGACAATGGAATTTTTCAGATAGATTCAGCAACAGACTGGACAGGGCAGGGCTATCTGTAACTGTGGCAGTGCCAGTTCTCTTATAAGATAAGCAAATTCTGAAATAAACCTGGGAAGGGAAATAATTGTCTTTCTTCCCACTGAAGACCTTCCCGTGTGGACACTGGGAGAGTGCTGGGATATGTTTGCCTGTGCTTTTACTCTAAGTGCAGTTTTATGAGCATGCTATGGGGTTTTTGTCACTCTCTAGAGTGTTTGGTTGGTGCTGAATGAGTCAGATCAATCATATCACTTTAAAGTGCCTTTGATATAAATTTTACCTTTTTTTTTTTTT
>VXBR01002913.1:1851278-2057223 GCA_013400215.1 Cisticola juncidis | reverse complement strand
CACTGATTTTTTTTTTTTTTTTTTTAGTTTAGTTTAGTTTATAGGCTTGAGACTCAGGGCTCTGTGCTATTTCCTTGCTGGCCTTGAAGGTGCAGGTGCTGTTCTTTCCTAGGCTGACCTCTCTCCCTTGCTCTCCCTGTAAGTTCATTGCCATAGCCCGAGGCTGGGAAAGTGTGACAAGGGGCTGCCCTGGCACTGGTGTCAGGATATTAAATGGAACAAGGGAAGAACTTTGCATGGGAGTGACATCCTTGTGAATCTGACCAGAGGCACCACCTCACTGCCCACCCACGCTAGGGCTGTACTTTATCTGCCTGAGGACCAGAACCCCGAGGTTGTCACTGCTAATGATGCACCCAGTGTAGGGCAGGTTGGGGGCTGCTGCCACCCTGCTCCTTTGTGCTTCCTCAGCAGGCAGCCCCGAGGTGATTTAGCACAATGGGATGGGATGAGCGCTCATCACCAGGAAGCCTGCAAATGTTTGTAGTTATAATTAGGAAATGTTCTAACACTCCTATTAACCTGATTGATGTGAAGTCTTGCTTAGGCAGAAAACTGATTTTTCCCCAAGTGACTCCAATAGAAGAGCCATTTGGTTTGAAATAGAACTTAAAAGGAGTGCAAATTACTGATGATCCCTGTAACTAATGAACAAATAATTGGTGCATCCTCGGGGGTTTGTAGTGATGAGAGACCCCCAAAATGAGGATGTATGTTATGAGAGTGACACATTTTTATCCTATAGGTAGGACCACAGCAGTGTCTGCATAGACATGTGCTCCATCCTACACCAGGCTGGTCCAAAGCAAAGTTGACACTGCCCCATCCATACCCAGTATCAAATTTAGGACATATCTATCCCAAAAGGACAAGATCATTCTGTAATTGTGAGCAGAAGAACCAAATAAAAAGCCAGGCTGGCTTTAGCAGTGCACAGACACAGCTGTGTCATTCAGGACCAGGCTGGTGTTTGTGTGGTGTTGAGCTGCCCTTGCCACCCTGGATCACTGCTATTTCTGACTCCTCTGCGCCATTTCTGACTCCATGGCACCACAAGTGTGTGCCCTTGCTAACCTAACAGAGGGATAAAGAAATCTGCTCTATTTTTAATATCATTCTGGGAGAAAATGGCTGCTTTTCAGAAATTGAATGGTTTCTGTTCAAGGTTTACCCAGCACAAATGCACTAGTGATGCAGCTGAAGCTGTGCTCTGGGGCTCTGCACAATGCAAAGTTTCTGACCTAAAGAAGAGCTTGTGTGACCAAAAGCATTTTTGTTCTTTAGGTGTATTCACTGGCTTAATAAAAGCTCATAGCTCTCCATGCAAACCTTGCTGTCTAAGCCGTGAATTAAACTCCTGTGTTCTAAAGGACTTGATATTGACCTTACAACCCTTAAAAATGTGTTAATTTTAGACAGACTGAAGAAGATATATAGAACCAGGGTGGATCATGCTTCATTTGTACACAAGCAAAGTTCTGTAGTATAACCAAAGGACAAAAATGAGCTCGTAGTAGAGGCAATAGAGAGCCACAATGACAGTTATTCGACACTACTTTGTCCCATAATTATTTATGTATTAGTTGAAGCCACAATAATGTTAAAGTCACCCTCACTAAACATACAACACTTTGTATTTTGACAGCAGTTCATAAACATTAATGAATTAAGCTGAAGTAAACAGTTCTCTAAGATCAACCTTTCCTGAATGGAGCTGCAAAGGCAGATTAAAGGCAATGAGGAACATAAAACCACTCATCATCTGTTCAGAACTTGAGGGGAATAAAATTTGAACCTTCTGTATGCTGCAGACCCATTAATGAAGTATCAGAAGTGACTTTTATGTTCCTTGCAATTTGAACATTACGCTAACATAGGGTAGGAAGGGTCAGGAGAAAAATGTGGTTCAAAAGGACCTTGCAAATCTCAGTAATTTTAGATTTAGAGAAATAGAGAAAAATCTGTGCTTATGTGCTTGGAAAAAAATGGAAGTTTTACCTCAAGTGAATCTTGTATCTCTCTGGTTAATTGTCAAAATCCAGGCAATGCCATCTTCAAGGTGTATATTCATTTAAAAATAACCCAAGGTGTGAACCAGTGCAGCACAGCAGCAACCAATGTGAGTGATGTGGCAATGATCAGCAGAGTGTGGCAGAACAGAGGCTTTTGATTTCTGTAAGGAAAGTATATAGAACTGTTTGCTGACCAGGTATGTTTTGACAACAGCTGCTTTTTGGGTGACCCCTGTGCTCAGCAGAATCAAGGTTTCCTTTGCCTTTGGTCCCAGTCTGTGCCCTGGGGCTGCTCCCACCCATGCACAGAGCCAGGGAGCACCAGCATCAGCACCAGGCTGGCTGTAGGAGGTGCAAAATACTCACAGGCCAACTTTTTAAAGATCCTCCATGCAAAAGTGCTGCTTGTCTGAGTTTGGGCCAAGCAAAACTCAGCTATCTGAAAGTTTTTCTGCTGAACATGCAGGAACTCCTGAAAGCAGACTAAATTCCCCAAAAAATACAGACAAAAAACTTTCTTAGCATCTTAATGATCCCTTTGGGAAAGCTGGCCAAGTCAGACAGTAACATTCAGTAAATCCTTGTTATCTGTGCTTGCTTTACTAATGAGCCTGAGTATCATATTTAAATCCCTGTAGCTGTGTCTCATATATTGGCTGCTGTGAAAATAAAATATTTCCATTCAGCCATTGGTGTATATCACAGGCAGCTTGGCTGTGCTCCCAA
Source organism: Cisticola juncidis (assembly GCA_013400215.1). Taxonomy (NCBI): domain Eukaryota; kingdom Metazoa; phylum Chordata; class Aves; order Passeriformes; family Cisticolidae; genus Cisticola; species Cisticola juncidis. The sequence goes on along the minus strand of VXBR01002913.1, from coordinate 2,054,485 downwards.
AATGCCTTTCCTGTTATTAGTGTATTGTGGGCCTTGGAATGGTCACTGTGATGGATAGGATGGTGGAGGCCATCAGAGGGCAACATTTCAAACCAAGAATGCTACAGCTATTGGAGAGTAATTGAGATATTGTGTATTTGCACAGGTCTGCTTTAGAAATATTCCTTGGGCAAAGGCTACATTTGATTAAGGGCTTTCCTGCTCAGATCATGGCAAAGTCACATTCAAAGAGCAAGAGGGAAATAGAAAGGGAAGCTCAAAAAATAAGATGGGACATTTCCAGTATAGCCCAGTTAATGACTGGGGATATTGTTTGGAAGCAGATGGATGAGACTTCCTTATGGATACAGGAGTTTTTAGTGATATGACCCATATTCTTTTGATCAGGCAACATTTTGGGTAAGGCTCACCTTCCTTGGTGTGTTTTGCCTCTTTTTTGAGTAATTTTCCTGAATTAAGAGCAACAAATTATTATTTGTAGATTTTTGTAGATCTGCATCCCTAAGGCCATAAGTAAAATCAACCGGCTCAAAGCGATGCTGAGGTTGTGTTTGGGAAGCTGTGCTTGGTCCCCCTATCCTAAACAGGGACTGGGAGTGTGACTGCTGTGAGGAAGGCAAAAGGATTTTAGTGAGGAAGGTGTGTTTAGAGTGGAAACACCCAGCCAGCCTAGCAGATAATTGTACTTTTCACTTCCAGCCTCTGGGAATACTCCTAAATGAGATAGAGGAAACAGCATGGGCGGTTACGGAGAGGCTCACAGGGAAGGTGTGCTTCTAAGTGAATTGTTGGTTCTGAGAGCACAGGCTGCCTTTGTGTGCAGGAGTTTTTATATCCTGCTGCCTCATTATCTCAGTAACTTACTATGGTTTTATGTCTGTGTTGTGCTGCAAATGGACTGCTCATAATCCCCTTTTTATAGACTTAATCTGGTGCGTAATAAATGCCTATGCATTCAGCACAGCATCTTCCTCTTTGTGGTGGGGGCACAGTTTGAGCAATTCCTGGGTAAGCTGAAAACACCCCTCATGCCTGTATTTTAAAATCCCCTCTTTTCCAATCTGACTTTCAATCGGTGTTGGTGCTGACATTTCTGTGTGAAATACAGCAGAGTGTTTACTTCTGGAAAGATCACTGCCAGCTGTCCTAGCTGCAGTATTCTGTATGCACACTGTGCTAATCTAATTAACATCCCCTCTGGAACCTGGAAGTTAACATTGGACAAGACTCTAAAGCTGTTTTTGAAGACTCTGGTAGCTTAGGTACTTGCTGAGACCGGCTGGATGAATTCTAGAAACTGCCTTCTCAAACGTTCAGTGAGATAACTGTTATGATTTCACATTACCTGTACACACAAGCCAGTTAATTTGTCTTCAGTGAACATTTGTACAAGTGAATTATTCACCCATCTGCAATATTTGTCTTTAAAATGACTAGACAATTCAGCTCTGTGTGGAGATGTGCCTCCGTATGAATTCATAAATCCGCAATCACTGGCAGGACATTTTCCGTAGCAGCTATGATCTATTTGTTCTCCCTTTTTTTCTCTCCAAGGGTTAGCCCAGACCCTCCTGCTTTGACATGAACAACAAGCAAACAACTTGCATAATATTCAATACCTCCTAGTTTGAATATAAAGCTCCAGCAATGCTCCCCACCACTGCAGCTTGTCAGGTGAGCAGCTCTCAGATTATTATAAAGCATCAATTTTGTGCTAATTTTTTTCTTCTCACACTGCAGACATAATGAGCATACAGGTACATGTGATGAGCTGAAATTACTGAGCTAAGTGAGAAAGTAATAATGCAAATGTAGAGCATTTTTTTGCTACTATTAATGGTCAGCTCTGAGCCTCCTAGCAGAGGGAATTCTTTTGGAAGGCAGCGTTTCCTTCTGTTCAGAGATGCTCAAAGCTTTCACACTCTAGGGCAGCACAAAGAGGACACAGAGGGACATAAAATCACTGTTGTAGATAATCCTACTGTTTTGGATAAGGGCAAATTTGGGAAGAAACTTCTGAAGGGTATCTTTCAAGAAAGCAAATTTAAGCAAATTTAAGGGAAGCAGCTCTTCCCTTAACTGGTTTGGGAAAAGATTTCTTCAAAGAAATGTGGACAAAAAATTGTTTCTTTAACAAGCATAGTATTCACAAGCATAAAAAAATTAATAACATGGAACAACAAAACCTCTCCCTGTTCTGAAGAGATGGCAAATTCAGAAAGTCTCCCTCGTGGGTGTAGCTTGGCTCACTCAGCCTGTGATCAATCCCTCGGGCCCCATGGGCCACACGTGTGAGCTCCCGGTGTTCTTCTGGGCCCTTAGCCTAGCACAGGTTTGATTAGCTCCAAGAAAAAGAAAAACTATAGTCTCAGGAACTTCTCTGCCTCAGCTAGCAGGAAAACTAACTAAAAGCACAGGAGAGCTCTCTCTTGCTGTCTACTGCAGACAACACTGGCTGTGAGAAGGATGCAGGGGAATAAGTGCAGTCTGTGATAACAAATGCTGCACTTCTCTCCCCCTTCACTGCCAGAACCTGTCTAAAAGGTGTAGAACTTAATATCCAGCATGAACACAACAGATGACTGGAGATACAAGCATCACAAAGTCACCCCAGGACACCTACCAATATTGCCTTTACTGGGATTACCCCAGGGCTGGCATTGCCCCTGGCAGGGAAGCAACTGGAATTGTGCTTAAATGGCCAACTCTTTTCCTGGTGGAAAAATGGGAAGAGTACTAGCAATTGATAGTTGCCTAATGTAATGATTCAGGAAGTTGTTTCAACAGCTTTACCTTAAGAGAGTCTAAGCTTTAAAGAGCAGTAAGCATATTTTTTTAAATGCCTTTTTGTGTGGTCATTAATAGAGACATTCTTTGCAAGAGATGATGAGCATGAGGGATTCCATCGCATGAGCCTGGAGATCACAGAATCAAAGAATCATTAGGTTGGAAGGGACCTTCAAGATCATCAAATCCAACCCATGCCCCAACACCTCAACTAAACCATGGCACTGAGTGCCACATCCACCTTTTTTTTAACACTTCCAGGGATGGTGACTCCACCACCTCCCTGGGCAGACCATTCCAATACTTTATCACCCTTTCTATAAAAACCCTTTTCCTAATATCCAACCTATATTCCCTTGGCACAGCTTGAGACTGTGTCCTCTCCTTGTGTCAGTTGCTGCCTGGATAAAGAGACCAACCCCACCTGACCACAGCCACCTTTCAGGGAGCTGTAGAGAGTGATAAAGTCAACTCTGAGTCTTCTTTTCTCCAGGCTTGTTGAAGTCCAGGTACACAACCCCACAGGCTTTCCTGCATCCAGAACTGCTACAAAAAGTTGTGCTCCACACACTCTGAAAACTTCCTGGACTGCCTCTTTTCTGCTGTATTAAGTTCCCAGGAGATGTCTGGTAGGTTGAAGTCACCTACAAGAACAAGGGCTGGTGATCCTGAAACATTCTCCAGTTGTTTATAGGATAAGTTGTCCACCTCTTCTTCCTGGCTGGGTGGATGATAACAGACTCCCAGCAGGATTTCAGCCTTGTTGGCCTTCCCCTGAATTCTTATGCATAGGCATTCAACTTCATCATCACTAGTTCCAGTACCTATGGCATCAAAAGCCTCCCTAATGTAAAGGGCCACCCCTCCACCTCTTCTCCCTTTCCTGCAGCATCCAGTGCAGTGCTCCAGCTGGGTGAGTGATCCCACCGTGCTCCCATGATGGCAATTTAGGGTTTGATCTCAGCTTGTACAAACTAGAGCAGTTCCAGCCAAATAAGCAGTAATTTCCACAATCTTAGGAGGTAGTCCTGAATATCCATGGTTTTGAAGAGCAAATTTGCTGAAGTATTTACTTGTGACACACATTTTGTGGATATATCAACCCTTACTGAAGTGCTGAGGCCTGAGTGGTGCACTGAACTGTGCTGAGTGAGGGACAGCATTTACCAGCAGTTAGTGATTCCTTCACTGACACTTGTGTCTAATTGCTGACATGCAGCAAACAAAGAACTGTACCTGAATTCCTATCCAAAGAGTCTCTTTCTTCAGATATTTACTTCATCCCTCTACTGAAAAAAATGAGAAAAGCATGCTTCTCTGAAAAAATATCTTTTTTCATCAGGTAGGAAAGGTTGGATTTGCCCTGGCTTTAAATTATTCTGAAATGACTCACAGATTTTACCTTGAAAGTGATGTGGTTTGCTGCATTAAAGAGACTTGTGAAGAAAGCAGCTAACACACTCACAGGTTACAACATATTTCCACCAATTTTAGGATTTAAGTTCTGCTAATGCCTATGTACTCTCTGTTAATGTCTACATGGAGAATAGAGTGTTTTACACTTGAACTTTAGTAAAGTGAGAACATGCAGCTGTAGTTATACAGCAGAAATGATCATACCCACTCTGGCTCTGACTGTTAAGTACCCAAGAAATAAGCTTCTAGAGAGTAGATAAGTCATCTCTTGTGACAGGAAAGATTTGCCTAGTAAAGGGAGAGTCTAAATCAAAATTCTCCTGGATCAACTAGACACCAGCTTTCTAAACTGTGTAATTTTGTTATCTGAGCTGCTTTCTCTCCTGTGCCCCCGTCCATGCTGCTCTAATTAGAAGGATAACTAACAGAGCAGCGTGACATTGCTAACAGGGACATTGAAGTTTTAGTTGAACATGCAAATTAGCTTTGAGGTTTCCTGCAGTCCTAAAGATTTTATGGTAATTTTCCATTTCTGCATAGGGATATTTGCATTTAGCAAGACAGTTTAGCTCTAATCATCTGTCAGGTGTTGCCAATCTGCTGTCAGTTGGCTAGAGCCATCAGCTTAGAGAGTTTCTAATATTTCTGTGCCCATTGTCTTTAACGGGCATCTGGAAGCTGGCTCCTGGGGATGCTCATGGATATTCCAGAGCAAAAAGGGCATCAAGGTATCAGTCTGACCTACTGAACCTCGCAGACCAAGCTTGCAAAATGCTGTAGGCAAACCAAGCAGCAGTGTCTGACTGCCAATGCCCTGTGGAGCATTCCTCACCCTCCCACTCTTGTTTTTCCATTTTCCTGTGATCTGATCTGTTCAAGGCATGGTGTAACCCCTGATTTTGCCCCCAGTCAGAGGCATCTATAGGTGCTTTCCAAATATCATTTGTATGAACACCTCTTCATTTGGCTACTGCTATTGGGAAAAAAAAAGAAGCTAATCAAGAGTATCTCAGCATAAATTCTCTGGATTTCTCCTCCTCTCAGGCAGGTTGTGTTTTCTTTACAGAAGGTGGCACAAGGTTCTTGCTCCTTTGTTCTCCTGCTGTGTTGAAATGCAGGTTCTGTTATAACGGGGCTTGGAGCAACCTGGCCTAGTGGAAGGTGTCCCTGCCCATGGTAGGGGGCTTGGAACTAGATGAACTTTAAACTGCCATGGCCTCACCATCCTCACAAGGAAGAATTTCTTCCTAATATTTGATCTAATCCTGCCCTCCTCAATCTTAAAGCCATTTCCCCATCTCCAATGACTGCATGCCCTTGTACACCTATGTGTATCTATGCCCCTGGCTTAACACCACACATGCCAGTGGCTCCAGACGTGCCTCATGTGCCCTTCCTGTCCAGCAGCTTCACTTTCACTGCCTCCAGCTCTCTACCTTAGCTTCCTGTGAAAGTTCATTCACTCTAACTGGGGCTCCCCATCCCTCTCCAGCCTCACAACACAAAAGTCTTGATTTTTGGGCACAACCCACACCTCTTCAGACCACAGACAGCCAAGCTGTTTCCTTGTCCCTCCTCCACTGGACTCCTCTCTGCTGCTGCTGCAGGATGGTGTCTCCTGGACCCTTCTGGTGGCTGTATTCCTCTGAGTCAAAGGCACAAAATCCTGCCTCACTGGGTTTTCAGAACTCACAGTTCTCCCTCCTGCAGCCCTGAGGGAACTGTGACCAGGTGATGTCACAGCCCAGACCTCATTTGTTAACCAGTTCCTTGTCCCATTGATTATTTCACCAGCCTTGCTGATTTAACAGCTCGATTGAAGTTCATGTAATTCTTGTTTTCAGTCTCAGTCTTGCTTCCTCTTGCTGTCCCTTTCTCAGAACTATAAATCAAACATTAATATTGATCAGCATTTAATGCCTGGCACAAAGGAAAATCTGCTTTTATATGATATGAGCTTTTAATAAAACATTCATGAGGGCAAAGGAGAAGTTTCAAACATGATGGCCAGCCCATCTTTCCTCCTCCTCAAACACAGGAGGCAGGTATCAGGACTTACAGCTGCAATGGAATTTGGATTTGACTTTTAAAACCAGATTTGGAAAAGTCAAGGGACTTGTTACTCACAAGGATTGGCTGAGAGACCTCAAATGCTTTTATCCTCTGTGTACACAGGATATTTTCTCAAATACCAGTGCTCTGAATTTTAATATCAATCATTCTATCAAAGCTGGATAGGTTAACTGCTTCCAAATGCCTTGCCTCATTTAGCCAGATATTTACTCATGTCCTGCTATGTGTTCCCTGTGAAAGTACAGTCAGATTTCTAATGGTATGGACTGGTGCTTAAAAAGCAGCAACTGAGCTCTACCAGTCAAAGGGACTTTGACAGATGAGTGCCTCCTGTGGTTCAGGTAGACATGGGCTTGCTGGACTCTGCTTGTCAGGAAACTCTCACATATAACTCAAATGCTGAAAGTGCCTTCTTGTTATTCCCCTATTAGCTTGAGAACGTGGGGAGGGACAAAATAAGGAATTGACGTGTGAAGAACCAGAAAGTTCAATGCAGCTAAATCTGTTTCGAGGATTTTGAAGTAAATCAGATTATTTTGGCCTCCTTATAACCAAAGCAGAGAGATCACATCTCAGCTCAGAGAGACAAGCAACATCTCTGCTGTGTAAAGGGAATCCAGAGATAAAGCTAAGAGAAAATTAAAAGGCAGGAAAAAATAAAAACAGAACAGGAATACAGGATGAGAAGAGCAGAGGACCCAGAGAGAGGACAAAGAACACAAATGTCATGAGAATTGCATCTATAAAATAAAAAGACCTAAGACTACTCTGCTGTAAAATTAGTATTTTTCAGCGTAGACTGTGGAGAAACTCCACCAGATATATCCAGCTACTCTGGCTACACAAAAGCATTTCTGAATGTACTCCTGGTGCATTGGGTTTGATGCTCTCCTGGCTTTCACCTGGCTTTGATGTGGTTTATGCTGGTGTGTGTGAGAGAAGATGTACTCTGAGAGCAATTGTCAACAAATAACAGTATATAAGGAGAATAGGGCTCAAAAGATTATGAGAGCTGCCTAATCTGAAGATCTATCATTATCCTTCAATCATCAGATCCTACTGGGAAAAAAAAAAAAAAGCTACTCCTGGTTCTTTTTTTATCATGAACTTTGAAGAAGCTTCAGTGTTTACCAGTATCTGCTGATTGTTTGATCTTCAAGATAAGTGTAGCCCCGGATTCATGAGCTGCTGAAGAGTTGTGTTTCTACCACACTATGGAGTAGCTAGAGACACTGAAGTCCTCTAAATCATTATTGCTTATTAGGGAAACTTTTGTTTTCACTGCTGTTGGATGACAGTTCATTTTAATTTTGCTTTCTGAGGATCCTCTCCATCAACGACTGCAGTCTGCATAAGTGGGAATATAAAGCAATTGACAATAAATCAATAATAATTCAGGATTGCGTTGGATTTTTTCCTTTGTTTCTAACAGGTATTTATCAGGGTGTTATTGACGCCTTGAGAAGGCTGACCTGGAATAGAGATAACACAGAGCTAAGGGAATAAAAGAGGTATTATTAAAAGGCCTTAAAGGATACACCTTGGGCAGTACAAAAGGCCAGGGCTACACCCAAGATGGATCCAAAATGGTCACAAAAATGAATGACCGGTCACGAGGTCTCACCCTTTTATAAATTTTGGTCCATTTGCATATTAGGGTTAATTGTCTGGTTACAGTTTCAGATTATGAAGTCCCAATCCTTCTTGCTTTCTCTCTTCAGCCCACCATTGTTTCTGCTTTTGGGCCTGAAACTTTTAACGGTTGTCCTTGGTCTCAAGCTGGGAAAGGATTTGTTTTGTGTACCCACTCTGTGAAGAGAGCTGACTGACACTTAATGTGAGGCTCCAAACTACACCCGTAGGCAGCACAGAATCTGAAAAACATCAAAGCTAAAAGTTAAGGCATTATTATGGCCTGGCAGCCTGAGGTAGATGAGCTTCCAAATGCAGGACCCTGTGGCTTTGTCCTGGTTAAGGTAAATTTCAGGAGGAAACCTCTGAATGGGGTCCCACCAGAAAGCAGATTCAAACAGCCCCTCTCCCTCATGGTTCTGGAAAGGATTTCCTTGGAGGAAAGGGGAAAATACTGTTTATTTAAACAAGCAAAGTATTCACAAGTATAAAAAAATGAGTAATATTAAACAGTAAAACCTCTTGCTGTTGTGAGGAGATGGCAAATTCACAAAGTCCTTGTCATGGGTGTAGCTGGGCTCGCTAAAAAAAAAGTTTAAATGCAGACAAGAGGGGAAAGCTTTCCAGTCTTTGATCAAGCACTAATCTAAACAGTCACGTCAACAGAGGTTTAAACTCAGGAGCTTTATTTTTGGCTTTTCAACTCTTTTTTTTAATATTGAGCAAGTTGTTTTATTGCTTCCAGCCTCAGTTTCCCATGGTTGGAACAGAGATTTTTGGTAGTATCTCCCTTTACAGCATACCTTGCTACCTGTTTCATGAAAGTGTGTACTAAAGTTTAGCCCTCTTTGTTGCATCCAGATAATGGTTTTCCATTTTAAACCAAAGGGGGAAAAAGGCCCATCATCCACAGAGGCTGAGCATGGAGCCTCTCTCTCATCAGTGAGAGGAGAGGGACAAGGTCAAGGCTGCTGTGCATATCTGCCTCTGTGTGCCATGCCTCTGAGAGGGATGGAGGAGTTTAGTTGCCAGGGCTGTCAATCTGGCACCTTTAACCAGGTATCTATAAAAAAGGGGGAAAAATGATGAACCATCAGTCTCAGGTGCCTCATGAGTGCTCTTGTTTGCAATGGTCCATAGCTTTAGTCTGCTAAGAACAATTCTGTTCATCCTCCTGTCTGCCCAGCAGATGAGCAAAATTACTGACAGCAGAAATATTCTGAAATAGAGGATATTAAGCAAGCACACAGATGATTGATGTCTGCTGTTCTCCCAGTGGAGTTATCACTTATGTGATTTAAGTTCACTTCAGTGACATTTCTGCCCTTGAGGATTTCTCTCCTCCTTTGCAGAGCTGTGTGCACTTTACTTGAAGTTTTGTAAACAGCTGTGGGGAAGGATCTTCCCAGTGCAGGACTGTGTTTCCATCAGTGTCACAGGCATCAGTCAAGCAGGCTTTTTTTCAGTGAGAGCAAATGTCACAAGCATCCCAATGGCTGAGTTAGTTCTCTCTATTCATTTTACCAAAGCTCAGGTACTCATGTCAGGCTGTAGACTCCTCAGCTGTCTGAGAATCCACAACTTCATTTCACTCTGAAACAGCAGTTTTTGTCAAAGGGGGGTCAGGCTGACTTCACAGATAAAGGCAATGGTAGATACTGGGGAGGATCTTTAGCTCTGAAAGGCGTTTCCCTCAAAAATCTTTCTATCTTTAAGAACACACTGCTGGAGTGGCATTTGTGGAGGTTACCCATGATGTGGCAGATGAGAACAAAGAAGAGGCAGAGGAGCTGTTCCTGCTATATCGGCCAAGACAAGAAATAAACCCGTCCTCTTACATCAACATATGCATCAAAGCCTATAAAGAGATAAATAAAGTAAGCTCATACAGTATCAAGCTCAAAGAATGTGATGTAACAGCTTCATTATCATATTTATGTCTTCCTAATTGCACTCTGCTGAGATCACTTGCAAGCCTAGCGTGTATTTCTGTATAATAGGATCAACTGTATTTGATCTTAAGCTGTTTTCAACAGAAAACTGAAATGAAAGGTGAGAATCAGAAAAGAGCATGAAAATTATTGCCTAACTTTAATAGTAAAAGTATTTTCCCCTAAGAAAACTTTCCTACTGTAAATGTGTGACCCATTTTCTGGAATCCATCTGTATATTTGTACCATGCTGTGGGAGCTAGGACCAAAGACCGAGGATCTCACAGGCTGCGTTGTCTATATGCTAAGAAAAGCAGCAACTGTACATGAGGAAGCAATTTGTAGCAAAGGGAAAACTATGCCTCCTGCATAAACTATAATATTGAGCAAATTAATATTAGTACCTGTGCTCAGAGGTCATCTCCAGCCTTGAAATAGTTTTGCCTTCTGTGCTCAGTATTGGTTTTAGGCACTGGTGATTTTGAGTGAGAACTGTCCAAAAAGATATGTACAGTTCCTTATTTGGGAATGATCAACTCTTCCAGTAAATGGACAAGGAAAAGGATCTGATCTTCATAATAACATGATAAAGTGACACAGAATTTAGGAAAGGATTGTTTCAAACTTCTTGTCACGCTGTCACTGACAAGCAAGTCTCGATGGCTCCAAGTGCTGCTGCTAAGATTGAGGTTTATTAGGAAAGCTGCTTTCTCCTGGGCATGAAATTACTCCAAGAGTAGCTAAGGAGATGTATTCCAGTAATCTATGGACACATGTGCTGCAGATCACTGGCAATTGCTTCAGTAAAAATAACAGCTGCATTAATTCTGTGTAAATTCCTCAGAAAACAACTACTTGTTTTATGCAGCAGTTAGAAAAGTGAATTGATTTAATTAGTGGATGCACATTTTGTTGAATGTGTGCATATTATTATTCTACCAATTTCACAGATGCAAACCCTGAGCTCACAAATAAGAATCTTAAGGAATCATGACATCAGTGTGTGCTCATGCTTTGGTTTGCACTGTGGGCTCTCACACCAACAGGATCAAATCCAGCTGAGTCCCAAAGCCCTTGGACACCAGCCCTGGGTGAGTGATCCTCCTTGTGAAGAAGCTGGTTCTGACAAATTGGCTGGTGTAGAGGACAGTGGCCCCACAGTGTGATATAACTTCACATTAGAAGCACTGCATCGAGATATGCAGGATAGCCTTTCCAAGAGGTCCTTGCCAAAGAAGCTTGTTTCTGGGACAGTGAGTGATGACTGAAGAAAGTGAACAGGAAAAGTCAAGAGGAAACACACTAAAGAGTCTTACTGCAGCTTTTTTATTCAGTATTAGTCTTATTCAAAGCTGCAGTAAGAATGAGCATTGCCAGAAAAATATGCAGTGTTCTGGCTTTAGGTGACAGTCCATTGGCTGGATAAAAAAAAGTGTAATGGGTTCAAGCTGAAAGAGGGGAGATTAAGATTAAATGTTAGGAAGAAATTCTTCCCTGTGAGGGTGGGGAGGCCCTGGCACAGGTTGCCCAGAGAAGCTGTGGCTGCCCTGTCGCTGGAAGTGTTCAAGGCCAGGTTGGATGGGGCTTGGAGCAACCTGGAATAATTGAAGGTGTCCCTGGCCATTGCAGGGCATGGAAGAAGATGAGGTTTAAGGTCCCTCCCAACCCAAACGATTCCAGGACCCTGTGATTCCCTGACTCTGTTATTGCTGCCCACTGCAACTCTCTGGGGGCAGCCCAGGGCTGTGCTTCCAGGGCTGCTGAGGGATGTCTCCAGCTGAACTTTACAGTCTGTGCTCCCAGTGTAGCATCCCAAAGTGCTTCCAGGGTGGCTGGCAAACTTAAAAATGCCTTGGCATAAGACTACTAAGTTTTATCCTCCCCATAAATTTGTCCAAGGACTAGGAGTGTTTTAAGACATATCAACCTAAAGAAGTTTTAGAGTGCGCTGGAAAAGAGCTATAGTGCTGCAATTTACAGCCAGGAACATTCACCTGGACAATAAGAATCCTGGTGCATTGAGCTGAAAAATATGCTGCAGTGTATGGTATTGGCTTGTTTGTAATAAACCACTAGCCTGGTACATTTTATTGGTTTTACAGCCATTTATTGTTTTGTTTTCAGAAATACAGTATGTAAGCAAAACTGATAAAATAGTTTATTACAAAGCAATTGTTCAAGAAGGGGAAGACCTATCAGAAGAGGTATCTCTTATAAAGTATTCAGTGGGTGCCATGCATTAGGGGACAAAATGAAAGGGATGTTGGAGACCATCACAAGTTCTCCACTCTCTTTAGTCGGGCTGAAGAGAGAGTTTCTCACAAGGTCTTGGACAATTATCAGTGAACTTTATCAGTTGGATCTCAAATAAGAAGACAAAGCAGAAGAACAATATTTACGATTGGTTATTTATCACGCTTTTATTAAAAGGTTTCAGCTACTCAGTGAGAAAGCAGAGGGAACCAGAGGACACCTCTGAGATCAGACAGATCTCTGAGGAGAGCAGCAGTTTGAACCAACACCTATTAAATTCAGTTAGCTGTGGTTCTCCTAATTCTTCTTTTGGATTCTTCTTTTACAATGTTTGATATGCTTGTTTACATTCAAGTAAACTCTTTAAAACCTTATCTAATTTCTCACTTCTCCTTACCTGGGCAGCATATTAATACAATGCATATGATGAGCTAACAAATCCATGTATATGTTTGTAAGATGGGGACTCTGGATTTCAGTATTTGCGCAGTGAGGCTTGTTAATGACAAAGAATCAATTAGTGTCAGTCTCAAAGGACCAAGTCCAAGGAGATGCTGTTGTAAGAAAACCACCAGAGTTCTGATTATTTAAGACAGAGTAGAGTTTACCATGGCTTATGCTGGAGATTTTACCAGAAATCACAAGAAATGTACAAAATAAATGGCAAAATGTTGTATTAAAGCAGTTAGAGACCAGATAGCCTTAGAACCTTTTTTCTCTTCTTTGTCTATGGTTAAATAATTTATGTCAGTCTTCAAGTGCTCCAGAGCAGCTCAGCACTAGTGTCCAGTGTATTTCCAAGAGTAATGTTATCACTCTGCCTCTTCAGCATCCACACACCCAGTGAGGAGCAGCTTGTCCAGGAAACAATGGAGTTTTGTGGTGTAGTGTTTGTCTTTCCAGCCCCACTGAACAAGACCCTCCTCCTTTATAATTCCATGAAGGTAAGAGATCAGCTCTGTTGGTTGGAGCGTGGTGCTAATAACACCAAGACTGTGGGTTCAATCCCTATTTGGGTCATTCGCTCCAGACTTGGACTTGGAAAAGGGCCCCCAAACCCTAACCCTAACCCTAACCCTTAACTTTAACTAACTTTAACTTTAACTTTAACTTTAACTTTAACTTTAACTTTAACTTTAACTTTAACTTTAACTTTAACTTTAACTTTAACTTTAACTTTAACTTTAACTTTATTTCTGTTCAAGTTTCAGCTTCAGTTTCAGTTTCACTTCCGGTTTCAGTTTCAGTTTCACTTTCAGTTTCAGTTCCACTTTCACTTTCAGTTTCACGTTCAGTTTCACTTTTAACTTTCACTTTTTAACTTTCAATTTTTAAATTTCACTTTTTAAATTTCACTTTTTAACTTTCACTTTAAATTCAACTTTTTAACTTTCACTTTAAATTTAACTTTTTAACTTTAACTNCCTAGCACCGCCCCCATAAAATCTAATTAGCATAAAATTAGGGTTAGGGTTAGGGTTTTAGGGTTAGGGTTAGGGTTTTAGGGTTAGGGTTAGGGTTTTAGGGTTAGGGTTTTAAGATTTTTCCCACATGCAAGATGCCACATTTTGGAACTCTGGCTGCTTTTGCAGTGCCAACTGTCTCCCACAATCTGACATCAGGAACATGGGGAGGTGAGTTTAGTTTCCCATGGAAAAGGGCCCCCGTTCGTGTCCACCACCCTCAGCCTGGAAAAATGGCTTCCGCCTGCCAAAATGCCGTACGTTTTAAGATTTCTCCCACATGCAAGATGCCACATTTTGGAACTCAGAAAATTCAGTGATTCTCTGTGAAACAAAATAAAAGAGCATCCAAACAAAAATTCCCTCCATTTCCTGAGCTCCCAAAGGTGCAGGTGGTTTTGGTTTCAGAGGTACAGAATGGTCATGGACCGTGATCCCCAGCTTTGTAAATGCAAGTTCGGACTATCAGCTATGGAAGGAATAGCTCTCCCCAAACCATGCCTTTGAGAAACCAGATTCCTTCAACACGTCAAGTATTTTAGATTTCATCCTGGTCTGAATGAGGGAGTAATGTTTGATGGATACTCAGTTCCACCTGCAGCCTTTCAGCAACTTGAAATGTTCACTGTATCTCATGTCCTATTTAGTCTTTCTGCTGATCTGTCTGTAATTGAGCAGCTCTTCCCAGCACACCCACTACAGCTTCATCCTTAAACTGCAGGAACGAGTTCCAGCTTATTATTGGACTGCTTAATGAGGCCATTCAGGTTGTTTTGGAAGAGTAGTCCTCATCGTCTTACCCCAGGGATTTAAATAGGCTCATCTATCAAGGCCAAGCCTTGATAATTCCTTTATTTCTGGTGGCATTTTAAATCACACAGAAACCAGGAGCTTCTGAGCAGGGAAATAACTTCCTGCCATTAGGCAGCACATATCACCAACCAAGAACACTCTTGAAATTTATATTCTTAGCTATGGCACTTGCTCAGAACTAATGAATTGGGCTGGGACAAACAAATCACTTTTTCAAATATTAAGTATCTCATCAAAGGATTAGTTTTCAATGATGTGTTTTAGCAGTAAGAGGCTAGTTTTTTTCCTTTTATTTTCTGCGTTTTTACTTAGCTTCCAAGCCCATATGCAATTCTGTATTGCTTTTGCAAACTGTATCTCTCAGAGCTCTCACACCAAGCCCCGTGTTTTAGTATACTCTTCCCTGTGTGCCCACATTCTCTGGTTTCTTCCTTCTCCCTTAAATTTTTTAGCCTGTGAGTCAAAGATTCATTATAGTGAGGAGGGAGCAAAACACTAAACCTTTCAAACCAAAATGAGAGCTTTTCTTTCAAAGAAATAATCTTCATTAGGGTAATGATGAGCAATTATAGGAAGCTGGTGGCATTTCAATAATCATACTCCTATTGTTTTGCTCAACAGATGCTAGTTCACGTTCTAGAGAACTCCTTTATGTACTACTAAGATCATCCTTGTAATATGACAGATTTCCTGACCTTTTTGGTCTTCAAAGGATTTTCACTGAGCACGCTTGTTCTACAGAATAATTGTTGATAGCACTCCCAAAACCCCAGGTACTCTCAGTTGAACCTCTAGCAGAGTGAAATTTTTGAGTTTCAGAATGTGAAATTGTCTTGACCCCTGTTGAGAAAATCACTATAGATGGATTTCTTTATAAATATTGTTGTAGAAATAGAAATTTATTAGAAAGGCAGGAGAGGATGATACAGCTCCTTCCTTGGAGTGATTTTAAGGGGTTTGGAGCTTCCCTTGCATAAGGGCAGAAGGGTTGTGGAATGTGTGGAAGATAAAATTGTCTTATAAAAAAGACAGAGGTTGAAAGCAGTAGAAAGAATATTTATCATCCAAAAGTTCTTATTTAAGCAAGAAATTCAAGTCTAGACTTGATTTAGGATTCAACTAAAGGCTGACAACAGTCTGAATATGGATGGAATTTCAACATGAGATTCATTGCACAATATACTCTAACATTAATTGTTCAGTATTATTGATGCAATTGGAAATTAACTCACTGATGTAACTCTGCTACTGCTGAATCCTATGGTGACATCCAAGATCTCCCCATGAATCTTTCTCCATTTTCTCCATGAAGTTCTCCAAATACATCCTGGTGTCAGGTGATATCCCTCTGCAGCCTTGCTCTGTGACCATGGCAGCTTCTTCCTCCTGGCCAGGTTTGCCCTGTGTCCCTAAAGGTGTTTGGCCCACGGACATGTGGTAATGAAAAGTGCACTGAATTCATTTACTTGTGCTTCTACTCCCGGTGCCAGCTCTTGAACTCAAGTATTTCTTTGGTCTTTCTTTGTATTCAAGTTGATTGAGAGGGCTGAGCCATATACAATATTCAAATTGCTTTTATGCATGAAGAGATTTTCAAGAAATCAGTGCACTCTTTGAGTGACATAATTAATACATGAACTGGCTGCCCTTTAAAGACAGCAGTAATGTTCCTTACAAAGACCGATGCACTAATAGTACATTCAGTAATGTACTTTTTAAAAGCTAAATTCTTCATTTTTGGTATTTGAGTAGGACACAGGATTAGGCATGCTGAGCTGTATTTATTAGCAGAAAACTGATTATTATTACTGACCAATCAGCTTTTTAATGATTCAGTGAGCATGTTGTTTTTTTATAGTAATGAATACAGGGCTCTTAATCAGGTGATCTGACAAGTGTGCAGTTTGCCTGGAAAATTATGCTGGAATGAAAGTGGTTTTATGAAGAATAAAAAAGGGGAAAGAACCTATAAAATGTTGGTATTTAAAAGAGAAAGGGTCAGGAAATGCTGAAGGAACAGAGCATTTCTTTCTGTTTATCATCAGTGTGCAGATATTTGGACAAAATTCCCTGTTAGTGTCAGAGATACATTATGCCCAACTCAAGACAAACTTCAGGTCTGGTTTTAACATTTTCCACTGAAGATCAAAGGAGCAGGACTGAAATGTTCTTTATAAGCAGGAGGGTAATATGGTACTGTGAAAGGCCTCTGTAGAATTCAGATGGCTGCAGCTCCCCTGAGCTCTGGGGTCATGTTTACCTTCCTCTAGTTAAAAAAAGAAATATTTATTTTTACTTCGAGTATATATTTGTCTCATTTCTTACCCACTTATGTGCCCCTAAGGCATCTTAGTCCTTCTACCAACCTGATCTATTTTCTGATACTGATCTTACTTCATATCCCTGAAAGTGCCTTCTCCTATACCCAAGAGCCTGGCCTGGAGGATACTGATGGGTTTTGGGGGCTGCTCTTCACACTCACCACAGCCAAAGCAGATTTTCACACTGACAAAGTCTATGAAAGGAAATAACTGACTTGCACCTGACAACAGTAATTGAATGAGGCTCCATGGAGATTTCTGCTGACTTTGATGGCGTTTGATCAGTCAATAATGAGTCACTGTCACCAGTGACCTTTATCAATGTATAACCTGAAAAATGAATATACTGCTAAAAAATACATCAAACTTCTCTTTTTTGATTTGCCTTTATTTAGCAATCTCTCTCCCCATTCTGGTCTCTTTGATTGACTGGAGAATACTGATTGATTAGAGAATTGTATTTCATCCTGTTGATCCAATTGCAAGTGGGTGTCCAGTTCTGAGGTTCAACTTGAGAGTGATTAGTCACTTTCCATTACAATTTACTTTATAAAGAAAGCAAGAAAAAGCAATTTTTAAAAGAATGATCCAAAGAATTTGTTCGTGTTCATGGAGGACTTAATGTTCTAAGAAGGTAGATGAGAAATACCCTAGGGAGCAACTTCTAGGACTAACACTACCACTTTTCAAATTCTGATGTAATATCTGAATTAACACGCCAGCTTTTGTCATGTGCTCCACATTCCATTTGAATAATGAGTGTCAGTCCATAGCTGTTGTTTCCCAGGCCACTCACATGCTAAAGACTGACCAAAGGCTCATGGGGTCAGTGTGAAGAACCCCACTGATACCAGAATGTTTGTATCAGCTCTAAGTCCAGCATTGAGGCCCTGCTCATTGGGCACAGCTTAATCTAAACAGTGTGTGTTACCTGCAGGAACTGCCTTTGACTTTATAAACTTTCTTCTGAGCTTTAGGTGTGAATTTATGCCTCAAGAGAATTTCCACTGAAGCAATTGAAAATTGTGTATGAATAAAACTCTTGGAAATGATAGCTGTCTGTTAAATAGGAGGACCAGGTATATCTATTCCTTTTTGTCCTTCCTTCAATTTTCTCCTCTTCCACAACCAATATGCAGATTACTTCATTAGAACTTAATTGTAACCGGTATGTTTTCCTTATTTGCTCTGGGAGAAAAGTGATCAAATATGACAGACAATGGAAACAAGGCATGAAGGAATTTTCTGCTTTATGTTCTTAAAGAACTAAATGGAGCAAGGAAGCAATTTCAACTCTAGTCTCACAAATAACCTTTTTTCCTCCCAGGTTCAGTATTATCTTTATATTGTGCACTGACCTCTTAAAAAAGGAGGTGTGTGCAGCTGATAGAGAATAAGGACCATCAGTGAATCAATATAGGTGAACTAACTCCAGAAGTAAAAGGGCATTGGAGAGAAGTAATATTACGTTATTTTTGCATTGTCTGCAACACCTGAGCCTTGAGTATCATTTGGAAATACAAAAATGTCCTTTTATCTATATTGTGAGCCTGAAAGGATTCCCTGTCTGTTTGCTCTTTGTCATCAAAAGCTCTTGTCTATCATTGCACAGTATTTTGTATTGTCTTCTGTAAAACTCTGAAATGATTGTTTAGATTGAATGCCTCGAGTGAGCACTAGGTAAGCCAGAGAACATCATATTTCCTTTCAAGACCTGGGAGACAGATGTGTCACTCAATACCACCTTTTCTCTGTATTGCAATCACAAGTTGCTTAAGCACTTTTTGTTTCACAATGAGGAAAATTGCTCCTCTTTTAACCTATCTTGAAAGCCATTTTGTGGTGTGAAATTTAGTGTAGAGATACTGTGAAGTTTAAACTTACAGTTCTGTAAGCTTTAAACACTGATGTGGCCCTTCCCAACAAGTAAATAGATGAGAAACATTCACTGCAACCTCCACCCTCAAATACTGAACTCCCACTGCTGCTATAGTTATTTCTTATGGTAACTCAAGTAACCATCAAAAGCTGGGCTGCATTCTGCCAGGAACCACATAAATTCAGAATATTAGATGCTCTCTGCTCTGATGAGCTCAAAATTTGTGAAGACAAGGCAGCCTTGGCATGAGGTTAGGAGTATAATCACGTTTTTCAATTATCTCTCATTAACCAATGGATTTTTAATATTTTTTAAAAGAAGGATCAAACATAGTCTTCAAATACTATAATTTCCTGAACAGCTTAATATCTTGTCAGTGTTCAAAATCACCTGGGTTGAAACTAGATAATGTATAAGGTCCCTTCCAACCCTTACCATTCTATGATTCCATGATCCTAGAACACTAATTTCTTGAAAAACCTTGCTGCTTCAGTGAGCATTTCTACACACACAGCCCACTGAAAACAAATTTAGCTTCTTTAAGCTTCCAAGGCTGAACAGCAGAGCCATTGTCCTCAGACAGCTGCTGTCCCTACCATTAGAATCTGGAGCTTTCTAGCCCAGGTTTAAATCCCACCACGAAGCAATACCATAACTGACTGCTCCTTTCATGAACCCTTCCAGATATTAACAGTTGCAGGAGTTGTGTGCTTTGATTGCAATATTTATTTTAAGTACCTTTAATACTATAAAACATTTAAAAAAAAAAGTATGTTACCTAAAGTTAGAACACTGTTGGCCTCGGGGAATAAAAAGTTCAAAAATTAATTTTTATCTAGGCTAGGCCAAGTGAACTCATATTTTACATTATTTATTATGAAGGTCAGCTATTATTCTTTTCAGTGTCACAGTTTAAGACATTCACTGTTTTCCCAGTGGAACAGCTTTCTCTTAGTGACAAACTGGGAACTGATAGAGTCCACAAGCAGAGGTGCCTTGTTTTTACACAACATTGTGTTGATTGTCTGGATGTTTTATTGTAAAAATCCATAGGAACCTCAAGATGGGGATCTGGAGATCTAATACTTCTATTTATGTTAGTTGGTAATCAGGAATGTTACAGGAATTAAGAGATTTTAACAAGATATTTGTGTTGTTTTCCATGAGGAAGACGTGGATGACTAAGAACACCCTGAGTACGATTCCTGGACATGCTAAGCAGGTGCCTGAATTTTGTTCCATATTTCAGTTGTACTTAGAGAACGTTTCTCTGTAGTTACTGGTTTTCTCACAAAGTACATATTCACTCTTCTTTGCAATCCTAACTACTTCTCCCTGAATAAGAGCCTATTCTGGCAATTAAGAGTTGCTGGGAGCCATGGAAATAATCACATTTCTTGACCTGATGAAGGTGTTCTTCTGCTCTCCTGCATCTCAGCTTTTTGGATAATTTACACATTCCTGATTTAGACAATGGAATGCTATTATTGCATTTTAAAAAATATGGGTCATAAATCAGTGAGAGTGATTTTTTTTGTACAGAATAAAAGCCAGTTCTTGGGTGCACACACACATTATTTCTGACTGAAATCAATCCTGCTTTTCAGATCAGAACAGAATCCAGAACAGAACTTGTCCTGGTCAAAAAAAACTGGGCTGACCAAGAAACAATGGGACCTGCACAGAGAGGAAAATATTGGCCATACTCTGACCTAAAAAATCAAATGTAAAAAGTCCATAATTTAAAGCTACTCCAAGTAAAAACAAATAATTCAATCATCAATTATACACAAATTTTCCTTAACATAGAACTCTCTTAACAATTTTTTCAAAAATCAGTCCATAGATCAGCATAGACATATGCTTGTGTATAGATAGATAAATACACACCTATAAAATTTCATGCCACAGTAATAATTTACTTTGATTTATCAAGATTAGCTCTTTTTTTGTGTGTGTCCATGAATAGTTATCTTGTTGGACTCTTTGTACTATATGATCTACAATAACTCCAGCAGTAAAATAGGGTTTTTTCAAGTGTGACTTCATTGGATTTACTCCCATATTCTGTATATATAATATAACAGCATGAAGCAGTGCCACCATGAGAATTAGCTAGAACAATAAAGCTGAAAGCATCCTTTGCCAGTAGCCTTAATTCACATTCACTTTCCCTTCCCAGGATTGTCACTAATAGGCAATGACTACTTAAATATTATTTAATAGCTGATTATTATTGCTAAATGATATGAATACTTTCAGCTATGACTGGACAGAGAAACTGCTTTGCATTTCAGGTTCCTGAATGGATATGTCTGCAAACATTTTGCCTGGCACATTTATTTAGGAAGAGCTGAAATCCACACTTCATGAACATCCTTTCTGAGTCCTTTAAATTCCTTTTTTTACAAATGCATCAATTACTGCAGGAAAGGCAGTGAACTTCTCTCAGATATGAGCAAAAATAATTTAAAATTGGGATGAATATAGGTTTGTTTCTTTGCTTCATACTTTATTCAGTTTTATTTGAACGGAAGAATGTATATTGAATTAGGTAACAGAAGATGTGTTGGAAAGTTCCTGTCATTCAGCAGTTGCAGAAGAGCAATCTCGGCAATGTGGTTTGGCTCATCCCACCTAATTTGGGGATTTAACTGAGCCACACAACTGAACCTTGGCTTTGGCATTTGCTAGCATTGCCCTCCTAAGACAGAAAAAGGCATGTTATTATCTGAAGAAAATTATCTCCTTCCCAAATGGTCATGACCTAAAATGATAATTTTCCTTTTTTTTTCCACACCAGATAAGTCAGCTCCATGGAACAAAAATCATACATTGTCCAGCCAGCAGCTTTGTCTGTGGAAATAGGTAAATTTTACTCCTACAGAGAGGCTCAAGCAACTAAGTCTGTGAGCTCTTCCACAGAAGAATTACAACATTCATAGACTTTCTTCTGATTTTTTTCCTTAACCCACCTTGACTTCACTCAGGACAGGCAGAATTGACTTCCATCTATCCATGGTGCTCCTGGAACTGCCAATGGACTTGTTAAATTGTGATAATAATTTTTAGGCTGTTGGCCACAGGTTTGTTATGAAATGAAGTAACTCTCTTCACATGAGCTGTCAGACAGAAATTACTCTTAGTCACAATCAGTCTAAATTTCAACTGGAGGCTTCAAGGTGGTGGCTGTGAACTTCATCACCTATTAAAGGCCCATGCAGCATCCAAGCTTTTCCATTTTTAGCTAGAACAGGACTTCTAAACTCCTGTGCTGGAGAAAGTATTGTTTATATGTCAAAATTCCATAGCATTAAATGCAGTAAATCTATATTTCTGCAAATTACCTCCATCAAAGTTGACTTAATTTCTTCAGGCCAAATTCTGTGCTCCCTTCCTTCCTCTGTTGACAGCAATAAATGCTTTAAATAAATTCCTGGGAAAATTTCTGGCCCCATAACAGTAAAACTCAGAGAAGTGATCAAAACTTATATATTTATAGATTTCATTAGATTTTAAAGTACCTCTGTTCTTCTCTGTCAATGTTTAGGATTCATTAAATACATGGCAGTCTTGTTAAGCTCGTTACAACATTTCACCCTTAAACCTTTGGAGTACTGAGCCCTGAACTTGGACTTTGAGATTTGTAAAGACCTGGAAGGAGCTTGAATAGAAGAGTGAACATCCCTAAACTCTGTATAGTTACACACACAAGGACCAACACGGCACTTTGCATTTGAATATTTCTCTTCAATGCCTTTTGCTTACACTTCATTTTTATTCAGGCATGTTGAATGCAACTCAAAACAAGACCTTTACCTAATGCTGAGTTTAATGACCCTTTTAATACCAGCAGAGCCATCCTCCTTCGCTCTCGCTGCTGTTCCCTCATATCTTTGAAGCATTAAACGTGTTATAAAAATGTCTTTTTGGTACGGTTCACAAATTAACTGAAAGGCACAGAGAAGCAGTATACTCATCCAGCATGAAATCAAAATCTAATCAATGCAGATTATGTTAGATTAGCTAAGCAAGTAAACAATTAGCCAAGTTAATGTTACCTACCATGTCCTTCAGCACTTAACAGTTAAGGAATTTGTCTTCCCAGACATGTTTATTTCCCGCTCTTGTTGGTGACATTGCAGGTTCTTGGATGATTTTTTCAAACTGCTATCTCCTGTCAGCTCTTTATTTTCCTTCTGTTGTGAGTCTTGAACAAAAAGGAAGTGTTGGAAGGACTAGGGGAGTCAACTGCTTTGGAAGGAAATGTGCATTTTGATGTGAAGATACAATGGAGACCAAGGAATTGTCCTCAGGCACACAGCAGCCTCTCTCCAGGCTGGATTACACAAGATGGTGATGTTGCTCACCCCTCTAGCAGGGTTGAGGAGCTGTGAATCTACACCTTACTCCTTTAGAGGCAAAAAAGCATGTGACAGATTTCTGGCAAATATGAAACTAAATAAGCAGTTTGTTTTGATTTTTGTAAAATCTTTCAATAGGTTTGGAAGGAATGTTGAACACCATCTGGTTCCATCTCCTTTGTCACAGGCAGGGACACCTTCCACAGACCAGGTTGTTCCAAGCCCCATCCAGCCTGGCCTTGGTCACTTCAGGGATGGGGCAGCCACAGCTTCTCTGGGCAACCTGTGCCAGGGCCTGCCCACCCTTACAGGGAGGAATTTCTTCCAAGAACGAATCTAAACCTCCTGTCTTCCAGTTTAAGGCCGTTCCCTTGCTCTTTCACTGCACACCTTGTAAGTCACAGCTGCCATATGGATGCCAGGAGCAAGAAACAAAAGAGTCTTTAGCACTTAAGTCAAAATGAGACGTTGTTGTTGTTGTGTTGTCATGTCCACAGCTGAACCCTTTCCAAGCAGGTCTTGGGGAGACGTGGATTTCCATTTATTCAACTGCTGGACAAATCTGGGGATCATTGCAATTGATTGTCATATTACCAGTAGCAAGAATGTTTGTTCTGTGATTTGAGTCTCTGGAGGCCACAACGATATAAACAGTCCAAGGAAAAACACAGGAAAATGTTACATGCCATAGCCCAAAGCCAAGAGAATTCTAATGCAAAATAACCTAAATACAAAATAAAATTTTGATTGATACAGTTTTGTTTGATTCATAAATAAGACTGATTCATATAAAAACATTCAACTTTCTCAAGTAACAGTCATAGGCTGATTTCAGAGACCGAAAAGTTTGAAAGGACTCAAACTTTAAATAATGTTGCCTTTTAATTTCGAACTTAAAAAGAAACCCTCTTTGAACAACTGAACTTGTAAGGAAATTGTGTTGTGGTTCATTAGAGAAATTTTGTATTGTCAGCACTTTTTTGTAAAAAAAAGGCAATCAAAAATTTTGCACTCTGTTTTAATTTTAAAGCTTTAGATTATTTGAGTACTTTGATAATATAAAGAAGTCTCCATTAGAAAAAGCGAGCAAATTAATTTCTTGGTTATTTTCCAGAATTTCTTCTAAGACACGTTTTCTTATTTTATGCTGGTCAAGGAATCCAGATTATGAGATCAGTTAAAATTTAACAAATATTGAAGTCCTAGAAGTGTAACTGTAGGCATATAAATGAATAGAAAAGTTACTGGGCTCAGGGAATTTGGATTAGAATGTGATTTTGGCAAGGATTTACACCATTTTTGACAATTAAATTCTGTTTACTTTAATTTTTTGTAGTTTATCCACAGTTTTCTACAGCTTGATCCTCATTGTGCTCCCTCATTCCTGTTAATTTATTTTGATGGATTACATCTCAATTCACAGAGCTATGGAGTTCTAATGCAAAACTATTCCGAATGACCTGGGTTTGTGTGTATCTGAGGATTAATGGGCAAAAGAGTAACCACAAGTTGAAATTTAGAGGCTCTTCCTTTCTCTTTGGCATTTTTTGGGTTGTTTTTGAGAAATAATATGGAACAGACAGGATCAGAGTAGCTTTTGGTCAAGAGCAGATGCCTCTTGCTTCCTGAAATCCAGAGGACTTCTGCTGGCCAGTTGCTATGACCCATCCAAACTCCAGTAGGTAACTGTAAAAGTTTGTGCTCTCTGATTCACTCCAAACAATGTGTTGTGCAATGACTGTAAAAAACAAAAGCCTATCAATAATCAAGGAGTTGTGCTTAAAAAAATTAATGGCTCTCAATATAAAATTGGATCTCCAGGTCTTCACTCATCCTCTTCAGAACTAGTTCAAAGCCATCCAAGGTAATAAAAGACCTTGGTAAAATAAAAGACCTGTCCAAGCTAATAAAAAACTTGACAGAGTTACTGTGTGTCATTTTCCAGGGAGCTGTAACTACTGCGTTATAGCCAGTTCATTGAGAACTAAGTACAGAGCACAAACACTGACGAAGCTTTGGAAGAGGGATGAATTATGGGTGGATCAGATACAGAAACAAAAGTGCTGTGCTGGAGGTTAAAGCCATTCCAGAAGCTGAATGCCTTTACTTCACAGAAAAGGATGTGACAATGAGTTTCATTTAAAGACTGAATTCATTTGCCACGGGAACAATGAGGTTTTGCTTTTTTAATCAAAATGCAGACAAGTAATTTCTTAGGCAAGCAAAGCTCTGAATTATGCTAGGGAAGATACAACGTGAGTAAACAGTCTTTCCAGTAATATAGCCATAAAATATTATATTATACATATACATGAAATAAAGAAGTGATTGAACTTGTCATTTAATTGTATTATCAGATTTGTAGCTTGTGAAAATGACAGGGAAAATAACACAGTACATAGGACGGGTCAATTTATTAATTGTGGATAATATTTGAGCCCACTCCAGTCACTGCTATTGTATTTCTTATTTATAGGTATTCATCAAGTTACTTGGATAAATAATTTCAACCAGCACATCAGTTTTTTATGGTCTTCCTATTTTGATTGCATCCTGGTTTTCTACCAGGATCAGTGGCTGGTTTGTGAGGCCACACAGCATCATTTCTACCTGGATGCCTGTTACACTTCCAGTGGGAAAGTAACCTTGAATACCTGCTGAGTTTGAGCTTTTTGATGATGTGACATCTGTGGCACTCTAAATATCTGTAATCTTTGAAAGAACAGGAGGAAAGGGGTAATTTATTCATGTGTTTTTCTTATTCTTGCCCAATTTCTTCCCACTCTATCATAGCTGGCTTCCTTTGCCTCTTAAAGTTGAGTCACAGAAAAACTCTGGTTAGACAGTTGAACTGAGGGCCAAATCTTGGTCTAGATATTCATTTTCACTCCCACAAAAATTGGTAGGTTTTTATGAATAAGACCTTGGGATTCAAACCTATCCCCTAACAAAGCAAAAATGCCAGTTGAAGCTTGAACCAAGATATCCATATGTGCTTGAAGCTTGTTACTGTTATTATTTTCACCATAAAAAGCAAAATAACTTGGAGGTTTCTACTCATGTGAGGAGCAATATTCACATGCCTGCTCTTGGAAGAGTGCCTGAAACAAAGCCTCATGCACACAGATTTCCTGGACAGGCTGCTTTCTTGGCAATGCAGAGATATTATGAATGTCTAGAAATAATCTGGAGAAAATTTGGTCACCTGAGATGGAGCAGTAAAGTGCTGCTGGAGAAGGGCTGCATGTACTCTTCAGCAGGACTTTCAAAACTACATCCAGCATAGATCTTGGAGCATAGTAGTTCATGGATTTTCAAAATATTTCAAGACCAGATATACTTCTGGAAATCTTGCCACAATGGTAAGTGAATGAGAGCAAAATGGAGGAGCTAATCAGGAGCCCTTCTTTCCTTCTTTCCTTCTTTCCTTCTTTCCTTCTTTCCTTCTTTCCTTCTTTCCTTCTTTCCTTCTTTCCTTCTTTCCTTCTTTCCTTCTTTCCTTCTTTCCTTCTTTCCTTCTTTCCTTCTTTCCTTCTTTCCTTCTTTCCTTCTTTTCTTCTTTCCTTCTTAACTTCTTAACTTCTTTCCTTCTTTCCTTCTTTCCTTCTTTCCTTCTTTCCTTCCTTCCTTCCTCCCTCCCTCCCTCCCCACACCTCCCCAAGGAGAAGCTCTCCATATGGAGCTAAAAGCTCCCCACAAAGCTCACAACTTCCAGTGGGGCAAATTATCTCTCATGTGAGGTGAACAGACATTTGGGAGTATGGAGAGTGGGGCAGGAAGAAAATAGAAAGTTTTCTCTACTTCACATGGGAACAATGCTGTAAAAAAAATGTTTTCTCATAGTTTAAAAAGTCTTTTATATCAAGTTTTATCAGGTTCATGCCTTGACTCCAGCATCCCTATAAAGGTAAAGACCTCCAAGCTTGGCTGTATTTCCTCTTTATGCTGTGGCTATTTTAGTTTAAAGCTCTAGTTATTTGCAGAAACTTGTTTGTAAGTTGCTTGGTAAGCCTGGAGTGAACATTGTCCTGGTTTTCCGATTTCAGTTTGGGGCTTGAGGCAGGGAGAGAATATTTAAATGAAGGTATTAGATGGTACCCATTGCCCCAGGGAGACAGGGTTTCAAAATCTTCATTAAGGCCATGTGAGAGGCAAAAGGAAAAAAAAGGATTAATTTCTTCATGTTATTCATAGAGAGGAATACATTGTCTTGAATATTAGCTGTGGGTCTTGTCCCTCGAGACCTGAACACACTGACAATGAGGAGTCTTGAGCAGGTTCACAGCCATTAGGGAGTTACACAATACATGAAGAAGGTGAGATGAGAATAGGGACTAGATCTGTCCCTATTCTCTCATTTCTTCCTGTTTAAAATGCATCAGTATTATAAAAAAAACAACAAAGAACAAAAAATCCCCACCAAACAGAATACTGGCAGATTTTGTAATTCATCAAAGAAAAAGTAGAAATACAATATATAGAGCCTGCAGCTGACACCAACTTTTTCCTTTCTTTTTCCACCTGAATCTGAGCTAATAGGAATAATAACTATTTCTTCTGCCCACTGACCCAAAAGATGTGTGTTCTTGTGCTAATCCACTTCCACTGGTATTGACTGCTGGTCCCCATGGGTTTGCCTTGCAGAGTCAGAAATAAATTACCCATCCAAATCAATGAAACTCATGCCTGTGGTTTACACAGATGTAGCTCCATCACCCATACACAAGTGATAAGGGCTTGCAAAGTACTTCCACACTTCATTTTTTGACCATGTTTAAGCCACTCTTGGGAGAAAGCCACTCATCAGCATATGGTCCCTTTCAGACCATTGCTCTGCTTTGTAGTACTGCTGGGTTAGAGAAATTGAAGTATCTTCATAAACAGCATTGCTTTTGCTTCCTGCTATGGAAACAATAAGTTAATTGAGGGTTGTGCTGCTGATGTCCTGGTGACACTGAGGTTACTGCACTCCCTCAAAGCTCAAATTAAACTAAGAAAGCACAGCAACTTCACAGCCTGTGTTGTGTCTGGTACACCCTGATTTTTAGTTAGGTTAGTTCATTATTTATAGGCCGCCAGATGTAGAGAGTTCACTGACTGCAGGATTTGTGTTGTGAGTGAAAGAAGAACTAAGTCACTTCTTGGGCTGCTGCCTCATGATTTGAGAGATCCTCCAGTAACATTAAAATTCACACAAGAGGGATGTATGTACCAAGGTTGTGCCAATAAGTTGTGGAAGTGAGTCAAGAATTCAGCAGCAGCACTAGTATTATTTAAAGCCAAGTCAAGAAACCTCAGGCTGAAGGGAGCTCTGTGAAGAAAATTCTTGAAGATGCCAGGTTTATATGTTGGAAATCTCTGCTGAAGCACTGGCAGCCACATGGAGCAGCATTACCCTGAACACCCACAACCACAAGAGAGCAGGCACAGTGTGGGTGAAATATCTCAGTTCAGACTGCATCAGGTGCTGTTGTGAGGGTGAGAATGAAATAAGAGATTTTTTACATGTATTATTCTTACTTAATACCACAGCAGCAACTGTTCATCATAATATCCTATATGTGTTTTTCAACAGAACTTCTGCTTCTAGGCATAAAAAAAGATGTTGTAGATCAGTTTCACTATTGATTTAGAATCTGAGCCTCTGCTTTGCTCTTTTAGCTAGAAGTAAGCTGGAGACTTACTACTTTCAATAGGATCACATTATGGATAGCCCAACCTGATTGCCTGAAAGTGGTCAGGGATTTAGCTGGTCATTCTCCCTACATGATGCTCCTTTTTCTAGAGGCCAAAATCAAAAATTATTTGGAAAAGAACAGAACTCTAGACAAAATAATGTGGATGGCCCTTGTGGAGGTCATTCAGCCCAACTTCCTGCTCAAGGCAAGGTCACTAGAGCAGGTTGTTCAGAGACTCATCAATTCAAATTTCAAATATCTTGAAGGAAAGATCCTATTACCTCTTTGAGTCTTCATTCCTGTCTCTAGATGCCCTTGGGGTTATTTTTCCCTCCCTTTATCCAGCAGATCATGCATCTTGCACCCTTGGCCATGCACATTCACTGTGTGCCCATGGGACACACTGCTCACCTTGCTGCCCTCCCTCTCTAGCTGCAAGTATAGTGATGTCCCTCCTTTTCCTCTAAAGGCTGAACTTATTTAGATATGACTTCAGATATGTGTAACAAACATAACTATAAAAAATTTTGGTTTCTTTTAATTCACTGTAGTATTTTCTCAATCAGTATTTGTAAATAGCCAAGATAGGAAGCTGTACTTGTTCCATTTCCTTTCATACGAAACTTCTGTTGGCTCTGTGCAAACCATACACTTTCAATTTATTAATTCCTTATTTTGACTTTGCTCCCATTTTTGTTCTGTCCACTCCTGATTAACCCCCAGAAGTGTGACCCTGCCATTCCTAAAGGGAAAAGAACACGGAACTGAAATTTATCCTGAGGAGCTGAATAAGAGGCAGGTGGTGAGGTATGTTCAGATGAAGGGATGGTGAAGGAAGAGGTTGTAGTCTCATGGCACAGTGGCTGGGACAGCACACAGGGACAGCCCACAGTTATGCAGCAGTTCATGCTGCAAACGAATCCTCGGGGCTGGGCTGAGGTTTACAGGTTTTCTCTCTGCTCTGCAGTGCTGCAGCTGTTGCTGCTGCTCCTTTAAACCAGCTTAAGCACCTCCCTGTGACTTGTAGTGCCATATTTCCATTGCAGCACAGATGCACCCAGTGTAACATCACATATAACTCTGCAAAGACAACATCTGGTCCCATTAAGTGCAGCAGAAATATTGTTATTGGTTCCAGTAGCCCTAGTAGCTCATTTATTTATTTTGCATTGTTTTCTAGAAAAAATAAAAGTCACTCATATGATTGAGTGACCTGTCTGAACTAGTGAGAGCTGTGACCCATAAGTTTGGTTGCTGAGCAGTGACATGGCTGTTTGAGTGACTTTCCCAGATTTCATGCTTTCCTATTATTTTCAGAACAGAAAACTCAAAGATCTGAAATCACCTAATAGGTTGACAGAGACAATGCCTTATAAAAATGTCATTGCTATTGACTTCGTGGAAGATTTGATTACAATGAATTGTCAGGGAAATGATGTAATACTAAACATTGACAATGTAATATCCAAGTGTAATTCTGAACAATAGGAGATGAGAAAAAATACATTTCCTTTTATTGCAGCAGAGGCTGTTGCTAAATGGGTAGCAGAGGCACAGTGTAGTAACTACTAAGAGTGATATGTTTGTACAGGAAGAGCTACAGTAGAATTTTGGCCAAACATGAAAAATATAAAAGGAAAAAATAATTCCATAAGCAGCTGAAACAAATCTAAAGCTAATTTTTACCCCTTAATACATTTTATCAAAGACTGCCACAGAAGAGTTGCCATATATAAGGCAAAAGAACCAAAAATCAATTATCTATACAAGGTCCCAAGACAGATTTGTTGAAGCCATTTAACATCTTACTTTCTCACTGGTGTGTGCTTGAGCCTTAAGCATGAGGAATTTTGATTACTGGCTCAAACTGTGGTCCCAAATATTCTCTGTCATGCTTGATTATTTCCCCACTTTCTCTCTTCTCCCTTGCATTTCGTCCCAGCCAGAGATTCATAACCTGTTGTTTCACTTCAGCTTGAGATTGTGCTTCAGAGCAGCCAAATAGCTGTCCACAAAAAAGTAAAAATCTTAGCACGATTCCAACCAGAGACTCTTTATCTTTAAAATATGGCATTCTGAAGCCTAACATCCTCTGGTTTTATTAGCTCTTCTAGAGGGGTGCTTAGCTGGCAAGTGTAGCAGCTGCCACCAGCTCCTGGCAGCTTCAACAGCCTCAGTGCAAACTTCTCAGCCTGGCACAGATTTTACAGGACACAGTGGGTGGTGGTGGAGGTGAGTTTTTCTGTTCTCAGCATCCCAGTTCCTCCAGGATCTAGGCAATGCAGCAGGGCACAGGATGTAACCCTTTCTTGGGCCAAGGGGAAGTTGGTACCTTGGTCTGCAGAGAGTTGGTGCTGCAGAGAACATTGGACCCTGCCTGTCTCTGGGAAACCATCCTTTTTTGAGGTAGACTGTAGCCCTGATTTCATACCTGAGATGTTCTGGTTCATGAAATTTCTTTCCCAGGTGACGTGCTGTAAACAAGAGATGTTTTCTTAACTATATCTTTGTATTCATTCTTTTTTAGAGGAGGGACTTCTTCATAGCCCTCTATTTTAACCAATGTAGTTGAAGAGGTCTTAACTTTGCCCAGGAATCATATTGTTCTTTGTAAATAGTATATAAAGAAATTGTGCTTTGAATAAATTGCTCTATAGCCTTCTGAGAAATACATGGAGTCTGTGTGACTTTTGTGTCCTACAGTGACAGTAAACCATCATTTTCAAGGTAACCCATCCTTTTTCACCCCACTTTATGGGAAGTGGAGGGGCTGCTGTTGTGCCTCAGACCCAATTCTTCACCTGAGCACAGCAGGTATAAACCCTGCACAGGAGCCTGTCATGTAGAGGGAACTCTGCTTGGCCAGTGACACTAATTTAACATGAGAGGAATATTTCAGCCTAAGTGGTCTCTACTGTGTATAAAACACTCAGTACCAGTGACATTTGCCTCTTCTCTTAGTGGTAAAATATATTTATTTGTGAAGAGGATCCTAATCTATCTCAGAACAGTGTTTTTAGTCTTTCACAGTAGCATTTATAATGATTGAAAGTGTAGGCTGGAGAGGACATCTTTCCCTAGCAATGAACAAAAATAAGAATAACTTTTCTGTATTACCATATATCAATAGCCAATTATTTTTGTAAGGATGGGTTCTGGCTGGCTGCTAATGGACTGACAATGAGATAAGTCTTCCAGGAGAGAAACCATAGTTTTAAAGATGGAGTGGCTGGCCTTTTAATTTTAAGGCATTACCAAAATCACACCTTTCACCTTTAAAAATTGTAAATGATCAGACTTGTTCTAAATCATTTAATTGCTGTTTTAACTGTGCCTGGCTCATGCTTTGCAGGGGTTTGTCTTTCTTAGCACTGATGGTGCCACTTAATTTCTTAATTTTTCTTGAAGAACGACATCCTCCTTGCTTTTACTCTCCCTCCCAGCTGCTTGCTGGCCATCTGTCTGCAAAGGCAATTTTAGGAATCTGCAGACAATTCACCCTTATATGCTATATGCATTTCTAGAACATGATATACAGCACAGATATTCACAAGCACAAAATAAAGCCTATTAAATTAGATAAAATGTAAAGATGCTTTAGAAAGCTTTTTCCAGTGTTTCAGATAAAGCAGGCTCGCATTTCTTGCTGTTTTTTTCCTCTGCCTATTCTTTCATCTTCACCTGTTTCATCCATCTGCCTCTTTCTGAAACGGGCAGTTCTGATGACATGGATTAGGAGTCCTGTGTCTATCTCTGCTAGAGCTCCTTGCTTTAAGCTTCCTCTTGAAAACAAGCTTGAAAGAAATATCAGCAAATGCTCTAGAATATGCATCAAGACTTGCCTATGACTTGAATGTATTTACAAATAGCCAATAAGCTTGGGAAAAATCTAAACACCTTGTTATTATCCATGCTCACGGATCAAAGTCCTCTCTTGTTTTCAGATGAATGTTGCCCACTGCTTTTGATGGTGTCCAGGAGAAGAGACCAACAAAATATTCAGAGATGAGGAAAAAAAAGAGGAAAATCGATGCCATTCCCAAAGCCACAAGCTGGATCAATGGCCATGGGACCTGTCCCACTGGTCCCTCCATTAGCCCTATATTTGCTCTGTATTTGGCCATGTGCCTGTGGCTCCCAGGTCAATGGGGAAGGAGGGAGCTGCTCAAAATTGCCACATCAATTTGATTTTAGGTCTCTGGGGCTATTTATTTGAACACTACACATGATCCCTACACAGCAACGAGCCAGCTGCTCTGACAACTCCCAAGAAATAAGAAATGTGCCTTGAGTTCCTGTGACATTTCATATTCCAAACTTTGCCCAGTGGCTGATGGTTCCTTCCTCAAAGTGACATATTGATTGTGGGTACAGGTAAGGGTAAGTATGATTGTGTTCAATGTTTTGAGCTCATCATCTGTTATCCCATTCCCATTGTCATCTGATGCCCAGACACTATCAAATTGGAAGCAGCAGCGTAGAAAATTACGAACAAATCAAAAAAGACTACAGCTGTGAAATGTATCAAACCACTGTTTCTTCCCTTTGTATTTCTTTCAGTAAAAAAAAACCCAACTTCTTTTACAATAAAAAAATACAATTTATTGTATTTTGGACTTACAGGTATGAAGGCAGGGATGAAGCACTGCAACCCAGCACTCACTAAAC
This sequence comes from Cisticola juncidis, assembly GCA_013400215.1. Lineage (NCBI taxonomy): Eukaryota > Metazoa > Chordata > Aves > Passeriformes > Cisticolidae > Cisticola > Cisticola juncidis. Next base: position 2,021,207 of record VXBR01002913.1, on the reverse strand, counting down.
AAGGCAATCATTTATCAAAACATGAAGAAGACAGAGGATGGATCACTAAGGCCAGCACCATGGCTAGATCTGTGCCTCAACCATTTTGACCACCCAGAGAACATTCTGCAGACATTCATCCATAGGTATTCCAGCTCATAATGATGTGAGAGAGCAGTGCCCAGAGAATCCTCTTGCATGTTTGAAGTTCTTGTCCTTGGTCCTCTCCATTTGCTGCATCTTAAACATGATGATGTGATTAGAAAAGTTCAACTCCAAGCTCCATATCAGCTTTTCAGAGCAGTTCCTCATTGTGTGCTTGCCATACCCTGAGAGCAGGCTCTGAATATGTGTGTTTGTATGAAGACGACCACATTAAATTTAAGCAGAAATAAATGGCAATTTAACTGGCACAGATACACAAAGCTGACATAATCTCTAAAGGTTTGAGACTGCTATTAAATTTGTTCTCCCTGTTAATTTGTGAGCAAGAGGATAATGAAAAACTGGTAACTCTAAAGTTGACATAGAAAGTAAGAGAAATACAATTGGCAGGGATAATTTTATGCACTGTCAAAGTGAAAAGGCTTTGCTAAATGTACATAGGCAAAGATACACACTGTCATCTTAATGAGTAATTAAAAGATGGTCTTCTAATAATTGAATCATGACTCTTGTCACATTTGTATTTGTTTAATATCGCTAGGTTTGATTGAGTCTTGTTTTGAGCTCCGATCTTAATCAGGTCTGATTTAGGCTCTTGGTTCAAATAACTCAAAGTGATGAGTATGAATCTTGTTGTCCTATTACCTCCTCAGCTTCTCGTTTCCAGTGAATACAATGTTCTTTTGAAATCTCATGATTTGCTACTGCATTTAGCTAGCAAAACTGGACAAGTGAGGTTGGTGGGTGATATGTTGATGTCAAAGTTTGAATTTTTGAAGAGAAAGCTGTCTTTTCTTCTTCTGAGCATCACTTACTAGATTTTTGGAGTACTTCAAATGGCTGACAGGGTTATCAGTTAATTCCTTTGCTGTAGAGCTCAGGGAGTCTCAGCTATTTGCATTGATCTGTTGTGCTGGTTTTTTTTTTTGTAAATTAAGAAAGAAAAGCTGTGTAATAGAAGTTCACCTGATATTTAAAACGCTTTTCCTTAAACCAACTGTCATGGTCACCCTGGAATGTGATCATATCTTCAGTGACACAGAGCTGTGCCTCGCCAATCTGTTTAAAATTTCTCATCAAAGTCCTGAAGTCCCATCAGTCAGACCTAACAAGAAGTTGCACATTTCCAGCTCCTCTCACTGACATACACAAGGCTGGGACTGGCACAAGCCTCTCCTCAAATGTGCCCACATCATATTAATCTATTGTCTCTTGAAGCTTCAATTTCCCTAAACTTTCTGAGTTCTCTGGTTCTAATATATATTTTTTTAACAGAAGGAATGGGATGATGCTTTAAATCTCATTACAGTGAACAGGTTATCCTGTGTTTCCATGAAAAAAAAAAAAAAGCTTATTTCCCCCCTTTCTCTGCCTAAGAAATTTTAGGTGCTCAAGTCTGTCTTTAAAACCATCATTTTTTCCCCTCTATTTTTAACTACAGTAATTTTTTTTGGGTCTCTTCAATTCCCAGTTCCAAAGAAAGCAACAATTATTTTGCTTCAAACTCATCCAGCCCTGAAGATGAGGAATTTATCACTTTTTCATTGCCAGCCTGCTCAGTTTATTTCTCCAACTCTCTAAGAAAGCTGTTTGCTTTGCTCAGCTTCACAAAGGTGGGTGAACCAGAGCTGACTCCCTCCCCTGAAAAGCTCCCACAGCATGAGTTCAAAAACACCTCTTGGGATGCAGACACACTTCCACAGGGCTTTTAAAGGTCTCAGGACAGACTGAAAGTGTTTGAAGAAATGGGGTAGGGAGTTGGTTGGAGTTGAGGGTTTGAGGAGGAGTGCCTCCATCTGCATTTTATAAACAAGATTTTCAAAAGGTTGGAAACATCAAAATATTTTGAACCAGAATACCAGAGAAATGCACAGGGCCCAAATGTGTGAGTGAAGGCACTAAAAATGCTTGTTGGTACTTCTGTCAGTGGTGGGAAAGGGACAACTTGCTTGGGAGCATGGACACCCCCAGCACCTGAGAGCTGATAGACGAGCAGACTTTACAATGCCCACGTTGTCTAACACACTGTGCAGGGCAATACTCTCCTTATTTAGCTGCTGAGGGAGCTTTTTTTGAGGTTCACGGACAGGTGGGAAAGCAGGACCAGCACTGCTGGTGCAGGAGGTGGGTGAGCCCCAAGAGCTCCAGGGAGGGACCCCCCAGCCCCTCAGTGGGGGCACACAGCTGATGGTGCAGGCTCATGGCACTGCCCACACCCTGCCCTCCCACCTGCCCTGGCTGCCAGGCTCTTGAAGAAACACAGCAGTCCCAGCCTGTGCATGGAAAACTGCATCAGATGATGCAAAATGAGCAAAATGTCCCTCCTGCTACAAAAGTGAGGTGGCAAATATCACCCAGGCAAGTGTTGTTGGGGAACAAACTCTGTATCCTTCAGCATGTGTGGATATAAATAAACAAGGGCTGTGCAGATACTGCAGATGTCTACTAATGCATCTTGTATTTATGTCCGACTTGAAGAGATACAGAGAGATTAGTAAATACTTCAAATTGACAGCGCAGACATATTTTCATAGAATAAATGATGCTGGTAAGTGGAGAGACTTTTCTTCCTTCCCTTCAGGAAATGGGGAAGAGTTGTCTCTACTGATATTATTTCCAATTTTTTTTTCTATCAGGAAAGGGAAAAAGATCTCACTGGAGATATCATATTTGTTGTTGATTAGATTTCAGTGTTACTTTTTTTTTTAAACCTCAGATCTCTTAAACCTCTAGGGCACCTATATAATACACACTAATTTCTTCCAGGACACTCTGCAAAGACCTCTGTTGTGTTGCCTGGGCACAATTCACAGTGGATACTTCTTTTTTAAAATTACATTTGTGATTTCTTTTTTAAATCCAAACCTTAAATCTGCAATTTCAGATCTGCCTAAAGAAGGAAACCACAAAACAACAAATTCCTATGAGCCTTTATGTGTGGTTTGGGAGAACAAGTTCCATTTATTTGCTGAAAATATTTTAGTGGTATTTGATTTAACAGGCCAGAAAGAAAGGTTCTGAAAAACCATCCAGTCTGATCACTTGCTATTTCCTGCAAAGAAAATAGAAAATAAAAAATAAAATCCCCCAAATTTAGTCATGAAGGAGTCTCTTCTGCAACCTCGTGCTGAATTTTATAGAATGATGTTTTACTAAGCACATTTTTGCCTGGACTTAGACCCAGTTTCCCAGAGCAGCCTGTGTCTCTTTAACCATCAGAACCTGGGGGTCCTGTCCTTTTCACGCTGAAGGCAATGGCAAATCAAATTTAATTCTACAGGGTCCAGCAGTACGATTCCTTACAGGAAGAAACACAAAATTTGACATGTTTTATCAGATCTTTTAGACTGCTCCTCTCCTGTTGCTAATTCTGAGTGCTTCATCGCCTTTGCCTAAACCTCCCCAGAGCCTTTGGAACAAATACCTCACATACTCTGGTTCTGTGGTCCTGCCGTGCCTCCTTGTTAAAAAATAGATTAAAAAATATTACATTTTCTATTGTTTTTATTGGTCGTGGTGGTTCTGTTTGGTTTTTACTTTTTTTGGAAATGCGATTAAGAGGAAGGGGAGAGTGAATGAATTTTAATGTTTGCCTCTCTTTACAAACATGGTTACGTGAGAATAGAAGGCACACCTCCAGAAGAGCCCAATGCCGTGCAGTGCCGGCTGTGGCGGGTCACAGCGTCCCAGCGCAGACACTCCGGTGTCCCGCGATGTCCCGCGATGTCCCCCTCGTTTGACGGCCACACGGCGAGGGGCCAGCGGTGCGGCGTCGCGCAGCTCCGAGCAGCCCGGGAACGCATTGCCCCGAGGCAGCTCTCCCGAACACGGGGCTACCGGGGGCGGGCAGAACGAGGGGCTCAGCAGCCGCACCCCGAGTACCACCGGCCCCACGAGGATCCCCCGTGTTCCTGACCCCCCGACGGCACCGGGCTGCCGGCACCGCGCCGGGATGCTCCGGCACNCGCCCGGGGCTGCCCCGGGTGATAGCGGTGCCATCCTGGGCTCTGCCGGGAGCCGGCGGTGCCCGCCCGGGGCTGCCCCGGGTGATAGCGGTGCCATCCTGGGCTCTGCCGGGAGCCGGCGGTGCCCGCCCGGGGCTGCCCCGGGTGATAGCGGTGCCATCCTGGGCTCTGCCGGGAGCCGGCGGTGCCCGCCCGGGGCTGCCCCGGGTGATAGCGGTGCCATCCTGGGCTCTGCCGGGAGCCGGCGGTGCCCGCCCGGGGCTGCCCCGGGTGATAGCGGTGCCATCCTGGGCTCTGCCGGGAGCCGGCGGTGCCCGCCCGGGGCTGCCCCGGGTGATAGCGGTGCCATCCTGGGCTCTGCCGGGAGCCGGCGGTGCCCGCCCGGGGCTGCCCCGGGTGATAGCGGTGCCATCCTGGGCTCTGCCGGGAGCCGGCGGTGCCCGCCCGGGGCTGCCCCGGGTGATAGCGGTGCCATCCTGGGCTCTGCCGGGAGCCGGCGGTGCCCGCCCGGGGCTGCCCCGGGTGATAGCGGTGCCATCCTGGGCTCTGCCGGGAGCCGGCGGTGCCCGCCCGGGGCTGCCCCGGGTGATAGCGGTGCCATCCTGGGCTCTGCCGGGAGCCGGCGGTGCCCGCCCGGGGCTGCCCCGGGTGATAGCGGTGCCATCCTGGGCTATGCCGGGAGCCCTCCCGGGGCCGGCGGTGCCACCCTGGGCTGCCCTGGGTGACAGCGATGCCATCCTGGGCTGTGCCAGGTGACAGCGGTGCCCGCCCGGAGCTGCCCCGGGTGACAGCGGTGCCATCCTGTGCTGTGCCGGGTGACAGCGTTGCCATCCTGAGATGCGCTGGGTGACAGCGATGCCCGCCCGGAGCTGCGCCGGGAGCCTGTCCGGGGCTGGCGGTGCCATCCTGGGCCAGTGGTGCCACCCTGGGCTGCCCTCCCCAGTCCCTTGAAACGCTGCGAATTCTCGGCTTCCCGGCGGTGCTGGCCGCTCGCTGCCCAGCGGAGGGTCACGGCAAGGGATGGAACGGGACCTCTCCGTGTGTCACCTCGGAGCAAAGTTGCTTTGAAACGTGTCGTTGGGGCAACTTTGGAAACGGAGGCGAAATCGCTGCGAGGTTCGGGAGTTTCTTGGTCATCCTGTTGGTTTGGTGCTCCCCAGATTTATTCCGGAGCATTGAAGTGTCTTGGAGAATGCCAATGAAATGAAATCGAATCAAATTTAATAAATAAAATTCAGTCAAATTAGATATTTTTAAGTATGTTTGCTCAAATGAAAAGTCCAGTTTGTACTTAAACATCAAAGCTGATTCCAGTGTGTTCTTAATGCACCCAAACTTCACGTATTTAATGTATTTAACAGCTGACCGAAATAATTCTTCGGTTTCATTATGTCTTGCCAAAACAATTGTCTTTGCTACTTCATTTTGTAGCTTAGTTTTGTAGCACTTAACAAGAAATTACAGATGTCAAAATTATTTTGCCAGCAATAGAAATTCTGTGGAGCAGATGGGAAGGTTGATGGCAGGAACTAAGGACCAGATTCTTATCTCGTTTTAGGAGTGTCAGTTGGAACAGAGGTAATAGTTATGTTCAAATGCTTTCTTTTTTGCTATAGCAACAGTCAGAACTTCAGGTAATTAAGTTCAGCTGCTTTCTGATGTGAAGCTTGCTGGAAATTATTGAAAGCTATTGCAAACCAGTAATTTCTCAAATAACCTGCAATTTGAGTAGCCTTGAAACAAAACCAATAACTGCTTTTGGCAAATTCTTTAATCTCATTACAGTCACCATAATTGAATTCTTAAAGCTTTTGTGGTGCGGAGGAAAAAGTTGTGGGATCGCTGCAAGATCTGGTTGTTACATATCACAGAAATGCTGTAAACAGTTTGTGCTGTTCTCCACTCAAATGGCCATGATGTTTAGTCCCTGTTGTTTTTCAAGGTGACTCTTTTTGCTCGAGTAGCTGTACCCTAAAACCTGTGCTTGTCTCTGGCTTGCGTCTGCCTGCTGTTCTTCCACTGGAGACACTGCACCCATTTGCTTTAAACTGGAGGCTGTCCCTGGGTGTTGGTGCCTGCCCAGACCCGTCTGGCTTTGGATGGGTGTTTGGCTGTTGCCATCGTGTTTGAGCTGCTCAAGTGACAGTGCACAGCCTGGTGCTGCTGCACTTGTGGAGTGATTTTTGCTAGAGCAGTGCCGGCTGCAAGGAAAGCTGGAAGGCTGCTCTAACTCAGAGGAGAAAACCTCAACCTGCAGGTAAACTTTTAGGCTTTGCATAGTATATTCTTTATCACAATGGCCAATATTTATTCGTTTTTTAGAGTACAACTGCTTGTTTTATGCAGACATTTCCATATGCAAGCTTTGATTTCTCTGGACAACGATGTCCATACAAGCTCAAATCCAGCAAATCTGTCCCTCCCCCGAGTGAGGAAAGGAAATGGATAGTAAAACTTGTCTGAGGTTATGGTGGTGGTCTGGATCTATTCAATCAATTTCAGTTTCTCTGTTGATTTCAGGGATCTTACAGCGTGCAGTCTGGTAGCTGTGTTGTATGGTGTAGCTGCAGACCGAGTTCTGCAAGGAGCCTTCCCTTTAGCTCAGGGTGCTGAGCTGTGGTTTAGGATGCCAGGTGACATGAAAATGCTGTGTGACTCCAGAATAAGCTCTCAGTTGATATTTATGGTACATATTTTTTGCTTGGTTGCAGCTGTTAAGATATATAATGTGTTTTAATGTGTCCCCTCTTACTGTGACTGAGAGCAATTAGTGTGCTGTCAGCATGAAATAAAAATAAGTGATTTCTAAACTGACTAAAGATGTTCTAGAAATTCTATTTATAAAGCAACCAGAGTTTCTATCAGGTAGAGTCTGCCCTTTCAGTTTCATCGGTGTTACAGATCCTAAGCAAACTGCCTTAGTGCTTTCTGTCAGTTGTTTACGAAATAGACATTAAACATGTGATTTCCCTGTTTTGCTCCAGGATTGTAATTTCAAGCAGGATGTGATTCAGAGGTCTGTAGAACTGTGATGTTATTTGCTGTGATGGCATCAACTGAGCACAAAAAGTAACTCTATTAAAGAAAAAACCAAAACAAAACCCTGTGAGAAATAATGTTGCTGTGCAAGAGCAATTCATAAAGTAACAATGTAACTGTCTCTTATTGATATAGTGACTTTGGTTTATTAAACGTTTATTTGTAGCCCCAGTAACATTACATCTGTGGTTCATAATTGGAATTTAGAAAGCCTAATAAATTTTGATTTCATCCTGAATACTCTCCATTCGGTGTGTTTACATTAGTGGCAAGAAAAGGCTTTGCCTGAGCTCTGTGGGTGCTGTGTGCGATGCTCAAGTGATGGGGTGTCTTTGGGCACACAAAATACCTGAGACTGTCATTTGTGGTGTAAATGGTCATGGTTCCAAAATTAGGAATGATGCACTAAGGCTTGGACATACCCTGTAGCAAATACATGGCATGAAAACGCTGTAAAATGAGTCTTGTCAAGACAAGGTATGTCATGGTGAGTTAATTCAGCTTGGCTGAATTTTGCCATTAGCAGGTAACCCTCCTTTTTGATGTGTATGGCTCAAGCCTGGCAGCAGCCTGTCCCTCTTCCTATAGAAATGCCATCACTTCATTAAGGGTCATCATGCTTCATTAACAGGTCCATTTTAGCCTTCATCAGCCATCTCAGAAATGGTCCCAGGCCTGAATATCCTTTGGTATTTTAACTGTAGAAAGTAATGACACAATCTTGTGTTATTGTAAGTCCAGAGGAAGCACAGCTCCTTGTTTAGCTTCCAGGGCAACAGTGCAGGGTTGTGATGTGTGAGAAACACACGAGTTCCATCTGACACCACTTTGAGTAACTGCATTGGTGTTCTTTCCAAATTCATTAAAAAACTACACAAGACAAAAACCACTGCTCAAAGTGCATGCAGATGGAGTGGAAATCCCTCCAGTTCCCCACAGATGATATGGGGCTGTGGTAGGCTTTTGCCAGGGAAATGGTGCTGCTCTTGAGTGGAGTGAGTATGGGAGGGATTTGGAAATGTCTCTGCTTGGGAGAGAGGAATGTGAGTGCAGAAATCACAGCCCCAGACAGGACTCACCTCTGTCATGGTTGGAGAAACATGTCAGCCCTCTTCAGCACAGGATTTGTTTCATGCCTTTCAATTTGGGTGTGTTTGGTGACCCTCTGGGCAGGTGTCCTCATCAGGAGGATGAATGACTGTCCCCTGTGTACACCTGATCGTAGCCAAAGGGGTTGGCAGTGGCTGTGCCTGCTCAAGGCAATGTCCCCCTCTGACGCAGAGGGGAATAATGATATTTTCTGTCACATTGCTGGGAGCTTCCAGTGGTCAGAGAAGCAAAGGTGTGTCTGGCATTTTCCTGAAAATCTGCTGAGGGTACAAGTGTGAGTCCTTGACTGTGAGTGACCCTGTGCTGCTGGGGGTTCTAGGGCAGGGATAGAATTCCCCCTTTGCTTTCTTTCTGTACCACAAGACCACATTTTGAAGTGGTTTGCTTTTGGCCACAGTAGTTACAGAAATCCCAGGACTGTGGTTCTGCAGGTGCTGTGTGGCAACAGGCTGGGAACAGCATGTCCTGAGGAAGACAGTTTAGGGATAAAATTAATAGAACATGGGAATTCATTGCCAATACACTGGAGACTGTAGAACTCTGTAGGCACTGAGTGTGGATGGACACTGTCAGCCTCTGAACTGAACTCGAGCTGGGTTTTGTTGTAAGACAAATGTTCTATAACTCTGCCTTTTTTTTTTTTTTTTTAACAGACTTGAAATGATGACATCAAGGAGCTTTTGGTGCTCTCTTGTGTTGCTGGGGGTTTTCCCACTGGTCACCAGGGGATGGATGGATGTGGACCGGAGCAGAAGCCTGGATGTGGGGAGGTTGCATCAAGAGGTACTGTGCACCAGCTGCTGCTGCAGCTACAGCTCTTGGGTTTCTGGTCTTGGGCTCTGTTCAGGCTCTCCACACTGCAAACAGAAAACAAGTGTGGGCTTATCCATGTGTATTTGTATTAAACACGTCCTGAGGAGATCAGTGAAAAACAGTGAAACAGAAACTGTTACACTTATTGGGTATATTGACGTTATCGGGAAGTGAAACTGTGCATCTGGCTGTTGTGGAGATGCTGTCTTTGCACCAAAGACTTTACAATGTCTTTGTCCTAGGGCTGCTGACACCAGTGAAGCTAAATTTAACCACCAAACTGTCCTGTCTCTTCACTTGGGTCAGTGGACATCTAGGTGAAACTAAAAAAAACCTCTTTTGAAGGAAAACTGCACCATAGGTGGTTCTGAGAGAATCAGCAAAATTACTGCCCAAAGTGTTTCCCTCCAGACTTCCTGATGTGACAGCTTTGTGAAGCACAGAGGAAGGAAAAAGGGAGCAGGGCACAGTGACTGCAGTGAGCAGGGATCCCTTGATGGGGCACGGGGACTGGGGCAGGACAGCAGTGCCTCCCTCCTCAGTGCTCACTCCTGGGCTCTGGGAGGGGAGCAGCAGCTGAGCCTGTTTGCACTGCTGCAGGGGACAGTGTTGGCTGCTGTCACAGGGCCGTGGATGGAGCAGTCCCTGTCACAGCAGTGTCACACCAGACTGCCCCAGCAGGATGCTGCATTTCTGAACCAGAGCTCAGCACTGCTTGTGGCACAGATAGAGACTCAGATTTTCACCAGTCTGAGGCTGAGACACGTGAATAAAGCCACAAAAATCCAGAACTTTGACTTTGTTGAGCTGTAAATGATGAATGAATGCTGAAACATTTTTAGTTATTTAATTAGTTCCTGTATGTTCACCAAGTGGTTGCTCGAATGTCTGAAAGTGGGAGGTGGTGCAGGAGGACAGGGGAAGGACACTTGACCATTTAGGACACTTGACCATTTTTTAGCTGTCATTGCCATGAACACTTTTGTGGCAGACACATCAGTCAGTGCCAGGCTCATGATAAGCCCTTGGTGGATTCATGTTGCAATTGGATCTGTTTAAGCCTCGGGATTTGGTTCTCGTTGGAGGATCCCATTTCTCCCAGTCACATTCTGTCTACAAATACCCAGTTATCTGCATTATAGTTTAAGCCAATTTAAAAAGTGCTTTTTGCTGCTTAGCAGGGCTCAAAAGTAATTTCAGTGGTGTTGGATGGTCTGCAGTTCTGAGGTCTATTCCAGGTGTACTTTGTCCTTGAGGCATCCAACCTCTCTTCTGTAAAAGTGAGGAAAAACAGCTCCCTTCCACACCTCCACTCTTATTTTGCTGCTGTGTAGGCTCAGGTAGTACACTGGCACTTTATTAAACCTATTCTTGCAGAATCTCTGATTAGTTTTGCTTTTTATTAAAAATTGTTAAGTATTTTGCATACTTGTGCAGTTAAAAAAATCTCATTCTTCACTATTGCCCATTAGTTTTGATTTTTTTAAGAAAGTTGCTCTGAGGAATAAATTCGTTACTCAATTTACTTTAACATAAATCGTAGAATTATTATATTACTTGAAAGACACTAATTCATTTGATCTTTCTCTAAAGACCATAATTTTATTTTACCAATTACTTGATCTTGCTTGAGGTGGAAGGATCTCAGCTAAAAATGTATTTGCTCAGGTTTGCACAGAATTTAACAAGTGTGAATATTAAAATTATGAATGTACAAAGAATGCAGTTGAGATAGATTCAAGAAATGTAAGTTATAATTCAGATTTTTGAAAAAATATCGGTACAGAAATCTCGTTTCCACAAGAAATAGTGTTTATACAGCGTGGCAGCAAACACCAAAATCAATCTGAAAGCTCTGAGCATTGCTTTCGGGGAGGTCAGTGAGACTGAGATAATCATCATTTGAGAGTAAACAGCAGTTACTTCCCCTTGAAGAAAATGGTTTTCCATAATACCTTGCTAAAAGAAAAAGTCACTTGAAATCCTTTTCTAGTGTTACAGGGCTTTGTTCATTTGGGAGCCTCTTATCCGTGAGAAGTTTGTTAGGTTCCAAATTTTATGGTTTGGTTAATGCATAGATCCATTAACATGCATTTAAAAAATATTGAATCACAACTAGAAATGCTCCTGGCAAGTCACTAAAACCCTTTAAAAATGAGTAAAATATTAATTTACAGGTCAAGTAATTTTGAAGTGTGTTCTGATGGAAAATTTCCGTGAACCTCATCAAAGCAAATACATGGGTACAGGTCACTGACCTTCACTAATACTTGCTCTGATCTACATAAGAACAAGTTTACTGAATTAAAAACATTCCTTAATTTATGTTCAGATTGCTAAATCAATTTCTTCATGGTATGTAGTAGAATTATTGCAGTTGTGCTTTGAATTTGTTAAAGAAAATAAGATTACAAGGCTTTCTGATCAGAAATCAACCCTCTCATGTAACAGTGGTGTGTGTTTTTTCTTGATGCACAGCCTTTCACCCCTCAAGTTTATGGGATGTTCCTGAAAAGAGGTTTGTTTTCTGGAGTATTTTTATTCCTGATTAGACTAGTTAATAAATATGTATATGCAGGATGAAATTTGAGTTTCAATGAAAGAGCTAAAATAGAAAACCTAATTAAAAAAAGAAGAAAAAGCATTACTGTTTGACTGGAAAGCTGTAATGTTCCTTGTATTAATTTTGTTTATCAATTGGTTTAATAATTTGTTTATCAATTTGTTTAATAATTAGTTTATTAATTTGTTTAGTATTTGTATTAAACAAATTTGTATTAATTTTGGAGACTACTGCTGTGTTGTGTCAAACTTCTCATAGGCTGGTTCCAGGGGCTGCTGGAAAGCTCTTGAAGCTTCTGGGCATTGCTTGTAGACTTGGGTGGAACTTCTCAGAGTTAAACCATCACAAGACTAAATCCTATTCAGTGGAATATATGCAAAGTAACAGATACACAGAGCTCACCACTCTGGGGTGTTTTTGGACAAGTTTTCACTTCTGCCCTCAGCAAGTCTGATTCATGTTCAAGCTGGATGTTCTAGAGGGGATTGCAATTGATGGGCAGCTCTGTGCTGGCTCAGAGGGCTTTGGGTGGTCTGTGACAAAGCAGATGATGTGGTCTGGGTTCACCTCTTCCTTCTAGAAAGGAATTCTCAGAAAATGTAGCTTTCTGAGTTATTGCCAGTGGCAGTGAAGGGAGTTTCCAGTATGAGCAGAAAAGAGACATTCTGGATCTGAAATAACTCTGGAGTTTGGGTTTGGAGGAGAACTTGGCCAGGAGGTTCTGATGAAAAGCCAGTGGTGCTGGTCTGCTCAGTCTCTGCTAGGGAATCCACACTGGTATCTCAGGCTGATTGTTTCAGCCTCCTGAGGTATTTTGCAAAGCATCTTATTAAATTCTAAAATATGACAGCCAGCTTGTCCTATTCCCTGCTTTCTCTCTGACATGCTGATTTCCCATGCATGCTGGAGCCAAGCTGGTTTTGCTGGTTCTTGAGGCAGACTTTGCATCTCCTTTTGTGAACTAAAATGAGCAGAGCAGTGCTGCAGATCTTCATCAGCCCTTCCACGAGCAGGGCTCCTCTAGCACAAGTGATCACAGAGCTGCATTTTGGAAATTTAAATTCTGTGTTATGTTTTCTGGGGCACTGCTGGTAGGTAGTATGAATAATATTGTCCTAGCTCTATAGTGTGAAAGTGGAGAATAATCCTGTGTTGTGGTACCTGGAGAGTTGTTTTGTGCTGCACTGTTAAGTATTTGGATGTCACCAAGCTCCTGAGCAGTGGCAGTAAAGGCTGGCAGGCATTCTATGGTCTGCTCAGGGCTACAGAACCATAAATGCTCTGTGGTTTTCCAGAAATACTTAATTGCTTTAATTTGCCTTTCATGCTGTGCTTTCTTTGCCCCCCATCCTCCTACTTCAGAAGTCTCAGGAAGGCGTGCACAGCTCCTGTGGGGAGAGGAGCTGTGTCCCTGGGGAAGCTCCTCTGCACAGAGCTCACTGGTGATGCTCCATGTGCTCATTTTTCAAGGCACCATAACTTTCTCCTTGCTGGCATTTGGCAGGGATTGGCTCTGTTGGCTATCCATTGGTTTTGTTTACTAATTATTACTTGAAGGAGAGTGTAGATTCCCCTCCCTGGAAGTGTTCAAGGGCAGGTTGGAAGAGGCTCTGTGCAACCTGGTCTAGTGGGAGGTGTTCCTGCCCATGGCAAGGGGTTGGAACTGAGTGATCTTGAATTCAAGATCCTTTGAATTCAAACCATTCTGTGGTTCTGTGATTCTGTGGTGCCTGAACTGCTTAAAATCTCCAAGTATGAATGTATGGCAAACCAGCCCTTCAGTGCTGTCCTGCCCAGAATAAAGCCTTTCTCTGGAGTCCACACACAAGCCTCAACTGTGCTTGTCTAAGAGTATCAATTATTGCTGAAATTTCTAGTTGTATTCAGCTTCTTAAAGGTTGCATCACTTACTGCTGCACAGTAAGACCACAGCAGATTATTCTGGGCAGCAAGGGACTCATAGGGATGATTTTGGGCTCCATCCCGCAGCAAAGTCATGTTTCCTAATCTGACAGACTAGGAAAGGATTGTTTTTGGAAGCAAGGTAAAAAATTGCAAAGGCTTTTGATAAAAGCTTTTTGCTTCGAATTCAAATAGAGACACAATTTCAGAGGATGAGCTTGGAATAAAACAAGCACAGTGTATAAATTTTATATACAGTTGAAGATCCAATATCCTGGTGTTTATTTTAACTGTTAATAGTAATGTGTTGTGTGTTCTTCCTGCTTTTCAGTTTGGAGAAAGGAAGAAAAGAATCAGATTTGATTTTAAATTTATACTGTGCTACAGCCTGCTCCTGTTTCAAGCATTAATGAAAGTACAGGGAGACAAGACTTCAGTTTATTTTTGTTTCACTTTGGTATGCAGTGATAATTCAGTCCTTGTTACCTGCATTTATATGGTATCTCTAACAAGCAGTAATTGCTTTTTTGTAGAGCATCCTAAGTCTTAACAGGTATATTATCCCTGTGGAGATGAGAAGCTCTGAGTGCTGGTTACCAGAGCATCTGCAGCTCAAGGTGCTGTGGAATGTTTTGATAATATTTGTATTGGGCACGTTGAAGTCCTTCCTCTGCATTCCCAACCTACCCCTCCACTTTCTTCTGTGTACTCAGAGTGCTCAATAAATGTATCTTATGGCATGCTCTTGTGCTTGAAATACTAGAAAATGTGAAAGTTGGAACGAGGCAGGTACTGTATACTTGAATACCAGCAGAAAATTAGAAGAATTTTGGTTTACATAAGTGGTTATGGCACAATAGTGAGCATCAGGGATTGTCAAGATGCATCTGAAGCACAGTTTGAAGATGAAACCCACTTGTTTGCAGTCCCTTACAGAACAGAAATCCTGCTTCCTTTATGTTTTTTTAAACTTCTGGTAGGATGCAGTGTGTGATCCCTTGTGGTCATCACTGCCCCATTTCCTGGGGGCTGTCACCTCCCAACCAAGAGAACAGGCTCCTGCTGCTGTGTGGGAGCAGTTTGTGGTGCTTTGGATGTTAATGACTTTAAATTTTGGGTGCTTGGATGCTTCCCCCGGGGAGCAGAGGGATGTGGGCTTGTGGTGCCTGGATCTGTGCTGAGCTGTGGCACACACTGACTGCAGGAATCCAATTTCAGTAAGTTTTTCTCCTGTCACAGTTGAGCAACTGTGAAAAATCATACTGAGATAGGGAAATGCTGGTATGATTCTTAAGAAGAGAATAAGACCACAGTAAATCATATTGCAAAAAATAAAAGGAATCATGGCAGTCTTCACTTGGTTATGATGTGGCAGAGGGTTAAACTTTCTGATACTCTGTTCAGAAGCCCCTCAGCATTAAAAGACTAAATGTTGAGCAAGTTTTTTCCAAATGTAGCATATTCTCCCTTGAAACAAAGGTTGTATCATTAGTTTTTAAAGGAAGACAATTGTACTTGAAGTACTTTTGACCACCAAGCAGCAGGTGAGTTTTCAGGTTTCTAGATTATCAAGGGTGCATCCACAAATTTGGGATTTTTAAAAACAGCTATCCCATGAACCTCCCCATCACAATGTGGAAATTTATGGAGCTATACCCAGGTTTCTCATCCTGGAGTCCAGAAATAGTAGTGAGTAAAATCAGAGATGCAGCAATTATCTCAATTAGCTACCGTATGGATGAGCAGATGATTCTGTGTGAGACATGAGAGTTCCTTCAGTGTTCATAGCAGACAGTACAAATCTAAGTTGCAGTGTCCATACTGACTGCAAGCTTTCTCCAAACAGTAGCATGTGGTCTATTTTCTCCTGCCTGATCAAAAAAAAAAAAAAAAAAAAAAGTGGATGTTCTCTGCCTGATTAACATTGGGCTTTTTAAAATAGTCTGTATTCATGGCTGTAAACAGAAAACCCTTGTTGTCAAACTAAGCTGTGTATTATTCATACACTGTGCTGATGCTCCAGTCCTCTGCAGTGTCACACCAGCCCTGTGCTGAGTGTCATTTCATAGAATGGTTTGGGTCAAAACTTGTCTCATTCCAACCCCCTGCCATGGGCAGGGACACCTTCCACTATCCCAGGTTGTTCCAATTCCCATCCAACCTGGCCTTGGACACTTCAGGGATGGGGCAGCCACAGCTTCTCTGGACAAGCTATGCCAGGGCATTCTTCACAGAGAGGAATTTATTCCTAGAATCTCATCTAAATCCATCTTTGTGTGACCCCTCACTAGAGATAAGGAGGAGAAGGCTCTGAAGGGAGGAAAAAAATCCATGGCCTGGTAATCTATTAATAGGAACAGCCACTTTATTAATTTGCTAAATGAGTTAGGACTGTATATTTAGAAATTGTACAGCAGTTAGGCTGATCCTGAGACCAGGTCCCTGGAGACCTGGAGTGTGCAGCAGTAACATCTGATTTATTGTGAGACCCAGCAGGAGCCCAGCTGGGGCTCACAGGGACTGGGTTTGATTTATCTGCTTGCACTGCTGTGTCCTCCCAAAGGGTCTGGTGTGGCCAGCAATTCAGGTAACTTGTGGATCTGGAATTTTACCTGTTCTTCTGCATCTCTTCATCTGCTGCATTAATTGTTTTATTGTTTTTTTGCTGTTGGTTGTGTGGGTTTTTTTGTTGGGTTTTGGGGTTTTTTTGAGTTTTGGGATTTTTTGGCAAAGTCCCTTATATTAAATTTTGGTTATAAAAAGGGGTGCCTTTTGACTAAATCTAAATCAATATTAAAGGGTAAGAGACTGAAACCATTGCAGGGTTATCTAATGGGTTATTGTTCTTGAGGGCAGTTGGGATCTCTCTGGTTTTTGTCTGGTGATCCATGCTCAGCATCATTCCCTGCTGGGATCAGAGGCCAGTAACAAACAGGGATGGGAAATTCACAGCCATGTGAAAATGCCTAAATACTGAATTTATCCGGGGAAGTGTTCAAGGCCAAATTGAATAGAAGTAGCAGAAGGTGTCCCTGCCTGTGGCAGGGGTTCGGAACAAGATGAGCTTTGTTGTTCCTCCCAACCCAGGCCATTCTGTGATTCTGTACAAAACAGCCCCAAAATGTTTTGCTGCTTGCATCCATTGCTGAGGACCACTGGTGAAGCTGCTTGTGGCATGCTGGCTACCAAGCACTGTTCTGTGTTGTGGATTCCCTCTGTGTTGTTTTATTTTATCTCTGCGCAGTGAAGTTCCCAGTGCTGCGTGTTTGTTCTGATTGAAATCTGATTTATCATTGTGCTCTGCTCATCCATGGACCCATGATTCATCATTAATCAGAAGATACAACATAAGCTAGCTCCTATGCCTTGGCATTCCTTTTGTGAGAGCAGAAAAGGGCTTTGTGCAAACCAATTGTTAAATCCCATCAGGTTCACACAGGTGTTGGTACAACACGCTGCAGCTACCAAGGAGTGAAGCAGTGTGACAGCAGGTACTGAATTCTATTAGATTTTGATTTTCATCCCTCCTAATCCAGGTAGAAATATTTATCATACTTGATAACCCTGGGGTGCTTGGTCTTTTGGAGATGCAGTTTTTATTTAGCTACATCTGGTGAAAGGCAGTCCTGAAGCAAACATGCTACATTGATTTCCACACAGTGATTAGGCACGTCAGATACAGAACAGAAGGGTCTTTCATTCTGTACTCAATTGACTAACATTAAAAATCAGGAAATAGGTGCTAAAAGTGAACCTTGACAAATAAAACTGTTGTATTGCACTAATGAAATGCTATTTAAACTGGTACACAAAGAAGCTTTTTAGAAGGAATGGAAAATGCAAACCATTTTTTTGCTTTCAAAGCAGGTGATTTATGCTCTGATAAAATTAGATTTTTAGTTAAAGGAATTTGCAGTCATTAAATGGTGCCCATGGAATAAGTCTCATTTATAACCATCTGCTTTATGGCTTCTGCAGAATAGTATTCCTCAGGCAATGCATTCAAGAACTTTGGTGTCACTTTTATCAAAATAGTTTGGTTCTCTACTGGTAACACTATTAAAACCTCTGAAACCTCTATGTGATTTTTTTTTTTAAACTTGAGATCAGTATCATCAAGAGAAGTCTACCTGGAGCTGGTACCTTTTTGTGCTGTNTTTTTTTTTTTTTTGTACCCTCCTGAAATCTTGAGCATTCTCAGTGTCCTTGGAGGTTTCTCCAGGGAAGGGATGTTTTGGGGTCATGCCAAGTGCTGCTGTTTTCCCAGGAATGGGAGGTGATGCCTTGCAGCCTGACCTCATGTTCTCCCACTGCAGAGTTCTAACAAGCTTTTCCTCTGAACCCTGCATCTGTTTTTTGGGATAGTTAATATTCATCAAAGCTTAAAATTAAAAGGGAACAGAGTAAGAGAAGGGAAACTTTGAAGACCATCCTTTGTCTTTCACGATGTCTGTGCAGAGATGGAATGACAAAAGTGAGATGACACTTGGATGTTTGTTTAATAGAGACTTGATAGCCTATTTCCTTTTGATCAATATAATAGTTGTAATTAGTTTTAGTGTTTCTAAGCTTTTGAACTGCAGAGAATTCAAACAGCTTGTTAGTGTGAGGGACTCAGGGGAACTTTAAAAGTATTCTTCCCTTTTGCATATATTGCATGTACACAGGCCTAATGATAGCAGCTGTAGCTGAGGTTTTTTATCCTGTGCCCCACCTCTCAAACTAATATTTTGAAAAGCTCAGAGAGGTCCCTGGAGTATAACTGCCTGCACAGCTCAGAGCTCTGCTGCATAAAGAGGATAAATGCTTTGAAGTCTGTACTAATCCTGAATGCCATTTTACATGTTGCTCAAGATCACTGAGGGAGTATCCTACAGGGAATAATGACAGTATTTTTATAAGCAAATACCCATTTTTTTGTTTATCCCCTTCAGCTGACTGAGGGTGCCAAGGAGACCATTTCTGCTCTTCTGATCCTTCTGAAATTTGGTGAAAGGTTTGTTTTGAGGAAGGCAGCTTGTGATCGTGTGAAGGAGGAAGCAGTGATGCACAAGTGATGACAAAGGACAGTAGAAACTGTCACCATGTTTGGGCCAGGACATGGGTGATGTGAGGTGGTCCCTGGGCTGGAGGAGACCTCAGCTGTGGCTCTGTCCTGGCCTGGGACTTTTTGGGAGGTTCTGGGAGGGGGCAGGAGCAGAAAGGGGCATTTCTGTAGGCAGTAAATGGGTACCTACAGCACTGCAGCCTGTGGTGCCCAGAGCCTTCTCCAGGCTCTGGGACATCCCCACCTCTCTTGGGCTGTCCCCACAGCAGAGCTAATCCAGGTGTCTTCACAATTCCACTGTTTATAATGCTGGCTGCAAGAAGTGACTCAAACGATGGAAATTAGGACATATTTGTAACTAACCCATAAATAATGTTACTGTGTGGAATTAAATATTTATTCCTCTGAAGTCTCACCATTAGTATAAGCAGATAGTGTTGCCTGGGAATGCAGTACCTTTCGAGATAGTGTTGTTTTAAAGCAAGTTTCTATATTAGAGATTGTTGTGATGATTTGCAAAGAAAAATTATACAGAAAAATTATATGCAAAAAAATGTGTAGGTGTGCATGGATTGAAATGAGCCCTCAGCTTGCAGCATGAGTAGTCCAGTGGCTTTGAAATTATCCAGATATTTGAAGTCTCTGCTAAAAGTAGCTGTACTGGCTCCTCCTTCCTCAACCCCAAATGTTTGGTGTAGTAATGATAACCCTCCTAACTGCTCCCTTTTAACATCAATAGAGGAAAAAAATCCATTTTCAAGATAAATGTTGTGTTTTACAATGTAATTTTTCACACAGTGATGAGTCATTTTAGGTGTTATATTTATCCATTAAATATCTGTGGACAAACTGGAATGTATGCCTGTAATTACTCCTCAGTTATTCCATTGAGTTTCGTGCTTGCCTGGGTGACTAATGTTTTTGGGGAGGGTTGTTCATCCTGCCTTTGAACAATTCTTGTATTTAATAAAAAACACCACAAAAAATTCTCTTTTTCCTTATAGGACTCCAGAAGGTTTGAAGTTACAAGAAGAAAAGGTAGGAAAACCAGTTTTCTTTCAGTGTGTGTGTTGGTGTTGAGTATTCTTGCAGTAACTTTTTGAAACGAGCATGAGTTCACACACTTGAAAGGTTGTGCTGCTGTGGGTTTTCCAACAGTCTGTGCCAGACACTTGTCTGGCAGTTTTTTGTGTTGCAAACTGTAGATTTTTAAATTTCTTTTTTTCAATGAAAAGCTGCTCTTCTAGCACAGAGTTGCATGATGGTGTTGGGTGTGCATGTCAAGGTTTGGGTGCTGGCAGGGCATCTAAATGGCTTTAAGCTGCAGAAAGATAATTTTGATTAAATATTAGGAAGCAATTCTTCCCTGTGAGGGTGGGGAGGCCCTGGCACAGGCTGCCCAGAGAGGCTGTGGCTGCCCTTGGATCCCTGGAAGTGTCCAAGGCTGGGTCAGATGGGGCTTGGAGCAACCTGGGATAGTGGAAGGCATGGCAGGGGGTTGGAACTGGATGAATTTTGAGGTCCTTTCCAGCCCAAAACAATCTGTGATAAACTCAAAACCTGGGGAATTTCAGGGAGAACATGCAGACAAGGCTTTCCATGCCTCATCACACCACTGCTCCACCCAAAGGTGCACTGATGCTTTGAGCTCTGCTCCTGGGAGCTCTGCTGCCCCAGTAAAGGATTGATTGCCTTTTGCCAGGAGTGGCTCTTTGAGAGTGCCTGGCAGCTGGGGGAGAATCGGCCATCAAAGAGCTCATTCTGGTTATCATTAATTTTGATTTTGTTCAGCAGATGTTTTCTGGATCAGGCAGTTGCTTTCCTCATCTCTCTTGCTGGAATGGGAAGCAGGTGGCACTCTCCTGTTCAGTGGATTAATGCATTCCCTGTTCCCTCCCAGCAGCTTCTTGAATTGCTTCAGGCATCCCCTGTGTTGGGAGGAGGTTGTAACTACCACTGTTTTACTGCATAAGCAAAGAAGGTCAGGTCCAAGGGTAACTTGTCATTTGGGCAAATAATCTCCTTTTTTTAAATTCTTTTTTTTTTCTGGTGTTTTTTTTTTTTCTTCTGTGAGGCTGAGGCAGCAGAGAGGCTTGAATTAATTAAAAATACAGCAGTTGCTAAAGGTGTAGTCTGTTTAGTTTAGCTGTCCAGTGCATGTGTGTGTTTGATCAAACTTCTGCCACTCTTCATGAAGATATCCAGTTCTGTTGTACTCCCCTCAGTCTCAGACTGAAGTCTTAGGTGGGCCAAGGCTGCTTTGAGATGCAGAAAAGATTCCTGGTGTTGAGGATGTGGACACATTTCAGCCATGCTCTGCCTGTAGTTTGTTGTGCAGCTCATTATAGGCATGGAGACTGAATCCAGTCCTGTGGATGTACCTCTAGTCCTTTTTCAGATGTGAGTTCTATTTCCAAAATTTTCATCCCAGAAAAAGTAACCAACGTGTATGAGAGCTTAAAGGCAGCAATATTTGAAATCAGGATTGAGTTTACAGATGGTGTGCTTGAAGAATGTTACTTCAGAGCAATAACTGAATTTGGAGATCAGCCAAATTTCCAGGCTTAGTGAGGCTGATTTCTCATTGCTTTCAGAGGATGGGTACGACTTAACTTTTATTTTGAGGGGTAAAACCATTTTTTTTTCCAGAAATTAATTCAATGTAATAGACTTCTCTGTTAAAAGCTTAGATCTGTGGCTGCAGTGAAGGGGATGGCAAGGGAGGGAGTTAAGATTACAGATAAATTTGGCTTATGCCTAGCAAGGCAATATGTGCATTATCAAGTCTGTCCAAAGAACTGCAAACTCCTCAGAAGTCAAGAAAATGCTAACAAACATGGTAAATACCTCTTGATCACAAAAGCAGAGCTTCTGGATTTGCAGAGCTACCTGGGGATTTTCAGTAGTGTTTAAGTATCTTCCTCTCTGGAGTGATTCCTCAATAGCACCTACAAAATAATTCAAGTGAAGGCTCCTTCAGAAACCTCTTCAGTATTAAAATGTGCACAGAACAGATATCATTTGGTGTCAGGAAGAAAATAACAGGACAGTCAGAATCTTATGCACACAAAAGGATTTCTTATAAATTTTGTGATATGGTATGAGGTGACTTTAAGATCCAGGCCTGTTTCCCCCTAAAAATGGTAATTTTTGCAGATAATGGTTTTTGCCTGAGGAAATGAGATGATTGGAAGAGATTGGGGGTTGGAGGTTTATCCTTGTTCTGTTCCCTTGATAGAAATTTTGGCTTTCTCTTAAAAAGCTGAAAAACTAAAAAATATCTCATAGAAACATCCACAAATGTGAGAGATCAGCAGACTTACTCTGTATCTGCTTTTATTATCCCAGGCTTATGGATCATCCAAGATGATTAAAAAAAAGAGCTTTTGGTGAAAGGAGGGGCAATCCTGGTTTAGACTTTTCAGAATTTTTCTTTCTTTTAGGACAAAAGGTTTGAATCCTTTAGATTTAAAACAGACACTTTTCTTTCAAAGGGAACAAAGCCTTGATTGTTGTTGAGCATGAGAACACTTTTTTCCTTTTTTAGTTGTGGGTGAGTGTAGTTAAACTGGGAGGCTTTTGGTTTCCAAAGTGTCAGGCTTGCATATGCTGGAGAAATTCTGAACCTGCTCCAAAGCCCATTACAGTCAGTGAATGATTTTCCCTTTGACTTCTGTGGCATAAGATCAGCAGTAATTACATGATCTTTTAATTGCTGTAGTATGGAGGAGAGATGCTTCCCTGACTGCAGCTGGCAGCCACCTCTCAGTGATACTTGGAGACTGATTTTCTTCTCAATTGAAATGGAAATGGCTGCGGAACTGTTTTGTTCCTGGAATGCCTAACTGGTGTGCAAATGCTACCCTTTTTGACTAAAAATAATTTTTAATAAAAAAACCCTTCAATCAGGGATTCAATTAGAAGCTGCAGGAGTATTTTTCTAAATTCACTTGAAATTTGGCTCTGAGTTGGCCACACATATGAGACTCTGTGGTATCCATCTCTGTTAAGCTCATGCAGTGGAAACCAGAATATGGGGTAAGGTGCCAGGTTTTGTGTTGTGCTTTGAAAACAAACAAACAAATTCCCAACCAGCCAAAAAACCTCAAAACAAAAACTCAAGAAACCCCAGCATGTGCTAAACAAGCACAGGCTTTGAACTCCATCCCTCTGTACTGCTCTGTTGAACTAAAATCACATGTCAGGTTTGGGCAGGCAGATCTTTTTTCACTAACTGAATCTTTTCTGTTTTCCCATTTTTATGTTAACTTTTCATATTTTTTCCTGCCCTCAGTGCAGAGGAAAGGGGAATGGAGCCAAGAGGTGAATAACCTGCACACTCCTGTCAGCTGTCCAGTGTGATACTGCAGGAGAGCAGATGGGAAAGAGCAAAACAGGAGTAGGGGGCTGGGAAAAGCAGCAGTTTGTGCAGATCATATGGACATAGCAGGCATTTAGTGAAAAGGATGGAGTGTCAGAATGGTTGGGATTGGAAGGAACCTCAAAGCCCATCCTGTTCCACCCCCTGTAATGGGCAGGGACCCTTCCCCTATCCCAGGTGCAAGCCCTGTCTAACCTGGCCTTGAACCCTTCCATGTTCAAAGGGATGGGGCAGCCACAGCTTCCCTGGGCACCCTGTGCCAGGGCCCCACCACCCTCACAGGGGAGAATTTCTTCCTCAAATCTACATCATCTGAGGAGAAGAGCCTGTGCAGGAAACTGGGAGGCTGAAGGGTTTGTGTTAGATTAGAAGAAACATAGGACCAAGCTTGTAGAGAGCACCTGCAGACATTAGGCTGGGCAGTGGCAATGTTTAATTTTAAAGATTGGCAACTTCTCCCTGTGTAATGAGTGTACATGAATGCATAATTCCTAGCTGTTGCTGTAAATTACCCCACACTACTTATAGATGTAAAAGCCACATAGATTTGTTTCTATCAAAATCCCCATATTTGGCAGAACAGAGCCTCCAGTGGTTCCCTGAATTATTTTAATGGCAAGAACACAGGAACTAATTCTGCAACTTCTGGAGCTGACAAATGTTCCTATTTTAGTTGTCACTGTGGGACTGAAGGATGCTGAAAACTCGAACAAATTGTCTGCTGAGGAGAACTATGCCCAAGCATGTGTATAGTCACATTAAGCATAAAGAGCCAGGTCTTTATCTATAGACAGAAATAAGCAAAGCTCTGCTGAATTAATGGACCACCTTTGCTTTTTACTAGCTGAGAATCTAACCCAAGCACTTAAAACTTTTAATTTGTTTTTATGTTGTTCACGATCATCCGTTCAACAAATTAGTGTCAAAAGATGCTTTTGAAACCATTCAGCCAAGAAATGTTCAAGCAAATTGCCTCTGCTCTGACCATATAATCTTATTAAATGAGATGCAGCTCTAGATTTATTCAGACAGATGACATCACGCTGCCATAAAAATACGAACTTTAAATATCTGGTTTGAATTAAAACTTCTTTGAATTGACCCTTCCCTGAGTGAGAAATGAACTTTTCACAAGCTGTGTGTTGTGGGTGTCCTATCTGTGTATATTTATTAGTGATACACAATCCTCATTGTTACACTGTGATTCCTAATCACAATGCAGAGCAGTAGAATACAGTACACCCTGAGCTTTCCCAAGTTGCCAGTTTTACTGAAAAATCTCTGCACCAATTAGTAGTGGTAGAGGATCCAGCCAACAGCTTAAGAAATATTTCATTATTCTCCACTTGACATCAATTTTTATGTCCTACACAAAAAACTGACTCATGGTTATAAAACAGTAATGCCCTTCAGAAATTCTCTTTACTTCATCCTTTCTCTTTGCACACTTCAAATTTTTGCCTTTCCATGGAAGAAGACTGGCACTCCAAAATTGGCAGGAATATTAAGTTTATTCCTGAAATCTTAGAGGAACACAAAGTGGTCAGCTGTAATTACTTTTGTAGTAAATCACTTATTAATTTCCCATTGTGCTGATTTTTTTTCCTATTACTGGAATCCAAAAAAAATCTTGGTTTTTTTTTTTTTTCTTATGACATGGTCAAAACCCACCAAAAATCAGTAGCTGTGCCTGTGTTGCCTTTAGAAGCAACTGTACCCCCAGGATCTTGGTTGTCTGGCTATCCCAGTTACATCCATGTGATGGATGATATGATATTAAATATTTGTATGTGTATGCTTTGTACAGAGTTGGATATTCAGAAACACAATAGGTATATTTCAGGACATTCCTCCAAAGTCTGAAGGACAGCTTTTACATTAAAAATACCTGTTTTGTTGAATCAAAAATTGGAATATTTTCCATGTTTGTTATACTGGTTTTAACAGTTACTCAGTCTTTACTTCAAACAAAGCTTTTTTTTTCTGCCCATCTCAGCTGCTTTATTTTCATAGAAAGTTTTATTGTCTCTGGCTTTGCCATTCACTGACAACATATGCTTTGAAATCTGTTACCCAGGGAAGGATATTTGGGTCAAGATATTAATCTGATGTTTAGTGCCTGTTTTTCTAAGCTTATGAAACCACAGTTTCTCAGCTTTTTTTATGCTTTATCCCACTTGAACAGCCTAGCCCTTGTTGGGAAGGGGCAAAGTTGTTTGCTCCCACACATCAGCAGTGGTGTTTAACTATAACTTACATATTTCATGCTTTTAAGTGGCAGGAATTAAAAGAGGGAGTAAAACCATGTGGAGGGAGAAGAACCTCAAATAATCAACACATTAGCAGCATTAGGCACAGTAGTAAATTAAACAGGAATGTGAGTGCTCCTGGGCCGTGTTACTATTGCTGGGTGTCTGGGACAAGGAGCAGAGAATTGCAGTTCTGGGACTTTCTGAGCAGCTCCTCAGCCAAGCAGGGCTGATCCTGTTGGCCACATTTGGGTGACAAATGACTGCTCACGGAGGTGGATTGCTTGTGAAAATGTGAGTGCAGCTGTGGTTTAGCCCAGCTTGGCCATAGGCACAGCAAACCCTTTCATGCCCATCTCTGACTGGTGGAAGCAGAGTGGTTTTGCAGAGTTGAGGTTCTGGTAGATGGATCCATCAGTTTCTGTAGCTGAGTACTTTGGGGCAGGAGGAGGAATGAATTCTCTTCATGGCAGAATGGGCATGACTGTTTAGTAAGTAAATATAACAGAATGTGGCTTTGCTAGAGCAGCAGATTGATGGACCTGAAGGAGCTGAAGTGAAAACTTTGTGAGTGGCAGGGAATAGGAAACTGTTTCCCAGCAGCAGGTTGGATCAAGGAGCTAGCAGAGAAGTTTAGGAAGTGGACAGACTTCAGTCCCCAGTGTGGGAGGAGGGAGAAGATGGAGATGAGCCAGAAATCCATGAAACCTTGTGAGGACTTACAGGAAGATACAAAATAACATATGTATGTATTCCATACCACTACACATCATAAATAAATATCCCCAGTGCAGTGCTGAAGCTGGATGTGCCTGAAGGCATCTCTCTCTTTTTCCATCTGAAATCACAACTGTGATGATTTGGCAGCTGAAAAAGCTGCTTGTGCTGTTGGCTTCTGTCATCCCTTGACTCCACAAGCTTCTCTGCTTCTTCCATCTAAACTGGGCAGTCTTTTGGAAGATGCTGCTTTGCCCTACAAACCTTGTTTTGGCTGCATCTTCAGCCTCTACAAAGCACTTTTCTCCAGCTGACCCAGAGCTGTAAAGCAGGACTGGTTTGCACTGGTCTGTAAAGATAACCTGTCTTTAAGAGTAAGAGGACATATTTTCAGATAAATGGGCTTTTCTGCCCTTAAGTATAATTAATAGCAGCCAGGTTGAAATATGCAGAGAGATTTGAAGTCATGTTGGATTTGATGTTTTTTGGTTGTTTTCAGTGGTGCATTGTTCTTTCTGTGAAATTCTACTTTTGTGTCCAGCCTCATAACTGGTGAAATGCTGTTGCTACGGAGAGCATTACATGATGTGGAAACCTCTCTCATATGGAGCAGACAGGTGATGCTTGCACATGATATTGAGAGGTGCAAATGCACTGTAAACCCAGAGATTTAAGACCAAACTCATTTGTAAAGGTTGAATAATAAACTGGCAGCAGATGTTTCCAATAAGGGCAATATAAGGTAATATTCCAAAGACTCTCCAACAAATCAGTTTATCCAGCATGTGTTAGATATTAGAAAAATGAGTAAACTCAGACTTTGAGACAAAAGACCCAATGTCCAGGATTTTTTCTGGGTCCAGTCAGATTTTTGAGTCATGATTTTCAAACATCCTACTAGTCTACTTAGTATGTGTAAGAGCATGGTGTATTTTCAATTTCAGACTTAATAGATTTCAACATGCCATTTCTTCCTGAACTGAGCTTTAACTGTAAGGCAGAGCAATTAGATTAATATTATTGGAGCTTCAACTCACTGCTCAAATATGAGGTGAAAATAAGAGAGGAATAACTCTTTGTGCTCTCTTAGTTCAGGTATTTACTCCCAGGTGGCCTCAGTCATGGAGGATGGAGGTGTTGATCTGTGGCAGGGGAGGCTCTAAGGGACCTCTGGTGGCTTCTGCTGGAGGTGACCAGGGCAGTGGCTGGAGCCACAGGGATCCTTGCAGTGCTGTGGGGCTGTTCCATTCTTGCACCACATTCTGCTCCAGCCAAACCCAGCAGAATCACAGAATCCCAGAGTGGTTTGGGTTGGAAGGGACTTTAAGGGTTATCTCATCACAGCCCCCTGCCATGGGCAGGGACACTTTCCACTATCCCAGGTTGCTCCAAGCCTCATCCAACCCGGCCTTGGACGCTTCCAGGGATGGGGCAGCCACAGCTTCTCTGGGCACCCTGTGCCAGGGCCTCCCCACCCTCACAGGGAAGAACTTTTTCCAAACAGGATGTGAAGAATTAACAATTCAGGTGTTTGGTGCCATGGCCATGTCCCTGGCTGCTGCCATAGCAAGTACTCAGCTTAAGTTGGGGATTTTCAGGGGGCCTTGCTTTGTGTGTAAATGGTTCTTTTGGACTTCACACTTCTAAGTAGAATTTCATTTTAGTAATTAGCATGTGTCAGTATAGTTTTTAATAAGAACAGAGGAGCCTGTGAAATGGTCTAGTTGTTCTTGGTGATTGGGAAAGAAAAATCTGCTCTGTGTAAGGTAATGTAATTACTTTTCTAAAGGAGTTTTTATTATACATCTAATGTACATTTACTGTACTTTATAGACCCAAATAAAACCAGAACAGAATGAATAAGCCATTTTGGTCCATTGAGTAAGTAAAAGATGTAAAGCATTTATAAATATGTATTTAGTCAGCAGAGCTGATTGGCCACTCCACAACTGTGCCAATGTATCAGTAATCCAAGTTTAATAGCCTTCCATAAATATTTCCTTGTTTGTCATGAGACAGGAGTTTATCCATGCCATGCTGCTTTCTTGTGTTTGATGAGAACTTTTGAGGAATATTGGACAGGTTTGTTGTTTTGCATATAACTTAATGAGCACTGTGTGTTTATGAAGTAGCATGAGAGTCATCCTTTTTGTCCCCATCTCCTCCTCATTATTATTCTTGCCTCTCCCTGATACGTGGTATGTCTTTTTTGTCTTTTTTTTTTTGCTCTCTCAGTTTTAGTGAGGTTAAGAAGTGCCTTTTTCCTGCTGAACTTGTAATGTTCTATCTGATAAAGTATCTCCAACAATGTGGCAGTCATTAGGGCTGAGTATCAGCCCAGATGCTTTTCCTAGTTGAGTGTAAAACTATTTGACTCATTTCAGGTATCATGGAACTCATCCAGTAACATGTTTTACCAGGATGAAATGAGTGTGAAAAGTGATTCTGGACCTACTGACTTCAAAGCTGGGTCCTTCCAAAGGCCTAAGTTGGATTTTGGCTTTTAAATTTGTTCAACACAGGCGACCAGCTCTGTTACCAATGTATTTGCTATCAATGTATCTGTGGTTTGTGTGCACAATAGTTGTTGCAAAGGCTGAAATTTATCTTGCACAGCCAGCAGATAATAGCATCAAATTATGCTCTAGCTTGGAAAATAAAAAATACAAGAAAGAAGTGTTGTGTTTTCCATCTGCAGATTTGGGAATTTTTCAAAGTGTCACTTCTTATAAGACTTCAATTTAGTTTCTCATTGCAACTGCAAAGCAGGTGACAGTGGCATGCAGTGCCCCTGCTTCTAGTTTTGCTTTTCCCATTGAAATTCTATGATGTGAATTGCCTGTAATAGGATCTTTTTTCTTTACTTTTCATATCTGAATGCTTTAAAGAATATTTTTTTTCTCTCAGTTATTGAAGTTACTTTTTTCTATTATCCTGGCTTCTATTCCACAGAGTTATTTCTTCTTTACTCATACTTGTTTTTCAAAAATTATTAGTTTTCTGTAAGTGATATAATAGCCATATTTAGGTTTGAACTCCCATTGCCTGTTAAATACAGAAGTTCATCAGCTGCTTTTAACAGAATCAACATTGTGGCAACCCTTATTCCCTGGGAAATAGAACCAGTGAAGCCAGAAATTGGAAGCAGCCCTATGCAGCTTCTCTGTTGTTACCAACATGTCCAACTCTGCTGGCACCAGCGTCAGTGAGGGATGATCCATTGCCAGAGCCATTTTAATGGGAAAACACCAGTTTGTGAAAGGAAAGGGTGGCTGTGGTTTGAGCAGATATCCCAGCCTGGGAGGTGCCTGTGTGTGCACCCCATGATGCTGATGGGATTTCCATGGTGTGCAGGATCCAGGCTACATCTGAACTCTGTGCAATGATGAAATAACTGTGTGACCCACAGAAAATTCTGGTAAATGAAGAAGTACCTGCTCCTAACTCTGTCATAGCACTTTAAGCAGTGTCCCTCAGCAGCAGACAGGATGTGAGACCCTGAGTGGGTCTGTCAGGGAGGGCTCATGGTCTTACTGCTCAGGGTGGCTGGATTAGTGTGCCTGATCCTGCTGCTGATTTTGGAATGAGAAGCTGGGGTCATAGGAAGATTGGAGAAAAACAGAAATTTTTACATGCTTGTAAAATCAAGCTGGGTTTTGCCATTGTGATAGTGAATTGGCCAGCCAGGGCTGCAGTGTGTGTGCTGGATACAGAACTGTAACAGCTTCTAGTGGGCTTGGGGGGTCTTAAAACCAGTAAGAAGCAACTCTTTACTGTAAGGCAGAGCATATGGATTAAGTCAAAGCCATTATCAGTACATTAAATTATCTGGAAAGCCCTAACTGCTCCTCACTACTACAAGGTGTTCCAATTAGAGCTAAGTCTTCACATAAAAGGTAGCAATAAAG
Organism: Cisticola juncidis; assembly: GCA_013400215.1. Taxonomy (NCBI): domain Eukaryota; kingdom Metazoa; phylum Chordata; class Aves; order Passeriformes; family Cisticolidae; genus Cisticola; species Cisticola juncidis. The sequence continues at coordinate 1,991,369 of VXBR01002913.1, read as the reverse complement.
GAGCAGAGACTGCAGAAGAAGAATTTTCCTTTTGGATCTATAATAAATGCTTCCTGCATGGGGAGGCTGCATTTGGATGACACCTTTAAGTATATTCCAAAGAGGTCAACTGGATTAGAGCCAGTGCTAAGTGATCCTTTTTGGTGAGTTGCAGTTTGTATTATCACTGGATCATCTTAACATGTCCTGGGAAGTGTGGAGGTGCTGGTGAAGTGATTGGGCTCTGAGTGAGCTTCAAAAAGATTTCTATTTGACTGTGAGACAATGTTGAGAATCACTTTCCCCCTTTTAATGTTCACCCAATATAAATAACATCACCAGAGCAAGTCCTGCCTGATCTGTGTGTCGGGCAGTGCAATTCCCTCTTCAAAGGAAGTGTGTTCATCAGGCCTTGTTTATCACATCTGAGCTGTTCCCTCTGATTAGATGATCCTGTCATCATTCAGGCATCTTTAACTGAGCACCCCCATGTTTTCTAAAACAGAAATAATAATTATGTGTCTTTCACCCCTCTGCCTTTCCAGCAGGCAGAAGCTCTAATGTGATTATTTCTCAAGATGCAGTTGTTCACTAGCGGGTGAGAGGCTGTTCTTGTTGGGAGAGCAGCGCTGCTGGCCTCGCTGAACACCTCTGCACAAACATGGATTTCTCTCCGTTTGGGAAACCTGTGGGATTATTTTCAGTTTCAAAATGTCACAGCAATTAATACTTGGAGTTACATTACTGAAACATCTTTTATTGTACTCATTTAACAACAGGAATGTGATGAAAATCATTAAAAGTATCCAACTTACTTTCCTTTGCATCCAGGAGCTAATTTTGACTCAGTCCCCTACCCGTGAACTTTCCATTTCACTTTTCTGATTTTTTAGCAATAATTTTCAGACCTTCCTTAAATGAAACCTGTTGTCCTTTCTTTCAGTGTATTCCCAGGGGAGAGGAGGATTTCTGTCAGAGCAGCAGAACAGTTCCTTTCAGGAGCTGACAGGAGGCAGGGGGAGCGGGTGTGCGTGCCCCCGTTGCTGATGTGCTGATCAGCACACGGCTGCTGTGAGCAGGGCTCTCCAGAGACTGCCAGCTCCAGGGGAGAGCCCTTAATACCCAGCCGTGCTGGCAGTGGGAGCTGAGCACAGTGCACTTATTTAATTTAGACATTAAATCTCCTTCTTAGCACAAACAAACACTCCTTTGCTGGCTTAAAATTCTCCTCGGCAGCTGTGCGGATGGAGCTTTTGTCTGCGAGTCTGCTCTTTTGGGAAGGGCTGGGAGGGGGATGTGATCACAGAAATACAGAATTGTTAAGGCTGGAAGAAGGCTCTAGGATCATCAAATCCAGGCATTAACCCAGCCCTGCTGTGTTCCTGGGAGCTCTCCCAAGCCCTGTGCTGACCCGTGCTGGCTGGTCACTGCTGGGGTGAGGGGTCTGCATGTCTTTGGTGGCTCCAAGGGCTTTAGGTCATTAGGTAATTAGGGGCCTTTGGTCAGAACTGCTCTGTTGGGTTTGCAGTGGAAATAAACAGGCAGAAACTCAACCCCAAACTGGATGTTTTTAGCTCACTTGCAAAATCCCATCTCCAAGATGTAAATAGGCACCCTCTAGGATTACTTACAGGTAAAGTGTATTTGTGCAAAAATAAGATGAGCTGATAATTATTAAAACTGAGATTTGTGATGGCTTAAATATAAGGGTTTTGTTGTTGTTGTTGTTTTTACTTCTGATGAGAAAGGGTAGGATTTTGTGTCTTCATGAACAGAGATGAAGCTAAACATGTCTAGCTCTTCAGTGAAACAAATTCCTCACTACTTGATGCTACATATGGTTCAGTAAAAATGAATGTTATTTCCCACAAATACCACCTATGTTGGTATGTTAGTACTTCTTTTTAATTACAAGAGAGATTGCTGGTACTACCCCTGATTTCCTACAGGCAATGCCATATGACAAAAAAAAAAGGTCTGATGTTTCCAGGATCATGGGCATGAGCTACAGGCCAGTTTTCCTAAAGCCAAAGTGTTTTGTTTAACAAGAATCATTTGGTCCTTGAAAAAACACACAAACTTTCTTTTTTAAGGTCAGACAAAAATCTGGTTTCCTTGCTGCTAATTTATCAGGCACTAGAATATGACAGTCATGGTTTGTAGGGAGAAGTATCTTTTACTAGGCCAGCTGAGAGAGAAGGAAATGTGGGAAGCTCTTGAGCACAGTAACTGTTCACTGGGTCTATAATGTTAATGGCAACTGTCAGATAGTGAATTCACTCCCTTTATACTTAAACAGAATTTGCTGGTTTTAAAGTTAGTGTAAACACAGTCTTTTTACTTGCTATCAGAATCTAATGATGTTTGTTTGCCAGCTATTAAGATAAAAATGGCTTTCAGGTCTCCTATTCTTATCTCCTTTGGGATTTTTTTTTTTGCAGCTTTTTTTTTTGTTGGTTGGTTGGTTTTGTTTATTTGTTTGTTTGTTTTCTTTCTCTTTCTTTTTTGAAAGAAAGGATAAAGATAACTTTGGAGAGTGTTTTCTGTGATGCCAATTGACTGTAGGAGTTGGATAAGAGTGTGATTTGGCAGTAAAACCTTTGGAGGTTTACTGTAAGGGGGGGTGACAGTGGAGTCTGAGATGGGCATGTTTCCTTTTGCCTTTATTTATTTTCTAGCATACAATTTAGATTTGATAGTTTGGCATTTTCTTGTTGGTGGCATGGATGGGGCCACCCTGCTGTGAGTGTCCCCTGCAGTTCTGCTGTAAGGTCATTCTGTCCTCTTGAGAATGGGGCCAAGGTTCCCATCTATGTAGGGGTAATGTGTGCCATAAGGAGTGCTGCTGTCTTCATGCACAAAACTCATCTTCAAAACTCATATGAAATGGTTTAGATTGGATATTAGGAAAAATGTCTTCATTGAAAGGGTTCTGAAGCCCTGGCACAGGCTGCCCAGGACACTGGTAGAGCCCACATTCTCATGGGGAGATTAAAAGCCCTGTAGATGTGGCACCTGGGGACATGTGGTAGATTTGGCAATGCTGGATCAGTGGCTGGACTCAGTGATCTTAGAGATGCTTTCCAACCCATTTCTCTGTTTCTGTGCTTTGTGTGTGGGTGACAGCTTGGGGATTGCTGAATGCCCAGCATGTGGGACAATCTCTGCATTACCTGTCTGGGTGTTACTTTGCCCAGAGCTAGACCTTATCTGGGAGCTGGGATGTTAGAAGATAGAATTCACAGAGCAGATACTTAGACCAGATGATTTTCTCTTGGTTTGTCAGGGTGTGATGGATCCCAGGGCATTTCTGGATCCCAGCTCTCTGCCTGTGGGTGCTGCCAGCTGGCACCGAGAGGTGAGAGGTTTTAGCTGCAATTCTCCACTTGTATCTTGCACTGAGACCTTTGTCAGGATTTAATAGGAATTAAGTCTGATATAAGTTAAAAAGTAATGATCACTTCTTTAGGGATGCATTTTCCCCCTCAAGATTTCCTTCTTCTGTGTCCTCTGACAGAAAAAAAACCCACATGGAAACAGGGTTCACTGGAATGCAAACATCACCAAAGCTGGTGTGATTTCAGATATAAAATCAGCTGAAAGCTAATTATCATACTATTTAACTTTCTAATATTATCACAAGTGTCAATATCTTCTAATCTGATAGTCATGATGTGCCTTTTTCCTTTCAGTGTTAGTGAATCCTTTAGGTCTCTCTGCCTGACAGTGGCAGTCTGTCATTGTTGCTGATCCATCTCTATTGACTCCAAGCACTAAATAATTAAAATTGTGTGCTTATTTTAGGAAAAAAGGCAAGAAACTTCAGTAGCAGAATATCCTGCAACATTGGAATGCAGCTTTTAGCATTTCCTTCTGTAATTGCTGTCTCTTAGTTTGCAAGAAAGATGTGACCCTGTGAGAGAGATGGGCTGGTATTAGTGAGAGATGAAGACCCACAGTTATTTGTGTAATTGCATAATTATTTGTATGAAAAAGTGGTGAGAAGAAAGCTCTTCTTTCTAGGTGGAGCTAATGTGGAGCATGTTTTAACATACCACTTGGAGGAGGAAAATGCAGAGCAGGAGCTTCTGCTGCTGTTTCTTGCTGTTGTTTGTATTTTGTTTTTAAGATTAGGGGCACAGCAGAGTGGTTGCTCATTGAAGGTCATGAGCCAAGACCCCACCCCTGACATGTCATGTCTTACTAAAGCTTTAGAGGAAGCAAACCAAAATACTGTGAACTAGGAAGCTCCATCTATTCTGGAACTTCCAGTAGCAGAACCAAAGAAGAAATTTTATGAGTGACTAAAAATATCCTATTGATTCCTGGAGCTTAGAAATCTCAGTGATTTCTCTGTAACAAACCTCGTTCAGTTGCTATTTTGTGCCTTTGTCGTGGTTTCAGTGAGGGAGGTGTAAAGGAAAGGTAATATCAATTGACCTAAATACAAGCTGTAAGTGGAAAAGCAGGCACAGCATTGGGAAGAGCAACAGGGAGATGCTGGCTCCTCTGGGATGCTGGTGCTCCAATGCTTTATCCTGTATCAGCCCTGCTTGTGCTGAGTGTGTGGATTTACTGGATTTGTGTGCATTATTTCAGCAATAAGTTGCTTTACTTTGGCAAGTCAGGGTGTAATTATAAGCCTGTTGTTTGATCTTAATGGGTTTGGACACCCTAAGGTGTATCTTGACTATCTTGAGTCTCATACCTATAGCTGAGTGACTTGGATGCAGTAACAATTTACCTCCTAGTCACACAATTTTAAAAATAACAGGAATTCTTTCTATATTTATGTTGACTATATGTAGGTTCTCAGATGGATTTTAGCATTTTATATTGAATTTTATTGACTGTTGGGTTTTTACCCTAAAAGTCAATGTGTTATCCTAATCATAGCAAGTAACCTTTCTCATGTGTGAAATGGGGATAACACTGGGTAAACTTAGAAATGTTGTGTGGGTTGTTGAAATATTTTGGTCTCTTTAAAATAAAGCTATGTGCATGTGTGCCAGCAATGTACTTTGCTTTCTGCCCAGGTTCAGTGGATGAGATTAATTTTGTGGATTACTGACAGAGCCAGGTACAGAAATCTGCTGAAATTACTGATGGGTTGGGGAACACTGTGGTAGTTGGGTCAGAACTTGCCTGATATTGACATGTGGGGTTTGAATATTCCTCTGCAGCAGGCCTTGCAAGGTGTGCAGGACATCTTTCTCTTCCTTAAGTTACTGATTCTGAGTGACAGTGGGTAGGCTGTCACTCAGACTGTTGTTCCCCACTGATGGATGCTAAATCTAAAATTATATGTGGACATTACATCTTTGGGAACCTCACTGGAATGTCTCTCATTCCTGCTGCGCTTGCTTTGCAATACTGCATCATGTGTGGGTGGGCAGGGAAAGGGATTCTTCAAGTCTCTTAAGAAAGAGCTTCAAAACTCTCCTCTGAAAGGAAACTTAATGGCTAAAGGAAAGTTGATGGGATCTCCCATAAAAACAGCAGCAAAATGGAAAGGCTGCCAGGGACTCTGGTTGGTGCAGGAAGATGAGGGAGATCTCAATTTCTATCCTGTAACAATTAGAAAGGGTGAGAGGGAAGAGTGAGCGGAACAAAGGGGAAGCAAGTACTTGGGAAGGCAAGAGCCCCAGGTTTACTCTTCTTTACCAACCTGAAACCTGATTGACTTAGTTTTTCATGGAGATGAAGCAGTGACTTCCAGGATGCTTGGAGGTGGATTTGCTTTCTGCCAAAATTAATTGCCAGGCAGCTGCTGGTGCTTTCTGGTGCTTCCCAGTGCTTTTCCTGTGTGCATATTTGGAGCCAGTGGTTTTCCTGTTAAGAACTCAATAGAATAAAGCTTGACATCCTTAGGATCACTCTAAAGGGCTTTTTAGCCTGGCATGCCATGACAGATATTGGTGTCCTTTCAATGCTGAAAGCTCTCTACGTGCTCTAGTCCATAGGTTATTGCTGGCGTCACTTCTGCATGGAAAACTGTCCTACTGCCCCAAATTTCCCTGGAAGTGGCCTGCTTCCCATGACCCTGCACCATTGCTGTGGGCCAGGTCTGCTTGCTGAGCTGCCCTCACTCCCCTCAGCCCATGCTGCTCCCTCTGTGTCTCTGGCAGCAGTGGGAGTTGTGTGCCTGGCTGTGTTTGCAAATTTGGCCTTTAGCTGCTTGGTCTCCTGTTTTGTTGACGGCTGGAGAGATCATACAGAACATCCAGAGGGACGTGGCTGTGTGCAGTGAATAACAATGAAATGCCTGGGTTGTGTTACTGCCTCAGCACGGTTTAAAAGAGCCTTCGTGGTGTTTGTGTTCTGAGCTTCTCTTAAAGCAAGGACAGGCTTAAAGGGAAAGAAAAAGTGTCAGAGTTTCACATCCCAGCCACCACCTCCCAGAGCAGGACCCCTCTGTCAGACACCACTGTGCCCCTTCCAGAAACCCTCCCTACCTTTAACAAGTAGCACTAAGAATGCTGGAGGTGAATTATCTTTAGAGGAGAACTCTGCTGTCAGAGGGGGTATGACTGCTCTGTTTATTAGCTGTGCTGAATTATTTTGGATAGATGTTTCTGTGGAATGGACCAGCCTCCAATGACTCTGTAATACACAGCTCTGCAAAACAGCTCCTTAGAGCTCTCTCTGGGGAAGGCAGTGCTTTCCTCTGACAGAGAGATGAGATTGCCAGGTCTGCACTTACCTCCCTTAAAAACGAATAAACATTTCCACAGCGTGAGGTAACAAAGTGTTATCCTGGTATGTGGTACCAACTTTCTTTGAATAGAGCAAGGCTTTGTTAATACTGTAGTACTGGAGCAGTACTCTGCAGCTGGCATTTACAAAATCTCTTCAGTTTTGTATTTCATTATTTGGACAGATCTTACTCATCCCTAAAGGTTTTACTTTAGTAAAGGAAAAGCAGATTTCTGTACATGTGATCCAGAGTGATGCAAGACTATGGGTATACACTTGCTTTTTTCTTTCAAATAGGAGATTCAGACAGAAAAAAGGGTCTTTCTTTCATGGCTGAGATCTTCCATTCAGTTAAACTAAGGGACCCCATATCCTGGGAGTGCAGGAACCTGGAATCAGGAGCCTATGCATGCATTTAGTGTAAATGCAGTAATGCTTGAACCAGGAAGTCATGGCAGCAACCCACCAGCTCATCTCATTTTCAGTACTGCCTGTCCTGGATTTTGCTCCTGGTTTCTAACCTGTAGGAGGTGAGAGAAGACTGAAGCCTTTACAGATTTGTCCGTGGTCATGGGGAACACAGAAAAGGGCACGTGGTGACATCAGCAGGAATAGATCATGAGCATGGTGCTTTATCTAGAGCTAGTGAAGATTTTACCACAAATAATTCATCCTGCTCTGTCCTTCTTATCTCTCCCTCAGCCTTGCAAAATGTATTTCATATACACAGTGTCTCCCTGCTTGAGCCAGTTATCTGCCTCTCAACAGCTACTTATTCTTCCAAAGTACTCTATTACTGCTTGGATTTGATTTTTATATATATGCAATCATTTTGCTATTGTGCTACTTGTGCGTGGATGCAAAACTGCCTTAGCTCCCTGCACTCCATCTCGCTGCAGTATTGATGTTGCTATACATGGTGGTAAAATTAATTAAATTATGTTCTCTATTTATGAACTAGTTTATTACTTTAATTATTTATTGCTACTGCAGCTAATTTGATTCAGGCAATATTTAGTTCTGTTTCAGTGACTTCATTTTAAAAACAAACTGCTGGTTTGAATTCATTGGCATTAAGAACCTGTTATTGATTAGTTTGGCCTCAAACTGTGTGATGAGGAGAGTGGCTGTGTGCCATGCTCAGCATTCAGCACAGAATGTTAACAGCAAGCTGCACTTATTTTTCTGGGAATATTTCTTTGGAAAGTGTATGAAGACTTGCAGGCGTGTAAGGAAAGTCAAAGCCCTTCAAGCATTTCTGTGGCTTGAGCTTATCTCTGTAGAAAAGAATAAAGTAAAGAATGCAGAATTGAGTAACTGCAATACATCTTCCACTTTTGTACCTCCATCACAGTGTTCAGACATGCCCTTTACTACAGTTTTTTGTTGGGAATTGGTAATATCACCTGTAGTGGTGACATTGTCTGCTTATCTGTGTATCTCTTCAGTTCTGCTTTCCAGTTTGAAGAGTTTAATTCAAAACCTGTTAAAATCAGTCATAAGTCTTCCTGTTTCTTTCTATTTCATACCATAGCTCCAAAGACTCCCTGGCTTTTTTCTATTGCCACTTTCTGCTTGACACCAATCTTGGTGTCTCCACATTGTTTCCCTCACATGTCCTCACCTCCTCCTCTTCCCTGGCTAGGAATAAAACTCTGTGTGTCCACTTTGTTCTGATTTTCTTCTCAAATCTGTCATCACACAGGCGTTACCAGCCTCTCTCACTGTCCCAGCCCTGGCCAGCAGCGTGTCCATCCTCAGAGCCATCAGGGATTGCTGGACATGGTGGAAGCTTCCAGCAGCTTCCACAGGAGCCACCTCTGTGGGCCCCCACTACCAAAAACCAGGCTGTGCAAATCCAACAGAGTGTCCTTTACTTATTCTGCACAGCAGTGTGTTGTTTACAGCATATGCAGTGATATTAAACAGCTGCTACATCTCAAGCCAGAGGTAACTGCAGCAGTCCTGGAGTGCCTGTGTAAGCTCACATCAAATCCCCGTGGATCAAGGGTTCTATTAAAAATGTAAGATCACTATCACTAATCTTGAAAGTGGACCGATGCATTTAACATATATGATTATAAAGTTCGAAACAAGATGATTTCATCTGGTGGAGCATCTGGGAATTGTTTTTTCATTATCACATTTTAGAGAGTGAAAAATCTTCCCATTCTCTCAGAGGATTTTGTGGGATTAGATGCTTGCTCTTTGCTGTTGCGTATTCCTGCAAATGTTCGTGTAATTATGCGCATCTCTAGTTCACTCTGCATCCTTCTTGGGGGTTTTGCATGGCCTTCCCCAGTGATGTGCTGGGATGATTTCCTTCAGATGGCAGGGAAAATAAGGAGCAGCTTTTCCCATGATCAGTTTGAAAAATGATCTGACAATATGTGCAGGAGTTTACTGATGTGGCAAAGTACTTTCTTGTGCAATCAGTTTGGGAATAACCGTACTAGCTCAGAAAAGTCACCTGATAAAGTGATTTATATGAATGATATTTTCAGTATGAAATGCAATAGCAACTGTGCACTGATACTTTCACTGAAGGTGAATTCCTTTCTAAACCCCTGACAGCAGATCCCACTGTCCAGCCAGCAGCTCTGACCACACATGTGCAGGGGTCCCTGATCCTGGTGATTGAAATTTTGCTTATGAAGAAAGTGCTTTCTCAATTGGATTTTAAGATAAGTGGCACAGACAATCAAAAGCCACTATGAGAATGAATTTTTATCTGGTAAGGACAGCTCATCCCAGTATGGATTTTCAAACTATAAGGCTATTTGCTATTGTGACAAAAACTGATCCTAGACCTTCTATCAGAGTAAAGCCCAGTAAAGGCAAAACCAAAGCATCTAAATTTAAAATGAGTAAAGACTTCATTTCATCAATTTAGCTGCCTGGTTGTTGCTTCTCATTTTCAGGAACTTAACTAGAAAGGAGAGGCAGAAGAAGGGGGAAAGAGGTAAATAGTGTGAGGACAGGAAGGGGAAGGGGGTACTTGGAGTTGGTGCAATTTCTGCACTTGGCTGGGATATCAAGCTGATGTGTTGAAGAGGTAGCAGCTTTGTGGGAACCAGGCAAGTGTAAAAGTGGTGGAAATAACTTATGGATAATGCTCAAATGGAAAATGCTCAAATTCCTACCAGGGAAGGACCATGGTAGGCTTATAATTTTTTTCCAAAAATAATCTACTTCTGGCTAGCCAAGCATGTTTAAATTTGATCAGTGCATAAGGCTCTTAAATCACATCCTTTCACAGGATGTTTTAAGAGTATTACAAGTTTTTCTTGAGATGCTGCAATCCAGAGGAGAGGAGATACTGATGGGGGAGCAAGCAAAGCAAGGTTACTTGGGAATAAGGATAATCCAGAGAATCTTAAAGAATGAAAGTTCAATGGGAAGTTTCTCCCTGCTTTTTAGATAGAAACAGTACAGGCAGAAAGAGTGACAGAGAAAAGAGAAACCTGTAAATAATTTGAGCAGTACTAGCATATAATATAATTTGAGCATATGACCTCTCATAATTTCTTGCCCACATTTGAAAGACCCCTTAAGGCTGGCTTTATTGCAAGGTCTCAACCAGCCTCAGCTCTTGTGTCTTAAATCTTGATCTTTTCATGAAGAAGATTTGAGTAAAATCGTATCTTTTTGCAGACTTTTAAAACTTAATTATTTTACAAAGGTAAACTTATTTAATAGAATCAACTGACACCTGCAGCTGAACCAGCTAACACATTCTCTTTCCTCAAATGTTTAAGCTCTGCTAATGAATACTGTGGTGCAGTCTGCTGTAGCATCCCTAACTTTGTTCAGTCGTGTGGAAGGCAGGGGTTTCTTTAGTAAGAACTCAGAGTTTGGACTTAATCATCTTGGAGGTCTTTTCCAGTATAAATGATTCTATAATTTAACTGTAACATCCAAATCCCACATCCCAAATCTACACTTTTCCTTGGAGATAGGAGTGTTTAAGATGCATTTTTTACTTTTCACTGGGGCACTGTAATTACCAAACCTGATTCCACTGAGCACTTTTCTGTGGTTCCACATGGAGATCATTCATTCCTCTAGAAAACACATTTCAAATCTTGTCAAGTCAGAAACTTAGGAGCATGTACAATATGTGAAGCAATTCAATGATTTAAAACAGCGGAACTCCTGTTATGCCTCTTGCTTTGCTTTTAAAGCAATTCCATCAAGAGAATTTGAAATCAATGACTTAAAATTCCTCTGTGCATCTGCATGTCTCAAGGAAAGACTGGGGATGTTGCTAAAAATTTAAATAATGACTTTGGAAACAAATAGTAACACAAAATTAGTACACCTGTCAGTCAATGCAGTCCCTGCATGTGGCAGCAAAGTTTGCTTTAAAGTACCCCTGGTGAAACAGTGCCCTTTGTGTCATTGCACACCAAGCTGTATTCCTCTTCATAAAGATAATTTTGAAGGGTTTTCTTCTGATAGCACAAAACAGGTGATTAAAGTCAGGTGAAGTTTTGTGCTTGTACAGTGGCTTGATTATAACTTTAAAACATGATGGTTAATAAGAAAGATCAGAAGTAAAAGGGGATGTTAATTTTACTTGGTCTGTAATATTGCAGCAGTTATGTTCAATCATTTGTGAGACAGAAGGCTGTAAAATCCATCCTGTAATGAGGTTACAGTAAAACCAAACATCATCATCAATAACAGCATCTCACTATTTATTTACTGATCTCTAAATAAAGTGTGATTGGAGTAAATATGATGGGAGACATTTAATTAAACTGAATGAAGGAGTGTTGTAAACATAACATTGCAATGAAAACATAAAATTAATAAGTGGCAGACCACACAGTTAAGACTCCAAAATGCATTTCTAACTATGTCCTTTTGATAAATGTTTCAGTACTTCTGTGAATGCCTTCAAACTGATTCAAGGATGTCCAAGTGCCATAGTACCTTGTCCAGCCTCTGTCAAGACTGTTGTCCTTCTTATTTTCAGTTAAGACATAGCAAGTAAAGAATATTTTCCATAAGGAAATGTGGCTAATACCCACAACTCCATGAAATGAAAATACAGCTTGCATTGGAAGGATAGATGAGTGTATTGTCACAGATGTCAAATGGTTATGGTCGTGATGGCAGTCAATCTTTTTCCGATGATTGCTTCTTTTCTCTGTTTGATATTTTCTGTAAAACATCAAAATATATTTTAATTGATCCAATATTTGCTCATATGCTTCTGCTCTGTTCTTCTGTTTTGTTTTGAAATTGCTGGATCCAGAAATGAGGATCCTGTGCCAAGAGGAAAACATTGTCTTAAGATGCAGTTCCTGCTAGAGGTGTGATTTGGAATAGGTGATGAAAGCCAGAAGCCATCTGCTTTACTGTGGTAGAATTTGCCACTTGTATCCACCATGCAAAACTACTGTATTGCCTCTATGTAAATCCCTCCTCCTTTTTTTGTGTCCCTTTTTTATTTCTTGACTGATCTAGTTGGTCATGCTCAGATTCCCACAGGACAAGCAGTTCTTGTCCCGTGGATTTGTGGAATCACCACAGTGAGGCTGCACAGGGCACACTGATGAGTCTGACTCTCAAAAAATGCCTCTGCCTTTCACAGTGGGAACAAAGCTTAAGGTTCTTTGCTGCTTTTCCAACCAGACCAGTGCCCAATTAATAGGTAGCCCGTAGGCCATCTACAGAGCTGTATTCATCAAAAATGTCAAAATTCCTTATTACATACAAAATAGATGCTGTGAGTTAGGTTTCATGGGAGAGGTGTCAGAGCCATCAGCGTACCAGGCTGGCAAGTACTGACTTCTTACTTTTGGAGGACTTTCTCCATAAAACAAGGTCGAAAGGAGTTGAGGTTGGAACACCAAGCACACTGCACAGACAGATGAAACCAGAGACCATTAAAAGCCCTGTCTCTTGAAGTGTACTTTATGATAGAAGTGCATGAAAATCCCTCACTGCACGTCCTCGTCTGTAATGGTGTTAACGGAGCTTTGAGTAATGCGGTGTGGCATTGCTGCAGTCCCATGGTTTTATCATCTTTTTCCCATTATTTCTACTTCTTCTGTGGGAACCAGACTTATCCTTTCTATTCTTTCTCTTGTTTCAGACATGAAGTGTGCGGGGTGCTGCCGGTCTGGCATCGATGTGTGTGCAGGCAACTGCACTGTGTACAGCCTTGCACACTCTGCAGCACAGATAGATCTTGTGCCTAGGAATTAATTCCTGTCTCTGCACTCCCTTCCTGCCATTCCCCTGGACTTGGGCTGAGGAAGATGTGTCACAGCCCTGGGGAAGCTGAGAAGCATAACTACTTGTTTTTCTCTCCATGTGTATTTAAATGAGTTGGGAGCTGAGCCCTTGATGTTTTATCAATAGTGCTTTGTTAGAAGTTCACTTCTGTTCATTAAAGATGCCTTTTTAGATATAATGTGTCGCTTCTGCCCAAGGGAGAAGGAGAGTGTTTGTAGGAGTAGGGTTGCTGCATTATTTTGATGTTGTCAATTCACAAAAAATGGGTGATATCAGCACATTGTCTGATGCTCCCCTGCCATTGCTGGAGTTGATTCAGGTTCAGATTAAAACTCCACAGGTTAAGACCCCTCAGCAATTTTGACTGGTACCAGCCATCAGAGCTTGAAACTATGGGTTTTGTGGAGCCAAAGCATCCTTCTCTTCCCTACCCACAACTTCTCTTTGACTTGCCAGAAAGCAGCTGTGGATATCACCTCACCAAGACCAGACTGCAAATTCAGTATGTTTAGAATTGTGTTCTTTGCTTAAATCCAGTCTGTGAAACTTCACCAGATGATTTCTATAGTGTCCTTTCTAATCTGGACATCAATGTGATGGCCCATAAGCTACTGAACTACTAAGGGAAATTCCAGGAAGGCATTCAGGCTTCATTAAGGGCTTCAAGATATACTACATGTTTTCAGCTGTAAAGGAAGATGTAGTTTCTTTTCCCTAAAACATAAAAGAATCAAGCTGAATGTGAAAAATTGGATAAAAGCCCCTTACCAATAAAAACTTCCACATTTGCAGTGCTCTAATGTTTCCCATTCTGTGCAAAAATGAGCTATGGGAGGTAGGTGGTTGATCATCCCAAAATGTAAAACTGAAATAGCAGGTCCAAACTGCTGGTGATGTGCATAAATGCTTGAAGGAAGGACCCAGTTTTCCTTGCTCTCTGAATTGATTCATATTTATTAAGTTATGATAGAAATTCTTGGTGGCTTCTTGAGAAACAAATATAATATTAATGTTGGCAATTAACCCAGTTATTCTACCATGAAAAAGGTGCAATTTTCCTCGTAATGAAAAATTTAGATCTGCTTTGATCATTTGGAAAGCATGAAGTAAACTAATGAAGCAACTTCAGGACATGAATTCCAACGTTCTTACTAGGTAACTACATAGCATCATTCCTCGTAGGCCCAGAGGATCTAACTATAAACTCAAAATAGAAAACCACAGAAGAAATTGCAATTAAATTTGCAATGCATTCAAAGAGCTGGAAGGAATTGTGTCAGGCTTGAAAGTGTATCATTTATTCTCTTTGCTGAGGCCTACAGTCTCTTCCTTCTCCATGAGAGATGGCACCAGCTCTCCAAGTAAGCAGAGAAGCTGGCACACAGACATTTTCTAGGGCATTAGTAAGGTCAAGCACAGATTTAAGATATTGGTAAAGAAAACTGCAACATGTGCAGAGAGATGTCTGGGTGTGCATTGTAGGCAGTGCTGTGGTGGTGATGAGTGACATGCCCAGGGTGTGGATTCCTCTGGTGAGAAGAAAATCCTGTCTGGGCTGTCCTAGGGGTACTTGAGATAGGTGATGAGTTGGGAGCTCAACCTACCCGTTGGTTTAGTATAAAGATTAATGTCCATGAAAGGGAAAGGTAGATGGAAGGGCAGGAAGTCTGGCTGAGGTGCTGCTCACAGTGCTGGCACAGAGCTGCATCTCAGGCAGCCTGTGAGCAGCTTCAGCTTATTGGTCTGGGACTGCAGGTTGCCAAAATCCCTGCAACAAAGCCAGGCTCTGCCTTGGGTGGCTTAAATGACTCCATCAGGAATGTGTCTGCTGCAGCTGTTCCGGGGAATAAAGGGATGGTAAATCACAATGGTGCTAATTAATTGTTGTGGAAAAAGTTTATATCACTTTCATAGAATCACAGAATTGTGAAAGTTGGAAAAGACCTTTAAGATCAACAAGCCCCAGCATCAACCCAGCATCAGCACCATGGTCAGCAGTCAACTGTGTCCTCAGGTGCCACATCCAGATGTTACTGAACACTTTGGGAGAAGATGACTACCACTTCCCTGTGCAGTCTGCTTCAATGCTTGACAATCTTTTCCATGAAGAATTTTTTCCTAATACCTATTCTAAACTTCTCCTGGTGCAACTTGATGCTGTTTTCTCTTGTTCTGTCACCTGTTGCCTATTTTGCTCTGGAAATCTTCAACTGAAGTAATACCAAGATCTGCCAGGAATGAGGAGTATTCATACCCATCAGCATTTGAGGGCCATGTTTATTTAGAAACCGTTTGGGGCATACACAAATTATTGCTGCTGTGAACCTTGCAAAAGGGCTGTGAATAACCTCTTTTGAGATCTAACTGTGTCGAAATTTTGAGAATTAATAAAGGAGAAATGCAAGCATAGTAAAAAGCTTCACAGGCAGCTTCCAGCACTCCTGCCTCATGGAGAGAAGCAGCATCAGATGAGCTGGGATGAGCAGATGAAGCTGTGATGGGAGAACCTGCAGTGCCCAGCTGTGCTGGAAATTGGACCCAAGGCATGATGTGACCAGGAGGCTCCAGGAGCCTCTTTGGGGATGGAAGAGGTGCTCATGCTGAAATAAATCCTGCTGTCACCGAGCCTAGAGAGAAAAGTACCACCAACAGAAACACAAGGTTGAAGTGATAAGATAAGATAGAGGAACAGAGCAAAGAGAGTACATTTCTGAAAAGGACAACCCATCCAAAGACTTTTTTTTAATACTTCAATATGTGCATCCATGTGTCTAATTGAAAGAGAAAGGTATTAATTACATTCAGAGAAAAGTGCCAAGATGTGTTTTGAAAAGTATTCAAATATTTTGATAAGTTCTGGAGCACTTCAAGGGATGACTTGTTGTTTTCATAGCTTGGCTTGATGTGAAGAGTATCTCTGCCATGTGAAGGAAATTGTATCTTGAAAAGGCATCTAAGCTCACATTGGCTCAGCTGTCATTTTCATGCTAATAGGTTATTAGAGGCTGAGTTAAATTGAAGATAGGAAACCTTTAGGGTCTGTTAAAGGCATCATAAATATGAATACTGCTGTCTCTTCATGTAACTATTTTTACTAAAGAAAAAAACAGAGCAATCATTTATCTTGTAAAGACTTACTAGAAGGAATGATTAGTATGTTAGAGTTATTTTGTGATACTTTTTGCATTCTGGAAGGTAACGCACTCAGTGATGTGTTCTCACTCTCTGTGCTTACTTTGCACCAAGGTTGCTGACACAAACCTGACCAGTGGAGCCTGTGCCACAGAAGGTCTGGCTGTGCACTGAGCCTCTGCAGTGGGGAGGGCTCAGCTTTGGGAATCTGTCCCAGAAAACCAGCAGAGAAACCGTGCACACCTTCTGCAGAAGGTTTCATTTGTCCCCCTTGCTTTGCAGTGTCAGGATCCAGCAATGTCACTTATGTGACATCTGCCATCCACTGTCACTGGGCATAGTGGAATTGGAAAGCAAAAAACCACATCTTTAGAGACAGGCAAGTCTTACAGCATTAGCAGAAAATGTGGTATGGAGAGCTGTTCTTTCAGCTGGCAAGGACAGTGCTTGTTTACTTCTGGTCGTTAATGTTTTTCTCTTGCTTCAACATGGAAAAAAAAAAACCCAAAGTCTGGGCACCAGAATACTTCAGAATAGGAGAAGCAATCCACATGTAGTGTTTTAAATCATAATTTCCAATCTCATCACTGTGCCAAGAACCCAGTTAAGCACTGAATTTTGATGAGATGTTTATGCACAGGGCTGGGAGGTTAAAATCTGTTGTCTTAAAAAATCATCCCTTCTTGCCATTGTCTGAGTCTTGCTCCTCCACCTTCCTCTGGAACCGCCCAAATTAACAATTTTGATGATGTGACAAGAAAATGTGAAGGATTTAGAAGGATTTGTTTACTCTGGCTGCATATAGAAACTTCTTTGCATCAAGGAAAACATTCATTAACACCAACCACATAGCAATTAAGGGTAGTTAATATTTACATGGCATTTTGAATGAGCATGGAGATAAATTCTTTTATGATTTTCCAGAGGTAAACTTAATGTGAAATCCATGAATAAACAACAAGCCACAAACAAGACAAAGTGAATGGGTATTAACATTTTGCATCCCTGTCCCTTCTGTCATTTATCCTTCTGGCTCCCGCTGTATTGCAGAGCAAAGGCAGTGGAAGTTGGGATTCTACATCAAAAAAAGTTTCTTGCTCTTTACTCTGATTTCTTTCCTTCATATTGACCGTGCTCTGTCTCCTAGACTTTAACTCTATATTAATGGATATTTGTCCATTCTTCCATAAATAGATCATGTAGGTGATAAGTAGCTCTTTGAGAGTGTAGGTCTACACACTCAGCAAAACTACACGCAGGGAGACTTGCCAGAAGCAAAATCAATCTGTTAAACTTTGAATATTTCAAAGAAGTTCAGTACTGCGTGTGAACAAAGATGCTGTAATGCACTCAAGCACTTTTTTTTGGCTACAAAAGCATAGCTGGTGAAAAAACCAGCACTGCTCAAATATTCAGAAGTAAAGAATGCCACACATAAATTAATTGTTAAAATGGCTGGTCTCATCCTTCTAATAATCCAGCTCAGATGCAGAGCTTTGATAATCTGCAAAGTGTAATTTGACTGGGCTGTGGAGCTTCAAGGAGAGAATTAAAGCTTCACTCATCCAGCATGCATTCCCAGTTGTCTGAATTAGCTGGACTTTAGGAGGTCCTGGCAGTGCTAATGCCAGTGCTGCTGCCAGCAGAGCTGTGCTCCTGCAGGACCTCAGGCTGGCAGTGTTTCCAGGCCAGGGAATCTGCCTGTCCCTTCTGTGGCAGGGCTGACCCTGCTGCTGCAGCTCCAGCAGGACCTGCGGGCACTGCTCGGATGTTGGGCCCTTGGGATGAGGTTCTGCCTTGTGGCCACAGGGATTCCCCTTAGTGCACAGCCAAGCTGTAAATCTCTGAAAAACTCATGGAATCTTATTTATGGTTTCTTAAAGGCCCCATAAGTGTTTTTTAAAGGATTATTTTGTGTTCTTTATTGGTCCTTAAGGTTTATTAAATATCAGCATCCTTAATGTCCACGAGGCACTGGAAACAGCTCTCCTGTCCTTCAGAAAGGCTGTTTCTGTTGTATTTGAAGAGACATCCCTTTCTCTCTCCTCAGTCTATTGCAGTGTTCTCTGGTTAGGGTTTAGGAGAGCTAACAGGGAGAACAAAATTCCATGGGTTTATGTTTCAACTGAGGTGTGATAGAGGACCTGGGTCTGCAAATCTCCACTGTATTTTTACTGCATATGTAATGTTCACTGCTTTTGTGAACACTCTTCAATCTTTGCTACAAGTTCTTAGTTGCACAAAATTTTAGTTATTGGATGTATTTAAATCACCTTTTATATAAAGGGATTAATTCCTTATATTCTACTGAATGTTTATTGGAGAAGACATAAAATAATTTTGCAGACTTTTCTGAATTTCAGTGGGATAACATTTGCTTACCAAATGCCCTGATTTTGGAGCCTTTCCATACTCACCTCCTTTTGCATACAGCTGTATACATCTTCTCCCTTTCTATCCAATTAGTTTTCAGTAGCAAGGGATTAAATTGTTCCACTCACATGGTTTCTGCTGTTGCTGTCTATAAATTCTTGACTGTGACACTTTGACTTGTCCCTCCAGCTTGCAGGATCCCCAGGGAGCCCAGCAGTGACCAGCTCACATACTGTACAGATCTACAATTGAAGCACTTTCAGATGTAACTAAACACGTCAGGAAAAGATGTGCATAAGCCCTCTCTGTTTTTACTGTCTGGTTTTGATGTTTCCTTGTAAATGCAGTTGTATTCTTCTGAAATGAGTTAACCTGGCCCTGGAAATCCTGCAAAAAAGTCTCAGCCATTATCCAGAACTGACTAAACAGTGGCAAATAGATGCCACAGCCTTTCAGGTTTTGACGACCATGGGGAGGTAGATGCTGCACTTAGGAGAATTTTCTTTGACAGCACAGCTGAATTTTGGCTCAATATTTGCTTGGAAACATCCTGATCTGGTGCAGAAAGCAGAGTCCCCACTGAGATCATCTCCACTGATGAGGAAACTCATTCTCCATCCCCCAGTTGTGCTGTAAGGAAATCCCTGTTCTCAGTGTGGTACACAGAATGGTTTGGGTTGGAAGGGACCTTAAAGATGTTCTTGTTTCAATCCCCTGTCACAGGCAGGGACACCTTCATCTAGACCAGGTTGCTCTAAGCCACATATAACCTGACCTTGAACACTTCCAGGGACAGAGCAGCCAGATTCTCTCTCCTAGTTCTTGCTTCCAGGGGCAAGAGCCCTGCTCAAATTACGGGGGAGATGCAACACTAAAAAGATCCTGGGAAATTAATAATTTTCTCATCTCTCTTACCTGTTTCCCTTTTTCATTGAGAAAATGCAACAGTTCTGGCAAAGGCTGGTGCAGCCTCTTCTGATCCTGATGGTGTCTGACACAGCATTAATGTGAAGTCAGACATAAAAAAAAAAATGCAAGTAGCACTGATTTGTTGTTTTCCAGGTTGGTTAAGTTCCTTCCGATTGAGGAAGGGAATTTAAATATAGCTTGGCAGACTGGAGGGAATACAACCAGGAGTTGTGTTTCCACCAATCTGAATGGTGACACTCCCACACTACTTCCAGGGGATTCTGAAATTATTATTAAGGGTGGGACCCAAATAATGCTTCCAGAAAAAAAAAATGGGGTGAAGGGTTTAGTTTCCCTTGGATCTCAGTGATTCTTATGGCTCCCTTCTAACCCAGAATAGTCTAGAATTCATTGTCATAGGTGTTGGATGCAGCATCTGCTAGCCACATTCATGCTTTAACTCCATTGTCTTTAAATTTAGCAGTTTACAAATTGCAAATTTTGATCTGTATGTGGGGCAAACTGCAGGTGAAGGTGAGCAGAGGTGTTAAATGTAGTCTTATATAAATAACCAGAATTCTACACATTTTTGAAGGCACTGCTGGTGCTGCTGTGCTGCTTTCTGCCAGTACCTGAACACTGAGCTCTGCTGGGCAGGGGGTTGTGCTGAGGCCTTGTGTAAGGGCTGTGATCTCCAGGTGTTTTAAGTGGGAAAGGCACTGCAAGGATCAGGAAGGGAAAGCCTTCATAGGGTTGTTCTCAGACAAGCCACATTAGTAGGAAGGGTTTCATGAGTAGAATTGCTTTGTCTCTAAAATGTTGTGGATTGAAAAGCTCCAATTTTTTCAATACCATTTTTTAAAACAAGAAGTGCAAACTTTTCCAAAGTTTCAATTTTTTGTGCTTAATTTGAAGTGAGAAAACTCTTTTTGCCATGTAACCTGCCTGCACCCTGACTCCTGGGGACCGAGATCAGACAGGTGAATGTGATGGGGCTGAGTTGTGGCTGGGAACAGGTGAAGGAAGGTTGAGTCCTCCTGATGCATCACATCTGGTGGTGCTGGTGGGAGCTGCCTTGGGGGGCCTTAGTGCTGGTAAATCTCTGTTCCCTCCAGCTGCTGCCTTGGTGTGCCTCTCTGTAGTCATATTGGAAGTGTGGAAGAGGACTGGGAATCATGAGCAGGAGGCAATGTGCCAGACAGAGGTGGATGTGCCAGGTGAGAAGCTCTGCAGGTAGCACTGCTGAGACAATTCATGTGCTCTGATGTCTGGCATGGCCAGCAGGACTTTGGCAAGTGTGCAGTGTGAATGGGGCCCTGGATCCCCTGCAGGGGCTGGTGCTCACTCAAAATGTGTGTCATGGGCAGGGCAGGTGTGCATTTCTTCTCTGCTCCAGGGAGCAGACAATGCCAGGCTCCTTATGGTGGCAAAAAACCAGAAATGGGTTGTGTGTGCTGGAGAGCATCAATCTTGCTCCCCTCAAATACAAACAAATACAACAAGCCTGGCACTGGAATCTCCCAGCTGCTGGAGGAGCAGCTGAGTGTCCTGGGCTGTGCTCCCTTGTGCTCCTCAGCCAGGTGAGGCAGAGCCTGGCTGGTGGCACATCCAAGTGGGATCAGAATACTTTGTGGAGTTATTCTGGTTTGTAATTGTAATGAAGGACTTCTTTCCCCCCTGGGTCAGTGAGAAGTGCTTCTGTAGCATGGATGCATTGTTCTCTCTTGAGCATGATTTTGAATGACTGTACCATGCATAGCCCTGGAAGAGCCCATGGGATCATTGCTGCACTGTCAGCTGCTGTTGGCATCCTTTGCTTTGCAGTTCCTCATGGCTGTGAGAGGACTTGGGAAAAGCTGATGGGATCCTTCAAGAGAGAACAAGTTAGGGAATGTTTTAAAGCTTTCATGCAGAGCTACCCTTTGGTGCCTAAAGGAAGTTGCAGAAGTCCTCTGGCTGGATGTACAACTTGGAATATGGGATTTTGTTGTTTTTTTCCCCCTGTTTTCATGACTCAGCCTTAGGTTGTCTAACTCAGAAAGAAAGATTTTATCAAGTCACTCATCTTACTATTTTCCTTGAAGTTTTTTGCTTATTCCAAATGTGCAATGGATTTTAACACTGGTGGCAGCATACACTGTGTTTTGTTAGTCAGGGGTAACATAGTCCAGGGCTTTTACTGAGCTTCATGGGTGTGTGGTGGTGCAGGTGTTCAAGGAAGCACTGGAAATGCCTATTTAAATTCTTCTCCAGCTACTGGAATAAATCATAAATAAACCTAAATTATGATCTGCCTTCTTTGCAGATTTTTCTCCCCACCTCATGTAGCAGAAAAATCCATGTTGTAAATCCCCTGTGAAGCGCTTTTTGCTGGCAGTTCCCGGGGCTGCGTTAAAGGGATGCTCACTGCCATATTTCAAATCTTGGGCACCTTTTATCTTCCTCATGTGAGTGTGCTCCTGGGTTCAACTGGGGGAGAAAGACAGCAGTTTGTCTGGATGATGTGCTCTGCAAGCTCAGATAAGAATATAATGACCTAGAAGAGGGAAAAAAAAAGGTAAAAGAGCCCCCATAACTCAGGGTTTCTTGTTCCTTGAGATAATATGGAGCATGCTCAGCACATCTGGGGATGGAGAATCATCTCCTGGGAAGCAGTGAAATTAAGTGCTGGTGCTGCTGAAAGGAAAAAGGAGAGATTGAGTCTTCTGGGTTTTTCTTACATGAGGCTTCAGCTCCCTGCCAAACTTCCATATTCTGCTCCAAGAGACAGAAGGGAGCAGCTGTTACCTCTTCCCACCATACCTGCTCCACCTTGCTGATGTCAGCTGACTTGGGGGAGGGTGTGGGGAAAGAAACTTTTCTTGCTGCTTTCTGCTTACCAGGTTGTGTTTCAACATTAAATTGGGACATGTCTCTTCCTCTTTGTGCCAGGGACATGGATGTGCTGAATCTGCACATGGGATGTAAAAAGGGAATTTTGGACCAAAGATTCAGGCTCTGTGCTGATATATACATATATATATACACATACATATATGTGTGTGTATATATATATATATGTATATATATATTTTTTTATATTTTGGCACAGCTTAGCCAGACTTGTCAGCTAAGCACAACAGGAAGGAAACAAAGAAAAACCCCTGAAAACATGGTATTACAGCACTAACTGCAGAAAAGTGCTACTTAGAGTGGTGATAGTGTCCTGATAAGTTCAGGGTGTTGTGAAACCAGGTGATTTTTCATTAACTCCTTTTACTTTAGGGATTCCTGTCCTCAAATTCTCATTTGATTTCTGCAAAATTCCTGCCCATCCCTGCCCTTTCAGCCACCACCACAGAGCTCCTGATCCATCCCATCCACAGCCCGGCATTCCTGCCCATCCCTGCCCATCCCTGCCCTTCCAGCTTGGCACTTGTCTGAGCCCTGCAGGGGCACCAGGATCAGACTGCCCAGGGTTTGGGCAGCAAAGCCTCTCCTCCATCCCTTCCCATCCCAGCCAAGGAGGCTGTCAGAGGTTCCTGGTTCTGTTTGTTGTTAATGCCGTAGATTTTGTTGTTTGTTTGCCTTGTTATACACAATAGTAAAGAACTGTTATTCCTAGCCTGAGAGCCCTTTAATTTCAAAATTATAATGATTTGGAGGGAAGGGATTTACATTCTCCATTCCAAGGGGTCTCCTGCCTTCCCTAGCAGACACCTGTCTTTCAAACCAAGATACAACTGCATCACTAAACCTTCCAAGCTGTGTTGGTTTTGTTTTTGGTTTTGGTTGTTTTGTTGGTTTTTTTTTTCCTTTTTCCTGCTGTTAGTACCGAGTGGTTTGTGCTTGACTGATAATTCCTGGTGCAATCCTGTGTGATGCAAGCTGTTGGTGGGACAAGGTGGGGGTACCCAGCTCGGGAAGCAGTTGCTCCATGGTGTAATGGAGCTAATGGCAATGCAACTGTGGGTACATCTGATGTTAAACTACCATTATTTAAACTTTATGATGCAAGAGACTGCCAGCTCTCCCACTTGCAGCATATAAATTATGTCAATTGCTCATGCACTTTTTTTAACCCTGATTTCTCTTGAATTATGGATGATAGACAGGGCCAGAATTTGCTTTTAGTGTTCCCTTGTGACTGTGTGTGTGCTGAGTGCGCTGAGCGGTCATAATCTCTGTGTGTGCAGTCAGGGGATGTGTAACATAATTTGGGCTATGACCATAGAGTTGTACCCTTACCATTTAGGGAGTTGCAGCATCTGAAGCTTGGAGCTATTTTGGGGCAGGGTGGGTGCTTTGATGCCAGGTTTGACCCTCTGTGGCTGGAAGGTTTCATGGCTGTGAACTCCACATCCCTGATGGGTTTTTGAAAGCCAGTGTGGTGTTTCCTTTCAAGAGAGCCCTCCGTTGTGGGGATTAGAGCTTTTCTTCCAGGCTTCGTTGTGGGGAGGGACAATAGCTCCTGTCTGCAATGAAAATATTATGATTGCCGTGCTTTGAAGTTTTCCGGCCCAAATGTGTGGTGGTGGAGTGAATTCACCAAGCTATTCACTTAGTTGACTGAATACTCTTGTGGAGGTAGGGAATGGGTTTTCCTGGAGCAAATTAAAGCATCACACTCCAAAGGTGATGAGGACCTGCTGGCCTTGCTGTGATTTGGACTATTGGTACTGCTCCTCAGCAAGGAAACCTTTTTAAAAGTGTCAGTGCTGTGCGTGGATATCGTGGTACTTCTGTAGAAGCAAGTCAAGGCTTTTAAGCTGCTTTTAAGATAATTTCTGCAGCATTTATTAAACAATAAGTGTTTTAAAGTATACTAACAGCAGGTGTTTGTAAATTATGAGGCAGCTACAGTGTGTCTGCACTCCTGTTACCGCATCTGGGTTCAACATAAAATTTAGGATTTCTTTTTCTTGCTTAAATATGAAGAAAGCTTCACTCCCTGGCATATTGATTTTACAAGCATTAGCACTTTAATCAAACAGCTCTGAAGTGTTGCACTTCATTAACTGATCTTTAGAAGGAAAGTGCAAACTGTTTGCAGTGGGTGAAGCCTGTCCTTGCTGCTAGCACTTGTAATGCCCCACACTGAAGATGTTAGACACGAGTCTTGCTTGGAGTGGAGGCAGCAGAGCCCAGAGCTGTGGAAATGGCTGGGTGGGAGAAATCAGGTGTTGTGGCAAGTGTTGCTACAGGAAAACCCACAGCACAGTCAGGGAACAGGCAGCCCAGGGCAGTGGTGAGTCCCTGTCCCTGGATGGATTTAAAGGACATGCAGATGTGGCACTGAAGACAAGGTGTAGTGGTGAACTTGGCAGTGCTGGGGGAACAGTCAGACTTGATGGCTTTGCAGGCTTTTCCAACCTAAATGGTTCTTTGATTCTGTGATTTAATAGAAAATGTCTTTAGGCTTGTGAAGCAATACAGAAGCAAATCTGAGAGGAGATGGGATGTAAAATTCTTTTATGTGGCCAGATGAATCGTCCTGCAGATCCTTTTGCAGAACAAGGTGCTGCTATAGAAACTCATGCAGCAGGACCAGGCAGCAGGAGCCAGTGGGAATCTGGGCTGGACACTGCTCCCAGCTGTGCTGCCCTTTGCAGCACATCAGGTTTCTGAGGGCCCTTGGCTGGCCATTATTACATCTGTAATACTGTTTATAGGCATAATTATGAGGTCCTATTAATAGTAAGCATTGTATAACAAACACATTTACAAATAATGACTTCATAATGTTGCCTAAATCATTGCTTTAAAAGTGGCTAGAACATTACCTTACTACAGTAATGTTTAAAATCCAAAGTATGCCGTCAAAGTTTTATTTCCTTTCGTATTTTCCTTATTCTTCTGTCTTCTTGTTTTTCTATCTGCACTTTTATTTTTGACATTTTGGCATATGCAGACAGTCACCAGGAAGATATATTTACCAAAAGTACTGTGGAAGCACTTCCAAAGTATTGAACCGTGTCTCCTCCCAGCCGCAGTCTCTCACTGGCACACAGACATGTAAAATAGGGTTATGAGGCCATTTAATGGGTGCAGCTCATTGAGACAGGAGAGAGGTTCCTGTTCTTCCCTGCCAAGAGCCCCGTGGTCCTCAAGATGCTTTCCAAGCACAGACCTCTCAGAAGAAAATCCCTTAATCCTTGGATGAGCAAATACGATGAGAATGTTCTGGCTTTGTTGTGTGCTATGATCTAATTGAGATTTAATGCATTCTGCCATGTCCCTGCTGTGGACTCCCTTTGGACCCTCTGGTACAAAGCTCAGTGTTGGCAGCTTTTTTTTTTTCTGTATTCTGATTTATGCCTTCCAAGACTTTCAGGTTGTCTTTTTTTTTTTTTTGCACATGTAGAATAGTTGTGCTGGGAGAGATGCCCAAGAAGGGAAGAAATGAGATCCTTGGTTTTCCTTTCAAAATGCAATATTTGCTTTAAGAGCCTTGAATATGATTCTTTCATGTTCCCACCCCACTGTTTAATAACTATGTATTTGCCACTGATTGTGTTAAATACATCTGCACCTCACACAATGGTATCTAATCCCACAGCAATATTTCAGTATAAAATCAATTGGAATTGCCAGTACAAATGTGTGTAACAAATCCAGTGGGAAGAGGTTTTGGACAGCTTTTGGAGCCCGGTAGCTCTGGTCTTGTAAGGAAATTCAAGGCCACAAAGCTGCTGTGCCAGCCTGGGGACACGGAGCCCCTGTCCCAGGTTGTGCCTTTCCTTACTGATCAGGGACATGCATTGGGTTTTCACATAAAAAAATCCAAGAAAAATGGTCATTCTCCTCACCTCTAAACTCCACTCCTGAGAATCAGAACCCTCTATCTAATGGAGGGACATTTATATGGGAAGGGATGCTTTAATTTTTGATTGTTTTACATGTTTTAGGCACTAAAGTGGATATTGTTGAGGCAAATGGAACTTTAAGTGTGAACTTTGGGAAACTTGATTGCAGTTCAGGATCATTCCTGTCATCACACACAGAGCAATTTGCCTGTTTCTCATTTCCTTTTTTTCTTCCCCTCTCCCCCCCTTGCCAGCTGGTCATTCACTCCATTTCACTGTGAGACCCAAGGGGGTTTTATTTATTGACAGTCTCAGACCTTTTTTCCTCCAAAATGGGCACTCTTCATGTTCTTCCACCTGAGTAAGCTGGAGGCAGCCATTTAGTGCCTGCAGGTCATGTTGGAGTCAGTAAATCACCCCCCAGGATCCCTGTGGGGACCTGCTCTGCAAATGCAGCTCCCACTGGTGTCAGTGAGGATTACAAACATGAATAGTTGGCAGCTCTGGTTTGTCCTTTAGGTAGAGGCAAATATTTCCATTGAAAGATGCAAGTTTAAAGTTAAAGCTGTTCTACATTATTTAGTGCAGAAAATTTTAAAATAATACTTTTTTTGCCTTTTTTTTTTAAACATGAGCTCAGTCTTATGGACAACCCCAGCTGTAGCAGCTCTGAAGTTGTTTGAATCTCCCATGCTGGGTGTTAATGGGAACAGGAGCAGTTGAACACACGCACATCAATAGGAGACTCGGAAGCATAAAAACAGAATTCTCTCCTGCCTTTTTCTTTCCTGTAGAGAAAACAGCTCCCATTAGTACAGAAAGCTTTGGCAAGGTGGTATTTGCAGTCCAAGACTGGAAAGCAGCTGCTATCCCCAGTGTGTTGTTCAGCAGAGGACTTCACTTTTCATTGCTGCCAGTAATCCTATTTACTGTGAGCACAAAATGCCAGCTGGATTTTGGCTGCTGGGTGTGATGTTCTGTTGCAAATGGGTCGACACAATTTTGTGCTGCAGTGGATCCCATGGAGCCACGCACAGGGATTCACTGCCCAGCCACAGGTGGGGACTGTCAGCCCTTTCCAAGTCATGGTGTGATGGGAAGAGCCAGCCTGGGGGGATCAAACACAATTTTTGTCTCTAAAGCAAATGTTGGAAGTGAACTTTTTCCCCCAGGTGTTTCCAGTCCTCCCTGTCATGCTGCTCATGTATTTCCTTTGCAAGCTTTAGGCTCCTGTATTGCTGTGCTGAATATTCCAGCATGCCAGGCTGCTGGGGAGGCATTGGGTCCTGGATTGGGTCTGCAGAGTGGGGGGACCTGGGTGCCTTCTCAAAGGGCAGTACCAGCTGCCTCTCTGCTGATAATTCATCACTTGAGCTCTGTGTGTTTATGGAAGAGATGTGTCCTTGGCACAGGATATTCCTATTTCCTATTTACTTTAATTTATTTATTTATTGTCTTTACTCCTGTAAGTCAAATATAGTGACTCTCTCTGCTTTTTTTCTTTCTGGTCAGTCATCCAAAAAGACTGGTGGAAACGCTGTCTCTGTTCTTTCTTTTGATCTGTTTCATCATTCTCTTGTTTCCCTCCAAGCTGCCCAGGAGCTCTGTGTGCTGATCCAAATGGAAAAGTGGCAATGACTGGAGAGACTGGAGTGACAGACCAGGGAGCTTCTTGAGTTGTCCCACCTTTTCATTTTTCTAAGGCATCAGGAATGAGCTTGAAATAAGCTGGTAGAAAAGCCCAATTCCAGTCTCCTATCCAAAATATGGTGCCAACCTGTTCTTGGCTCCTGCTGGGCATCTCATGTCTCTGCCTTTAACTGGTGCCACTGGTTTTCTGGGGCTTTCATGGCATTCATCTCACCTGTGTTCAGATGTCAGCACTGCTTTGAGCTCACAGATGTCTGTGCTCACCTTGTACTCCTCTCTTGGTGTAGTTGTGCAGTATCCATGTGGATCAGCCCCACAACATGCCCTGCACCAAAGTGCCTTTTGTTCTGTTCCCTTTCTTAAAAGAATAAAAAGCCTCGTAATGCTGCCTTTGCCCAATATACTCTGATGTTGATGACTGATGATTGCTGCTTATTCCAGCTTTTTATCTGAAGCTTTTCCTCTTCTGCTATTAAATCTGACCCTCTTGTTTTCATTTGGTGCCTTTGTATTTGGTGCCTTCGAAGGGAAACAGTGTTCAGTTAATTTTATCCATTGTTGCTTGTTCTTATTCCATGTGCAGAGCACTTTCAAAGGGAAGGGAGTGAATACATGTACTCCTATTTTATGTCCACCCTTTCAGATCTCCCCACGCTTTGTTGGTGTGGTGATTGAGGAGGGCTCCCACACCCTGAATGCAGGCTGCTGTCTTTGTTTGGCAGCAGGATAAATCCTGGATGGACTCTTGGCACTGCTGTGGAATGATGCCATGGAAGGGAAAAAGCCATTGTGAGAGTGAGGGGAAGGGGCTCTGCCCTCCTGGGCAATTTCTCAAACCAGATGCCCAGCCTTGCAAATTAAGAAAATCAGATTAAATCAAAACCATCTGAAACAAAAATACAGCCATTGCAGGAACCATTAATTAGTTACGGATTTTTGTCTATTTTTTATCTCTTCTGAATTTTTCTTTTTAGATTGTGAGTCCCAACGTGAGAAACCAATGATATATTCTACTCCTAAGAACAAAAAGAAAAAGCAGCTAATCTTAGCATTTTGGTGCTAATGCTCCATTTCTGCACTGGTACCTTCAGAGCCAGTTTTAACATTATATGAAGTTTAAAGGCTTTTCACTTTCAAAGTAGCTTTTTAGTAGATTTTTTCATCTTACTGTGTTATCCTTTCAGTAGCTTCAGTAGCCAATAACTCTTCCATCAGGTAAATGCACTTTAAAATGCTCACTTCAGCACAGAGCAAATACAGAAAGAGTAAAAGATTTGTAATACACGAGAAATGACATTAATTCTGCTGTCCTCCTTGGCAGAAGAGCACAGGGAAAAGTACTGGGGTTAGTTATGTCAGGAGTAGGAACAGATCTTAAAATGTCATATTCAGAGGAGATAAATTTTTATTCACAGAGTAATTTCCATTATTGATGCAACTGTGAAATCCTCAGCATGGGGGTGAGAAATAGGTTTGCCCTGGGGACAGAGCCTCAAAAGTCTGGGTTTTATCAACGGCTGGTAGGTCTGATGGGCACTTGCTGACAGACTCAAGGGCTTTGTCCCAGATGAGATTAAAGTTTCCATGTGTTAACACTGGCTTCAGATGGAGTTAAACAAAATGGTGTGTCCACAAAATACAGCTGTCCTGGCTTAGACAACAAATAGAAAATTAAACAAGTGGAGAATTACAAAATCAGCACTAGGTGCCAAAGACGTGCACGCAGTTGCTTTAAAAATAGTGTTTCTCCTTATTTCTTACTCTTGGAACAGGAGTTCATTAAGAATAACAGAGAATGGGAAGGAGAACTGCAAATTGTTATTGATTGGTGTTGGGCTGTGGAGATGTTTCAGTCTGGTTTCAAGCTCCTGGAGCATTTTGAGCATTTCCTGCTCACTGTCACTGACCAGCACTGAATTAAAGCTTGGGGAGCTGCAGTCTCTTGTGCTAGAGCAAGGGGAGCTGCTGGGACACATCTGCAGTCAGGAATTTGGCAGGGGGATGTTTGTATTTTTAGAAAGGTTGGTAATATTGCAACATTGCAATTAAAAGCAAGTTGTTCTGCCTGGCCATGCACACACCTGAGTGCAGCTTTTGCTGCATTGCTTGGCTTGAGCAATGATCTGAGTACAACCTTTGAGCTGCTGAGCAGATGCCACCATTTAGCAGAACTGGGTTCATTTATCTGCAGTCTCAGTGCAATATGTACATTTGTCTTTGTGACTGTCCCTTTGGAAGATGTTTGGTTTGTTTGGATTTGCTATCATTTAAATCCTGGAGTTTTTATGAACCTTAACAGATGAACACTAAATAATGTATGTAGAGAACATTTTTAAGACACATACTGTTCTTACTAATTTTTAAAGGCAGTCCCAAGGTGGGATGCAGTCCTGCACATGCTGCCTGCAGTGTGCCTCACATCCCTGGAAGTGCTCAAAGCCAGGCTGGATGGGGTTTGGAGAAACCTGGTCTGGTGGAAGGTGTCCCTGCCCACAGGGGTGGGATTAAACCAAGATCATTTTTAATGTCCCTTTCAACCCAAACCATTCTGTGATTCTAGGAAAACTGTTTTATAAGATACCCTTTCTTCTGCATCCCAGTGCAGATAGAACACATCTTTCTTCAGTATTTATTTGATTGTAATTCTCCCCATAATGGACCTGTTTGGCTCCTGCCTCATACTTGTGCTGTGTTGTAACACTCCTGCACTCATAATCTGTGAGGCTCTAAGGCATCTAGTTGGAAAAACATAAATGAAACCTCTTGGGGGAAAAAAATGTGAAAAGACACTGTGCAGCCTGAGTTTCTGTGCAACAGTTTCAAGCTGGAGGTTTATGCTGATTTAGGTGTGATGCAGGAGGGGCACTAATCCTCTAATCCTGTTGCTGGGGCTTCTCCTCCATCAAGAAAAGTGTCCATGAGTCAAGCACAAGTTTGGCTTTACCCAGGAGAAAAAATCCACCCAAACACAAAATGCCTGCACTAACACAAATCCCATTACAACTTAATAGCTTTAATATTTTTTCCCCTTTTATTTCCAGCAAATGTCAACTACTACAGAAAAGCAGCAGTTCTCAGAAATAGACTCAAAATGAATCCAGTCCCTAATTTTCACCGAAGGCAGGCAGAGCTGTCTGCCTTCCTTTAGGTGTAGTAGTCAATGACAGAAGAGTTGCAATTTGTACATATTGATATTGATATCAATATATGCAACTATTGATAGATTCCATCTGGAAGCTTTTACCCTTGTAGATGAATCCCTTTGGGACGAAGGGGCAGGAGAAGGAAGGGACACTAAAAGACTATGGATTCATTTTCCCAATGGATCAAGCTGAGTTGTTCTTTGACATTATCATCCTGAAGATTTTTTCGCCCTTCATAGCTTGCATTGTCTACCTTATCTCCAGTGAGGAGATCAAGCAAGGAGGGCAGATTTAGATTAGATATTAGGAAAAAATGCTGTGAGTGTGCTGAGGCCTTGGCATAGGTTACCCAGAGAAGCTGTGTCTGCCCCATCCTTGGAAATGTTCAAGGCCAGGTTGGCTTGAAGCAATCTTGCCTATGGAAGGTGTCCCTGGCCATGCAGGAGGTTAGAATGAGATGAGATTTAAGGTCTGTTCCAACCCAAACCATTGTGTGATCCTGTGATTTAATTACTGTATATTTAGCTTTTGCCCTCTGCCGACCTCCATCATTTTCTAATCTGTTGTTTCTGCCTCATACATCTTTGGGTTGTGTTTGAAAAAAGATTTAAAGATGTTCATCAAGAACATGACTCGTTTGTATGGTTGAAGTGTGTGGCATGCACCTCTTAAAGAAAAGGAAAGGAAATGCTTCTGGAAGTGCCAACACTGTGATGACACTAATGGAGGGTTCTAACCTGTCTTGATGAAACCTCCTGCAGCAGCATTTGAACAGTTTGGTGCAAGTCAGGTGATTTTTACATTTACATAGCACTGAATTCAAGAGTCATGTAATAAGGAAACTGAATCAGTATTAATTATAAAAGCTTATCTATTCCTATTCCCATTAAAAATAAATAATCAGAATAATGTTCCCTTTTTTTTTGTTACCACAATGATAAAATGCCTTTCTGCTTCTGTTCTTTGGCCTCAATGAGCTTTATAAACTGATGTCTGAATGAAAAAATAAATGGGAAACTAGAAAAGCCATTCTATCCAATCTGAAATAGCATTACATTTGTGCTTATATAAGGGGAAAATAGGCATGCAGTAAACAATTTGATTTATTTTCTGATAAATGGTCTTATTGCAAAGTAATGAGTCAAAAAATAGAAAAATAAGAGATTTCTGTGAGACTGAAGAATGCTCTTCAGATGGGAACAGGATGTCTTTTGGTTTTGAACTGCTGGTAATACTGCAAGATATTTTTACATAGATGTTGTAAGTGATGGCCAGACATGATACCTGAAATTGATAAACCAAGTGTACTGGGACATGCTGCACATCCCAGTATACCAGTGTTTATTGATTTCACCTTCCTCCAAGTAGAAATGATCCAAATGAGGGTCCAGTTGTGAAAATTTTAGAATTAGATGTTGAAAGATAGGTGGAAGTGAGAGATTTCTGCCTGGTTCCAAGGAGCTTTAGGGGCAGTGGTCTCGGGGTTTGTGGTGATGGTGGAGCAGCCAGGAGAGGCGTGAGCATCCTGTGGGGGAAAAGCCTTGGATTGTGTGTCCAGGGGGAGAGGGCAGTGAGGAGCAAGCCAAAGGCAACAGCCATGGACAGATTTAATGGTTAATAGCTGGGAGAGATCCAGGCTGTTCAGCTTCCCTCCAGGAGCTCCACTGGTAATGTAGTTGGAGAAGTCAACATGAAAACAGGCAAGTCATCTATAGTTATTTTATTATTGGATTGTAACCTCTCCCTAGTCTCTGCCACAAGAATTTCATTGAAGGAACAGCAGAAAGATACATGACCCAAGGGATAAAATCCCTCTGAAAACAAGGAAGGGGAGCCAGGCTTGTCCTGAGAGTAGCAGTGAAGAAACAGGACAGACACAAGATTCATGCTCAAGATTAAAGGCACCAAGACTGATTTTGAGCAGCAACCTGTAGGAATTTCATTGCCTCCCTTCAGAAGAATCTATTCTTCTGGTATGGAGTTTTGCCAAAGGAACCAAGTATTAATGTGATCTATTCCCTCCAGATCTGAGACTGAAAATTTCAGCTTTTTTTTTGGCTGTGGAATACTAAGAAAATTAAATCCACAATCAACTAAAATATGTGTTTGTGCATGCATGCATGTGCATATGCATGTTGTTACTGTGCTTCACTGGGTTTCTCACAGCACTGGAAATACGGGTGCCCAAGGAAACACTGAATTAAATCACAGAATCATGAAATGATCTGGGTTGGAAGGGACTTAAAAGCTCATCTTTTTCCAACTCCTGTGCCATGGCCAGGTAAACCTTCCACTAGACCAGGCTGCTCCAAACGGTGTCCAGCCTGGCCCTAAATGTTTAATCTTTCTGATCAATGCAGGAAATATATTAATCTTCTGCTAACATTGTGCTATCTCTTGTCCAGCTGGTTGTGGGGACCTGCTAAGCAGCTCACAAATGCAGGGAGAGGCATGATGCCATTGGGAACTGCACAGATTTACCTTTGTGTCTATACTTGCTGCACAGGAGTAATGTAATAAAACTGCCTTTGGTGTGCAGTACCTATCAAAGTTAAATTCAGATAAACATTTAATAAAGAGCAATTTTATTAATTGCCTCTTTATCAGCTCTTTTGAGAGGAGAACGTCAGGAAAATTGTGCATAGTAAAGTTTCATGGCAAGGATATAAATATGTATGGTCTCATGCCTGTGTTGGTATTTCTTCCTCAGTAACCTCTGTATATACTTTACATAGTTTGGATCTTTTCATCTTTATGTGTCTTTTGTCTCTTTTTTCCTGTTAGTACCCTTACAGACCACAATACCATTCAAAAATAATATTTGATTAAGCTTTTGATGTCAGAGTGGTTAGATGGATTTGAAATGGGGCAAAATTAGGCTAATCACACTAAGAATAGCAGAGTTACTTCTGATTTTCAAATGCCTTTCATGGTATGACCTCCAGTGGTTTTCAGAGTTCTGACAGACATTAACATCATTCCCATTTTCAGATGTAAAAATTGATACAGAAAATTTTTCTATATTATTGAATGCCTCCTTGGTGTTGTTTGCAGGGTAACTGCTGTTATTGAGCTTCTGTTGAGCAATTACAATTTGTTTTCATTTGGTATTAAAGTGCAGCCACAGATTCAGCAGTTCCCTTCATTCTGGTGTCCTTGGTGCAACTATTTTTGTCACAACCCTCCTTTCATGAGTCTATTTTCCTTTTCTTTTGGGGTCAGTTTTGTTTCTTAAACTCTGTGAATCCTCCTGAAATAACATGATTATCTGGGAAATCTTGCTGTATTTTGTTCTGAGGAGGCTGTCCATATTACCCTGCCTTTTATTTAATGCAGAGCATCTAAACTGGTGAAAATGATTGATTTTCTGTCCTCCTCTGATGTGTCCCTCTCCATCCTGCTGCAAGGTGTGCACAAACACACAGAATTGTCTCATGGATCTTGAAAGAAAATAGTTTATACCTACAGCAGATCATATGCTTGAAACACATCTTATTCTCTGTGTTATTCTCCAGGACAAGTCACCATTTTTGCTTTATAAAAATAAATAAATTATAGCAACAGGAGGCTAGTAACAGAGACAATGAAATTGCTATTGCCTTGCCTGGGTGATTTACCACAGCTTCTCTGCCTCTCCACTCTCATATTAGGTACACAATGAAAAACCCAGAAGCTCTTAGAGCAGACTATTATGGAATTCCTGCTTTGTTTCCTTTCTTACTGTACTGTGGCAATAATGACATATGCAGCACACACTCAGCTTGCTGATCATAACCCAGGCTCAGTGTGTAGCTCAACTTTAGTTGCTTCCTACCACAAATTACTCAGGAGTCCATTTAAGATGTCCTGGCTAAGGAAGGTTTAGGAAGCTGTGCTGCAGCATCTGACTTTGTGTCATCAGCAAAAATGAGTTGTGGCAAGGGAAGTGCATGGGAGGTGTGTGGTTGTGTATAATCTGTGTGTGAATGGATGTATATAAATACACACTTGAACTGTACATCTGTGTGTGTCACCATCATAGAGGGTTTGATTTTATTTTTATTTTATAAACATTTGCAAGGTGCAGCACTGCCTTGGAATGACTTGGTATAGAAGCTTCCTGCAGTCATATATAATTAAAGTTTCTAGTTTTAGCTCTAGCTCTGATACAATGTCTAAACTTCTTCCTTCAGCAATAAACCTGGATACCCAACTACTTCTGGAGCTGATACTTGAGGGCAAACTCGCTTTCTACCTACAAATGTAATAATTTACATTTCTACTGTATAGAAGCCACTTTTTATGAGCAGTGATATCATAGAGCCTGTTTGGGGTTTGGGTTTGCTTTCTGCAAAGGGTTTGTCTGGTTGGTCCTAAGTGAAACCTGACTGCCCTGAACCCAAGCTTCCTTTGGGAGTTTTGAGGAAGGACTAGGATTGTATTTGGGAGTGAAGAAAAAAAGCATGTGTGCCTTTGTCTGATCTGTAACACATCTAGTGGGGTGCAAAAGGCAAATGAGGTCCCTGTCCTTAAGAATTAATGTGCAGTTAGGGAATGTGCATTCTTCAACGTGGCAGGAATGTCCTAATTTCCTCATTAAAGTCTTGCTTTGAGATGCAGGCAGCCTGTTAACCAGCCTTACAAATGCCCTGAACTCAGTTATTTTCTGCCTGCACCAAGCTCTTGTCAGTTTTCCACTGGAATTCCGAATTTCTCAGGGACAACCACAAACTAATTTGAGACGTCAAGTGTGTTCATGGGTGTATGAGACTGGGCTTCCTCTGTCCATCCTCTGGCTTTAATACAAGGTACCACCTCAGACTCCAGCCATATTGAGTACAGTTAATTAGTGCTGAAGAGTGGCTTGTTTTGCAAGCTGATAAACTTTTAGCCTATGTAAATTACTCTCTTTGCAACTAATAAATTGAATAAATTATGCCTTTTCCATGCAGTACAGTGGGGCTCATAAATACTTCGTGCAGCTCATTGGTAATTTCACTTGACCACCTTTCCCATTTCTGTTTCTAATAATCCTTGTAAGAGTGAGGAATTCAGTCCCTTTTAATCATTCCCAAAAAAGCAGTGGAAGGCATGTTTCTCCTGCCTGTGGGATCCAGCTTGATGCAATCAGGGAAAGTCCCTTTCCATGGCTCGTGGAGCTGCTCCAGATGAATTAGTTACTTGGATAAAAACAGTGCTTGTACAGTGAAACACTTCCTTTCCTCTCCACTGCTCTGCTGTGTTTCACACCCTGCAGCTGTCCTTGCTGGGCAGAGGGGCTGTTGGTACAGCTGAGTGAGCTTTTGAGGAGCTTTAGTTCTTCAAAGGATTATGCAAATAATAATTGAATTCAAGAGCTGCTGTCAACATTACGAGGTTCTGGCAAAGATAACTGATGTTAGCACTCTGTGTGCAGATACACAGATTTCAGAGGACTTGGACTAGGAGAAGCACATCAGGATTCCTGAATACTTGGATATTTCCTTTCTGGCAGTTTGTGGGGTACCTTTCTTATTCTCTTAAGCTGTTTAACCAGGAGTTGTCCATCTGGGAACACAGAGTAAGTTAAACTCTAAACAAAATGATTAAGGCATAAATATAGCCAGGGTTTCTGGGGTTTTTCCATAGTAACTGAGATAGATGGAGGAAAGATTAAGTATTTTATAATTTTTTTGCAAGCTGGTTTTTTAACAAATCTTTGTTGTATCATTAAAAAACTTAAAAATCCCATTCTAATAAAAATGTTTGTCTTCAGCTATGCAAATTTTATATTACAAATTAAAATACCAAAAATACTTGAGGCTCTTAAGAGGGTTTTTGTTGCTGTCAGGGCAAGGTGCAGCTGTCACCTCCTCAGCTGTGACCTGGTGCATTAAATCAGAGCAGTACCTGGAATGAGGAGGCAGCAATAACCTTCAGCAGGATGCATAACACAGTCCTTGGCTGGTGCAAGCTCTGAGCGATCAATTTTTAGTGATCAAGGCAGCCCACAAAGGTCTTTGCTGTAGTTGTACCTGAATTACATTTGTATAGACAATAATAGCTCCTGAATCTTGATTTTTAAATAACTTTAATATCAACAACAGTCTCCAAAA
Organism: Cisticola juncidis; assembly: GCA_013400215.1. Taxonomy (NCBI): domain Eukaryota; kingdom Metazoa; phylum Chordata; class Aves; order Passeriformes; family Cisticolidae; genus Cisticola; species Cisticola juncidis. Next base: position 1,954,379 of record VXBR01002913.1, on the reverse strand, counting down.
CACGTCTTTTGGGACACACTGATGAAAAAGGCAAGTGCCTGTACCAGTGCAGGTCCTGCCACTGAGAGGAGGAGGAAGAGCATGCTGGACCAGAGCTTCCTCAAGTCCTCATCCTTTAGGCTGCTCTGATTTACAGCAGGCACTGATAAATAATATGACCTTTACAGTGAGGTCTCCCTGAGGTCACAAAATTTGCATTTCTGAGGATAATTTGCAAAAATTCTGGAACAATTAGTAAAGTAAGTAAAGAATAGTCAGATATTCCTTCCATTGACTCTGCTTTTTTGCACTGCTCAGAGATGCTTTGACCTTCTAGTTTATTACAAGTCAGGAAAAGTCAATATTTCTTAGCTTGCCAAGTTGGAGGAATTTTAATGAGTTATTGAGTCAAATAGTTAATCCTCCAGTAACAGACTTTTTTCCCTTTCAGATTTACCGTGATAAAAACAAAGGCTTAATGGGGCCAGGAAAAATGGGGTTTTTTTAGAAACTCTTGCTTCTTGCTGTGCACATGCTTTTAACCCCTTGACCACAAGCAGATAAAATGGAGCTTCAACACTGGGACATTTTGTATTGGCATGAAATGCTGGGCAGGCAGGGGCTGTGTTGATGTTAGCAGGGAATTCAGCATGATAGAATGGAATGGAAGTAGCTGGTCCTGATGCTTTTCACATCTCTTTTACATGTGATAGGAAGCTATGGATGAGATCTGGTCTGTGCTCCTACACTGAACTGTTTGGCTGCTGGAAAAATCTTTGAAGGAAAAAGCCCTGAGTGCACTTTAGAAGATGTTGTGGCACTCCAGTTGCTGTAGGATGTGTTCCAGTGGGTGCTGCAGCACATCTGGAGTCGTGCTTGCATTTGAACATCCTCTGAGAGCTGGCACACAGCAAAACCTTCCCAAGAGCCAAACTTGCCTGTGGTAAATGTAAAGAAAAGGGATTTGCTTCCAAACCATCTTGTTGGTCCAGATTGAGTCCCTGGCTCAGGGGCAGCCAGTCTGTGGCTGTTAGAATGCTGTGCAAGGCTGGCAGTGGTTTTTTGCACGAGGAAAGGCTTATTCCTGGTATAATTATGCCTTTTACAATTCCCCTTTGTAATGCTCAACTTGGTGAACTCCAATTAGCATAGAATAATCTAATTTCCTGAAACTCTCTTCGTTGAGTGTAATGCTAATTATTGCACTGAGTAGTGGCTTGTTTGGAAGTGCCCTGTCCTGTGTGAATTATAGTAATGTTTTCTGTAAGTCTTTAAGTGAGGAAACTTCATAAGCAGAGAATGTTAAGGCACAAGGGCAGCTTCCTTACCCTTTTAATAGTATCAAACAGCATGGTAATATTCAGAATATCATATCCAGTGAATTCCTAAAAGTAATAGTTCTTTGTCACTATATGTCATTACTCAGAGTGTAAGAACAGATACTGATGGTTGCTTTTACAATGTCTAGCGTTTTCCCATATCATTCTCTTCAGTGATATTCAGTAACATTCCTTTCAGTAGTAGTCTTTCTTGGGGGTTGTTTTTTCAAAAACTCTCAGCAGTTGTTTGTCTGAGCTTTCCTTGACACCTGTGTGAATTTTAGCCTGGAGGATGTTCTGCTCCTGGGTGGGAACTTCTGGCTCCCAGGGTGAGAGTTGGACAGGAGCTGAGTGCTGACATTTAGGGCACTTCTGCTGTGTTTTGTGGCTGGAGTAGTGTAGGGTTTAAGAATTGCTTTCTGAATTTAACTCACAGTCAAAGTGTGGGCTCTGAAATGCTCTTACTGGGTTTTATTCTAGGCTCTAGTTTCATGAAGAGCTAAAACAAGAGGTCATGTATCACCGTGAGCCTAGCTAGATAAGGACACTCAGGAGACAGAGGTCTGGGTTCAGAGCAGCAGGGCAGGAGACCAGAAGACTCTGCCCATTGTTTATTATCTCTATAATATATCTGTAGCAAAGTGACCATGGATTGGAGGGTGGTTATCCCACTTCTTCTATCCCACATTGGTCCAGGGGGCTGTCATTCAACCTCCCCTTCTCTTGGAGAAGGAATTCATAACAATGGTAGTGTTTACAAAACATGGTCCACTGGTTACATTTATGAGCATGAGAAGCTGCTACACTTCTGCTTTTATATGAACTCTCAGAAAACTTGGAAGGATCATGGCAACAGTCGTGTCCATCACTTTCCAGTGAAGCGCTTTGAGCACAGGCTCGGTGCTGTGAAAAGGGAGAGCTGGAGGCCTGGCAGCGCAGATCTGAGCATTCTCTTCAAGCTGCTGCTGTACAAAGGGAAGCATTTTTTGCCTCCAGACCCTCTGCTGCTCCTGTCAGGCCGTGCTGCTGCAGCAGCCGTGTGTGCTGTGTGTGGCTCACGTGGGTTTTCCCTCTCCCCAGTGCTGTACGGGCAGGACGGGCTGCACGCGTCCTGCGAGAGGAAGTTCTGCGGCCGGGGCAGCAAGTGTGTGCTCAACAGGGACACCAGGCAGCCCGAGTGCCGGTGTGTGGAGGACTGCAGCTCCAGCTACATGCCTGTCTGCGGCTCTGATGGCAGGTTCTACGAAAACCACTGCCAGCTGCATCGAGCCTCGTGTCTGCAGAGGAAGAAAATCTACATTATCCACAGCAAGGACTGCTTCTTCAAAGGTAGGGCACTGTTGAAAATAAATACTTCTGTAGAGCTTTCATCAGTTGTCGTAATCCTGGTAAATGGCTGGATGGTATGTTTTATTTCTAAGAGCTTATTTTTTCAGGGATGATTTATTTTGGGACAGCAGAGAACATACACAATGTTTTATGCAGCTATTAAGCCCCTGAGTGCCATCACCATGCAAAATGTAATCATACTGGGAACTGGTAAATAATTAACATCACTGTAGCATTGTGTGCGCTGTAGTTGTACTTCAGCTGCCAGTGTAATAACTTTTTACAATCCAATTCATTTGAAAAGGCTTTGAACAAGACAAAGATGTTAAGAAAAAGTAGATGGTATAAACAAAAGTTTGCTGCAACACTGAGAAACGAAAACCTAGTTAGGCAAATGACAAGCAAAAGAAAGGAGTTGTTTAAGTGAAATAAGGAGTGGGGACAGACTTTAAATAAATTTTAAGACAGTTCTGGTTACCAGTAGTATGCATACATCTGGAGCTCTTTTACTTTTGGTTCAGTAGCAAATTTCATTATCATCTTTGCACCAAAGCCAGTCCCATGTCTTTCCCATTAATATTTTGTATGCCATGTACCATCCTGTCATCAAGGGAGACTGCAGGAGTAGGAGCACGTGATAAAATGCCAGGGAATGGAAGAAGCTGTAAATTATTTTACTTGTAATGAGAGGTCTCATAAAGGGCCTCACTAGAGTATATCTTGAAAGCTCATTGTCAAATATGACTCCATATACCTACAGGAAGATTTGAGTGGGTTGTTGCAAATATATCCAGTGACATTTACGTGATCAAATATGAAAATAAATCCTTTACCTTCAGCTCACTTAAGCCCCCGAGGAGATTGGCTGTATACAGAGCTATCCATCATGAGTTCTTCTTTACTAACATGATGCTAGAACAGCCTGTTTAAGAAACAGGAGCCTATTTGAAGAGTCTTATTAATATCTCCTTGTGATACCCTTTGGACATAGAAAAGCAGTGCCATTCTTGTGTCTTGGAGAAGACCTTTTGTCTTTTTATGAGCAAAATTTTTCCAGCAGTATGTAGGCTCTGGTTCACAGTGCATTGCAGAGTTTCATTTGTTTTGAAGATCTGGCTGTGGAGAGGACAACACAGCTGGTCAGAGCATTGGTCTGGTGGGTTAGTTTGTCACAGGCAGCCTCTAAATTTACCAAAGCAGGTAATTGGGATTAATAGACATTGGAGGAAGTTAATCACAGGAAGGGGTCAACCAAAGGCATATTTCAAGCACATGAGCATATTGAGGCAAAGAGGGATTTTTTTGCTTGTCACATTAAAAAGGAGCATCTAAAAAGGACATTTGTGGCTTGCTCCAACTGCTGTGCTTCTGCCTCTGGGTAACAAGTCAGATGAGAGTATGGATCAGGCTGGAAACAGTGTCCCCCCCGGAGTAAGATCCAGGTGGGCCTCTGCAGCATGAGAAACCTTGCACAGAAAGGGAAAAAGTCTTAATTTGAGAGATGCTCATCGACCCCCCACTCAATTCAGGGGATTTTCTTCCCCTGACTACCAAAAACAGTCTTTGGGTTTTTCATTCTTGACATGGCCAACCATTTTATGGCAGTACGTCTGGCCTGGGTTTTCATTTGTTCCTTATCACATATAGTGTAAGGAAAATGAGTTCTTATTGCAGTAATCAGCCCCTGCAGTGGCTGCATTATGCCTAATGATACAATGTCACGCTTGAATACTTCCCTGAACACACCATGAAATGATGTCAGAAAGTGGGAGTTTTGTGTCCCAGTTTAAAGTAACCCTCGAACTCTTGCCAGGGAGCACTACTTAAATCTGCATTTCAGCAGAATAACAGCTTTATGGAAGGGAAGAAAGAAACAAGCTCACTTCTCTTCCCACGTGAATAAATAAAAATGTACTTCACACCTCTGTCTGCAGAGATAACATACAGAAAAAAGTTTACCTTAAGTGGGGAATAATTGCACAGAGTGGGAATCCATAGAAATACTTGGCTTCAGCCCTTTTTTCTGCCATGCAGTTCCTGAGCAACCTTCTGTGTATTGCTCTGTTTATTGGTACTTTGGTCTCCTAATTCTAAATCAAGAATGATAGTGGTTTCTTTTAAATCCTAATTTTCAGTCAGCAATTAAAGTACAGCGTTTTAAGCACCATTATAAGTGTAACATGAAATATACACTTTGACTGGAGAAAAACCTTTAAGGTGCAAAATCACAGAATCCCAAAGTGGTTTGGGTTGGAAGTGACCTTAATTTGGTGTGATCCAATTTGGTGTGATCAGGGACACCTTCAGCTAGACCAGATTGCTCAGGTGTAAATCTAGCACTGAGCACATGTTTTTCTGTTTGCTTTTGATCAAGTAGATAATTTAATTATTTGGGTACAGTCAGACTGATGAGTGAGCTACTTCATGGTTTTTTGTCCCCGTTGACTCGTTCATTTAAGACTTAAATTCCTCTGTGGAGCTGAGGGACACTGCAGACTGGATTTTTGTGCGTGCTCTGCCAGTTTGCCCAGTTATCAGTGACAAACTGGATGGGCTTAAGGTAAGACAGCGATCAAATACCCTGATTCTACTTTGGCTGAGCTTGGTCTATCCACAGTAAACTGATAATAAAGCAAACAGCAGAGATTTGTTTTCTTTTGTGTGTTTTGGGACAGGATTTTTATCTTTTAGTGTATTTATCAGATGTGAAGTGCTTTGTAAATACTAGTGGATAGCAGATACTCCTGTGTAAGCAGAAATATTGCTCCATTTCTGCTACCAGTAGCCCAAATTTGCATTGTTGTACCAGCAACAGAATTAGAAAGAGCAGGAGGAATTTGTCCCTGGGAAAATGACTGGTTTCTCCTTGGCCCAGCCTGGAATAAAATGGCTCCTTGAAATCCTGAGAGTCCAAAACATTGAAAAAACTTGTGGAAATGTGAATGAAGCAACGAGAGGTCTCAGCAGGAGTGATCTCCCCAGGCTTTATCCTGCAGCCTCTGTTGCAGCAGTTCCCTGTACACAAAAGTACAAATGCATTCCCTTTTCCTCAGTTGATAAAGCAAATGTTAAATATGTGGGAAACTTCACTTGGGAATTTGAAGTCACAAGGGAAACACTGTGAAGCAGAAGTCCTAAACCCAGAGATCTCAGGGGAAATGTCAATCCCACTCAGAGCTATTCACATTCTCCTTGAACTGGTTGTCTTTCCAGGTGTGAAATACAGTTTGGTTTTCCCATAGGAAAATGTTCTATTTAGGATTTTTCTACCATGTGGCAGGTTCTTTCATTTTCTGTTTTCACTATTTTGTGAGTTTCTGTAGTCATTTGACTGGGGTGTTGGTGATTTTTACTGGGTAAGAAAATACATAAATATAAAAGTGCTCTTACTGTGGTGCCAAACTGGTGAGGAAAGAAGTTTTTCTTCCCTAAAAGCTCTCCCAATACTCATGAAGACTGGAAAAATAGCTGTGCTTATAATGACAATTGTCCCAGGGATGTCCAGAATGAGCACTTGGCCTGAAAAGGTTCCTATTTGAATAAATGCCTTGGATAATGAGGTTATATAATTTTAACACAGTGTTTTGGACAATGGTTTGCTTTTTCATAGCAGTAGTCCCCTATTGTCCACTTCTGTTCATTTTTCTTTCCTTTTGAGTATCTACAACCACTCTGTCTCTTCCCTCACTTTTCTCTCATTATTTTTGGCCAGTGAAAGCTGTGCAGACACCATTCAATAATTTTTCTCCCCTTACCTTCTTCCTTTCTCCAGAAACATCAGAGCAATGCATTTCCCTAGTAGTTTGCATACATTAGAGAAATTCTGTTTAGAGCTGTGCTTTTCCATTTTCAGGATTTAGGAGTTTTTCCCTTTCTTTCTTTACTTCTTTTTCTTTCTTCTTTTTTGTGCTTGATCAGCAAGCTCAAAGCTCCTGTGCAGCAGCCAAGCCCTTGCTAGAGGAAGGCATCCATATTTGCTTGCCCAAGCTCATTCATTATTTTCTGTGGTTCTGACATCCTCTCTTCATCCAGGTGGATTGGGTTTTTTATAAAAAGCTCAGCTTTTCTTGCCAGCCTGTACAGCAGCTTTATGCTGCAGCTGATCAGATTGAGTTTGTGCTCTGGCATCCATTCAATCCAACTTAGTTGACCAAATTCTCTTCTCGAACTTTCCACACTATACCTGTGTCAATTTTTTTTTTTTTTTTTTTTTTTTTTTTTTTTTTTTTTTTTTTTTTTTTTTTTTGTCCATTCGATTCAATTTATACCAGAGCTCTAATTTTATGAAATCTGACAGGATTTAATGTGGAGAAATGGTGTGCTGTAAAAGCATGTTCATGTCTGGTATTCCAGTCCCATTCTCTTCCTTCCTTCTCTGAAATGTCACTATCAATTTTTCAATAATTTTGTCCCATTGCTTAAAATGTATGTAGTTTTTTTCTTTTAAGCAAGTATCTGACAGTAATTTTGTCCTTATACAAGGTTGTTTATTCTCTCATAATAAATCACAATTTTTTACATATTTTTAACAGAATTTCAGAAGAAATCTCTGTGGAAAACCACCTGCCTTTCTCCTTTCTGTCACACACACAGAGTCCCACTGTTTGGTTTGAGGCTTACACCATTGCTCAGAACAATATTTCATGCCATGAATTTCTATATAAAGTCTTCCAAAGTGTGCATGTCTGTGTGCTGGGGTTGCTGTGCCTGTGCACACGTGTGAGTGTGTTTGCACATTGACAGAGCCAGAATAATGTGTTCTCTCAGGACATTTATGCAGCATTATGCACCATTTATGGTGGTGAAGCAGAGGATGGAACCTGGATCTGCATGGAGAGAGAAAGAGGAGCACAGGGCACTGCTGAAATGAGATGCTCAGCCTGATGTAAGGAGGTGCTTTTCTCTTGGAGATTGGTCAGTGTTGGGACAGGCTGCCCAGGTGCCATCTCCACTTCTGGGAGCTTTCAAAACCTGGCTGGGAGCAGCCCTGAGCAACCTGGTCTGACTCTGCAGTAAATGTTTTGATGGAAGCCTCTTCCAGCCTGTATCATCCCATAATCTTATGATTCATGACCTTAGGTAATGGCATCTTTCATTTTCAACTACTCTATCTCTCCTCCAGTCCTCAAAAAGTTTTTTTTCTAATTAAGGAAAATGATAATCTTCTGCATGTTGACAGAAAATTTTCTATGCTTGAATGTAAATAAATTACAAACCTGGGAAAACAAACAAGCAGGCTGATAACTCATATCACTGCAGTAATCTCAAATACATAAGAATTCAGCCTCAGGTGGTGGTGGTTTATTTCCTCTGTACTTTATTTGTTGTCCATGTGTTAGTTCTGTGCTTTGTTACTTCCAGAAGTAATTTGTTCTATGGAATAGCATTTCAAAACATCTCTAGGAAGGTGTTGAATGTTTTGCTCATTATGTGCCTGCAGAACAGGCAGACCCGCTCCATTGCTGGTTTGGAGGCTGGAAGAAAATCTGCTCCATTTAACACTCTCTGTCTTTCCAGCTGGAAAAAATCTGAGTGTGAACTAATGGCACTTTTCCCAGCTGGCAATTAATATTTGCCGATTTAAGTTTGCAGCAGGGCTGACAGACTGCTTCAGTGGCAGTGAGCTGGGAAGGGCTGCTGGGAGGAAGGCAATTAATCCCTGTGGGAGGAGGCTGGGGGCTTTGACATGGAGGGCGAGCCCCTAATGATCATTTCAGTGTCCAGTGTAAATATATTAGGAGTTGAAAGTGTTATAAAGAGAGAGAAGTGCTATATAAAATGAAGGAATGGGTTTGCTGTCAATAGAGCTGATACAGTTCTTAATAAACTGAATTCCAGAGGGATTCCTTTCTATTCCCACACCGCTTTTTCAGCTCCCTCCACTTAGTCTTTTGGGGAGGGATCAATTTTACCTGGCTTTTCAGGCTGACTGCTCTTAAATGTGATTGATAGCTTTACACCTGATAAACAGACTGCATCAATCTTTGGAGTAAATTATGGAAATTCCATTGATTTATGGGAGGATGCAAACAAGGGACTGCTAGTCTGCTCCTAGCTTTGGTAATAGGAATTTTCTAGAAATAGGTTTAAGATCTTGAAAAGTATTTTCCATTTTAAGAGAAAACTGAGTGCTTACATTCCTGAAATTCATGGAAGGGAAATCTTGGCTAACAGTCAGTTGTGAAACTCCCTGGTACAGGGGGCTTTCACTGGAAATTAAATGCCAATAACAAGAGTGGGGAAAGGCTAGGCATAAGAAAAAGAATCAAAAATAGCAGAGATCCGAAAGAAGTCTAACAAGAGATCTTTATTTACATATTAGTAATGGAAAACCTTTGCTGGAGACCTCATGGTCATAATGGGAACCCCACAGGTAGGAGGGAAAGTGGGACTGGAATTCTGCGATGGACACTGAATTTGACATGGTCAATCAAAAGATGAATTATGCCCACTGGGACTCCTCACAGTAGGGCCATTACCTGCTTCTGCTTGGCCAAAAATAAATCTCTCCCTGGTGCTGGGACTCTACATAGACCAGTGACAGATTTTAGTTCCAGTCAGTAAAGCTGAAATGGAGGAACACACACCATGGATGAAGCAGTGGAAAAAGTGGTGTTATCTAATGTGATCCCTATCCAGCATTCTTGGTGTTTTTATAGCTCCAATTTGAGGCAATAGCCATTTGGGGAGTGCAGGAGTAACTGTGATGTGACTTTTTATTTTTTAAATATGAAATTGTGTAACATTTGCTTACAGCGGTCATGACCATGACCCCCATGAACAGTTTTATTTGGTGACTGTTCTCTGTCTCATTCATTTAGGGCCCAGTCTAATAATCTTCTCCAGTTGCCAGTCTGGATGTGTATGGACATATCTCCCATAAAACAAAAATTATATTATATATCAGCTAGTGAACAAAGGAATCAAAGGATATTTCAGCAGCAGTATTAACATCTTAAAAAGGAAAAGGGAGAATTAATCCTTCTAATTTGTTTCCCTCTTGTAAGTAAGGATGTACTGGTTGAACTGGAGTCACTGAAGCCCATGGTTAATGGAATGGGCAGCCTGGCTCCCTGGAGGACCTGGCCAGCACCCAGCCACTGTGCAGCAATCCCTGCCCTCCATGAAGGTAAAGTATGAGAGGAACTGCTTACATGTTGAAAATAGAAGAGCTCAGCCTAAATCTCCGTGGTGTGGAGGAAGACAATACTGGCATGAGTTGGTCTCAGTGTGAAGCACCCCAACTTTGATTCATGTTCTTGAGGGCAGGGAAATGAGATGCAGGTGGCTTTAGGGAGGCATCTGCTCCAAGCCTGGGTCTGCTAAACCTTCACTGCAGGGCTTTCAGGAAAGATGAGAGGTGATAATGAAGCTTTTTTTGATGCACAGCCTTAGCAGTTGTGATGGGGGACAGAGCAGAGGAGGAGGATGGAGAATCAAATTAAAGTGTGTGGGAAGAGAAGCAGGGAGGTGATTTGTATTTACCAGTGGAAGTTCCTGTGCCAGCTTTGGTGCTGCTATCTGCAACACTCGTTATGTCAGGGGGTGTTTGTCCTTCTTTTTTATCTATTTTTGTGTGCTCTTTGCAGCTGACTCGTGCTTGTTGCGGTTTGCTGGCAGTCTGAACTCCCTGCATCCACATCACTTTTCTTTGCAAGTCACATTCATGTTTATTGTACATTAATTTGGGAGCTCAAACTACACTTCAGTATTGAAGAGCCTTATGTAGGAAACATTAAAGTTTTTGCTTTTTTTAGCGTGCTAAGTTTAATATTAGCTCTCATGATTCCCTCAGTGATTTTCCAAAATGTTCTAAGTGGCGTAAAACTGGAGAAATGCCAGCGAAGCGGGGCATGATATTACAAAGTCATGATTAAAAAGTGACGCATTTACTGAGCTTCTACATTGCTGAACCTCTCACAGTCCTGAAAAGAGCCTGGATGCTCAAAAGTTTATCTGCTTTTTTTCCCCAACTCAATTATCTTAAAGATAATTTTTCTTTAAGTCTTTTCCAAACTAAAATATTCTGTGAAGTGTCTATATCCATAGTTTTCCCAGTGGAAGGAAAGACTAGCACATGCCAGGTAATTTCAAATGAATGCAAACAAATACTGCAGTGCTTTTGAAGTCACCTTTATTTCCCTAAAATTACATAAATTGTATCAATATAAAAATTGCTGATTTACTTAAGGCCCCCACAAGTCACCTTCTGAGAAGTAACATGCAGCTTGATGCCAGGGGACTGCACAGGACATCTCCAGCTCTGTGCTGAGACAGAGGCCAGGGAGAACCTTCATTTCATCATAAATAAAAAAGCTCCAAACCTAAGAGAGATACAGAGATTGCTTTAAATGAAAACTGAAAAGGTTAAAAGGTAGAGATGAGCATCAAAGATTAAGATGATTAGATGATGGTAAAGGGCGCTGGAAGCTGAATGAAGGAAAACAAATGGCAGAATAAATTTTAGGGCTGGGGAGACTGAGGCAGGGAGATTCAGAAGTGCTTTAAAGGTAAAAGAAAAAAACCTGATTAAAACCAATTTTTCTGGGTGCTCAGTATAAAAATCCAAGGAGAAAATTGAAATTCTGAGTGCCTGGGAATACCAACAGCCTGGATGCTGCAGATTCAATTAGGTGGCTGCAAGGAAAAAGCTGGTCCAGCATTCCCCAGCCTTTGCTCCCTTCCTGCCTCTCTCCACCAGGATTTAACAGGCAATTCTTGCTAATATGCTTGAGAGGGCTGAATCCTACCAGAGATGTCCTGAAGTCATGGGAATAGTAGTTAAAATGAGCGCTCCACAGCGTGGGGTACTGATAAAGCCCTTTGTAATTTCCCATTTATTTTTTTGCATGTAGAATTGAAGCTGTTCTCTCATCAGGGGCTCGCAGAGTGCCAGGGGTGAGGTTATCTTCCTTTGCTCGCCTGCCTGAAATGGAACTGTTCCCACAAATAATAAAACTTGACACAGGGAGGTAATGAGTGATCTGAAGATTTATTCTGTCTGCTCGTGGCTTGAAAGCTCTTTGGGTAGAAACATTTTTTTCCTGCTAAAAACCCTATTAATAGAGATTAATTTTAAATGTAAAGCACATAGTTAATTATCAGTGCAGGCATAGGAATGTGGGTGGGGGGGCCAGTGTGTAGGAGCATCATAGAATCATCATTGACTGGTTTGGGTTGGAGGGGTCCTTCCAGTTCATCCAGTTCCAACCCCTGCCATGGGCAGGGACACCTTCCACTATCCCAGGCTGCTCCAAGCCCCATCCAGCCTGGCCTTGAACACTTCCAGGGAAGAGAATTATTTCAGAGTAATACATGAAATTTTAGCGGGGTTTTCTTTAGTAATCCTTATGTAACTGTTCTGGCACAGCAGCTCACCAGGAGGTTCTGTGGCTGGTTTGGAGATGTTGGTGCCTTGTGGTCCCTCTGCAGAGCTTGGACATGAACAAGAATCTTGAGGGAACAGAGCAGTCTTGGGCATCCTTGTCCAGCACCAGCCAATCTCCTCACCAGAGGTTGTCCAGTGGACTCCATGATGCTAAATGCTACTCACTGTTATAGGTTGGATTTTTTCATTTTATCTAGACTAAGCCAAATATTGTGAAAACATTTGTGGTGAATATTTAGTTGTATTGCCATATGCAAGCATTTTGCTGTATCCATGGCCCTGTAGTTTGCTATTCATGAATATTTTAGCAAATTGGTTTACTAACAGGAATGTTGCCAGGAAGCAAATGTTCCTGAATATCTGTAGAAAAGCAAATTTAACTTTGGGTTTGCAGTTATTTGCAGTGGGAGCATTATCTAAGCCCCATCTTAACGCTCCTCTGGGAGGACCAGCATAGCCAATTAAAGCAAATCTTGTTTGGAAATGTGATTCTCATAACCTGCCCATGAGTAAACTGATATAAAGAGTTCTATCTCTGAATAAAGACTGAAAGGCAACTGAATCAACCATGTGCAGCTCACCCTTGGCACAGCACCTGGGTGCCTTGCAGATAAAGTGGGAGAAATAGCTGCATCTCTTGAGGGCTTGCAGGAATCTCTGATATTTGGTCTGCTTTTTGGATCAAAGCTGTGCTGAGGGAAGCATTTAGAAATACAGGTTTTTGGTTGGTGTGTCCCATGTAATGTGTAAGTTTTTTAAGGGTAACTGTACTCTGGGTTCTGCTGCATTCTTCCGACTTGAGTATAAAACAGTCTTAAAAGAAAATTGCTGTGGTGCTGTTTTCATATGGCCAGTGTTGAAGTATCTATACTCAAATTCTAGAATAACTAGAAAAAAAATGAAGTGGCATGAATGCCTGCTCAGCTGAAGGACTCCACGTGCTGTGAACTCTCTGTGAGCTGTGCAGGACTGTGGGGTGGGTGTTACATGTTCAGGTGCTTCTGGGCAGGGTCTGGAATGACAGGAGAGGTTCAGTGCACTCAGAGTGGAGCTCCATCTGTGTCTCAAATTGTTTAAGCTGTACAGACACATCACAGTAGTGTGTGGTGAGGGAGCTGTGGACTCATCAGTGAGAGCAGAGATTGGATTTTAGGAAGAAATTCTTCCCTGTGGTGATGGTGAGGCCCTGGCACAGGATGCCCAGAGAAGCTGTGGCTGCCCCATCCCTGGCAGTGTTCAAGGCCAGGCTGGACAGGGCTTGGAGCAGCCTGGGATAGTGAAGGTGTCATTCCAGGCTCATGGCAGGGGGTTGAAACTGGATGAAATGAGCTTTAAGGTCCCTTTTGATCCAAACCATTTTATGAAGATTCTGTGAAGTCGTGCTCGCCTCTCCATCCACAGCTTCCCATTCTTTTCCCATTTGTTCCCTTCAGTGGTCACCATCAGACTTCATCCCTCACCCTCCTGCAGGCAGATGCGAGATGTGCCTGTTTTCTTCAGAGTTTTTTCCTTAGGAATAGTTTCCCATAAGCAGAAACTCAGGGGTAAGCCTATCTAAATGCAGCTGGTACAACCCTTACAGCACTTTGGAAGAGCTCTGCATCCAACATTTAAGTGAAGTGCTCAGCACATCTGGAAAACATCTGTCTTAGATTCATAATTTGGCATTGTCATTCTTGGAGTGACTGTAAAACAGGGCCTTGTGGAAAATGCTTAATACTCCTGGACACATTGTGTTTTGTGTTAATGGGGAAATGGCTTGTTAGGTCCAAACTAACTGGCAGAAAATCTTGCTGAAGTTGTACGGTGTTGAGGAAGTAAAAGGCTGTTAAGGCTAAAATTTCTGCCTCTCTGAACCCTGGAGATTTTGGCTGCATTTTTACTGGAACAGAATTGAAAGCTAATGAAGGCATTTGGTGGCCCCACACTGGCTTTCAGCTAGCTTTTATTTTACATAATGACTTGGGGAAAATTGGAGTGCAGTTACTCTGGGCTCACTTTAGAAATGTGAACAAGTTGCAGGCTGCTGTTCCAGGCTCGTCAGTTATAGCTAATTCCTTTGGCTCTTTTAAAACAGAAATGCTTTGTTTTCCTTTGCAAAAGGTGGCACAAGCAGCACACAGGGCTGCTCCAGCTACAACCAGCCCAGGAAAATCATTGGAGCCCTGCCCTCCTGAGCAGTTCTGTCCCAAATCCATCCTCTTTCTCGCCTGATGGGATTTTTGGCAGGTTTTGGTTTTTTTAAGTCACATTTCACCACTTTCTTAAATTGAAGGCAATTTCCTAATAGATGGATTTTCTTCAAATTGCTTCTTATTATGTTTTCAGAAACACTATGTCTCTTTTAAATTTATTTTTTGTTTTTAATTTGCTGCACTGTGCTGAGGTGTTTTTCATAATCTTATGTGAACAGACATCTCTTTTTTTATTCTCTTTCATCTTTTCAATCTTGGTGCATTTATTTACTTAACACTTCCTTGCAGTAACCTTCTTAAAAGATGAAGAATTGGAGAAGTGTTGAAGAAATCCTTCACTATCCTGTTTGATACTCTTACACTCATAAATGTGGATCTAGTTTGTACTGGCATCTCATCTATACTGCCTTGTTCACACGAGTGAAAGGCTTTGGTAACCTGAGCTCAGGGAATCTGTCTTTCTGTTAGGTTCCCATTGGCAAATGTTCTTTCATAATAACTCAGTATCATGAAGATAACTTATTTTTACTGATACTAACATACACAAAATACTAACAATATTTAGAAAAGAAGCAGTATCAAATCCCCAAATCTTGTCTTCCTCCTCCTTGGAAAGACTCCAGAGAAAGCCATCATCTCCAACAAGGAGCTGGGGAACTCTGACATTTCAGAGTAATCAGGTAGAATTGCTGCATCTCCAGATACCTTTAACCTGTTTACTGACATTTCATTCACATCATCTCATAATGTTCATTGGATCAGAAAACAGCCTGGAGACACATTTGCAAAATGCTTCATGAAATGTTTTGATCTGGGAATGTGAAATCATTGTATAGGATGAAGTACAGACTATTTATAGGATAATCAAATGGGATATCATAGTTCTGGATATTTTTTAAGCTTCTATGGTTTTCCCCATTTGTTTGTTATTCTAATTTTCTCCTCCTTTTGGTCACCAAGCAGACATTTCCATCCTCTCAGTGTCAGGCAGGAGGCTGCCATGCTCTTTGAGGGGATTTCCTAACCAAGCATAAAGTGGAGTCAGCCCATGAGAAGTGCAGCAATCCTGACAGATATTTTTAGCCATATTTCAGGTGCCTGTGTAAAGGGGCTGGGCAATCAGGACACAGAGCTCAGCATTGCTGCTGGAGCACCAGTCAGGAAAGATGAACTGCAAATGGAAGCTAGAGTTTAAAAAAATCACTGCAGGGCTGAGGAGAGCATCAGCAGTGCAAGGATCAGGTCACTCAGGGTCTTCCTCAGCTGTAGCCTGAAGTGTAAAATTCAGAAATGTGCCTGATGGCAACAGGCATCTGCAATCAGTAAGTTCAAAGGAAGCTGGGAATAGGATTATGAATGCTTGTTGTTTTCAAAAAAGAAATACCAATATTTAATTTCTTCTAAAACCAGCACTGTAAATGAATACCTCAGTAATAAAGTACATTGTTTTAAACCAAAATAAAATCAAAATAATTTAAGACCACAAAATCAGCTTGAAAATTAAGGGAAACTTCAGCTAATAAGAAAAATCTTGTCTAGGAGGATTTGAGTCAGTGCAAGAAGGAATTCTCTGCATGAATAAACTGTAATAATTTTTAAATAATTGCTGTTAACACTTTTGGTGACTACCTAAGTACATGCTGACATATGGTGTGTCAGCGTGAAGCACTGATTTAGAGTTTGATGTTCTATACAGTTTTCAAGCTGTTAGATAGAAGCTGGAGGAAGCATTATGTAAGCAGACAGGTGGCAAAGATTCAGCAGCTTGGTCAGCAGGTGGGATTCTGGCCTGCTGCTCACCATGGAAAACTCGTGCTTTCCTCCTACCTCATTGACCTCTTTTCCCCATCTCCACTTTTTTTCCTTTTGCCATTTTTTTAGCATCCTGTGCTTTGCTGGGTGAGCATCCCCAGCCCAGCTGGGGTCTTTGAGGCACTACAGCTCTTCTTAAGGCAAAAATCAAAATTTCCCTACAAGACAAGGGAGGAGGAGGAGGAAGAGAAGGAGGCATGTTCTCCTTCTATGCCAATGAAAAAGCTTCTAAAATCTGCGAGCATTTCAAACCAGCTCTGTGAATTTTGCAACTTAAAAACATCCTATTTATTGTTGTTAAAAGTATGCACGTTGTCCTCTGTGAGTTCCAAAGCTTGCACACTTCAATAACCCCCTTTATGTGCCTTTTGTGTAATTTCTTGCTGTGAGAGTTGCAAGTAAAGATGCTCAGAGCTGTCTTTGGAAGTTTTAGCAGCCAGCTTTGGAAAAAAAATCTCTGGCACTTTTCCCAATTTTCTGTCATCTGTTGGAAACAACCTCCAAAAGCCCAAACTTGCACCTACTCTGTAAAAGCTTCCAGGTAGGAGATCAGAGTAATGTAAAGACTGGATGTAAAGTAATCCCATGTTAGTGCAATGTGTGTGCAGCTGCTTATTGCAGTTAGTTCCAAAGCACGTGGAGTTTGGGCAGAGGCCCCACAGACCATGTACAGGTGTCTAAGGTCACTTGGGGGTCCTTTAGAGATGACTTGTACATCCTGATTTATGGAAATGATCTACATCAAGGTGTACCCAAGATGCCTGGAGTAGAGAAGGAAGAGTGGTTTGGTTGATTCCTTCTTTTCCCTCTTGTCTTTCCTCCTCACTTCTCTTCTTACCTGTCTTTTCACCTTGCTTTTTTATTATTTTTTTTTCTGTAACTCAAGATGCTGCAGTTTTTTCTGAGGAAGCTTAAAAGCAGACATGTGCTGATGGTGGAGCAACAGGAAATCTGTGATGTGAGGAGACCATTGAAGATGTCTCAGCTGGAAGCAAAGCTCCTTGCCAGGCTCAGCACAGCCGAATTTGTCAGTGCTCAGCAAGCAGAGCAGATGTGAGGCTGGTGTTGAGAGCAGCAGGTCTGAGGGGAGCCTCAGGAGCAGCACGGACAGGGAAACCCAGAATTCATCCTTAGGGTGCTGGGAAATCACCTGAGCTCACTCTGACATCCAAACCTGCCTGTCTCATGCAAGAGGCCCATGCTCAGGGAGCAAGGAATTCTCACACATGCAGGAGACACGCAGGGCAAGAGTGGGGTGTTGCAGAAGATGATGCTTTTATTCCTCCTCAAGAGGAGTGTGTCCTTCCAATGCACATCATCTATTGCACATACAAACTGCACCCAAAATTCTATATAAATAACCCCCACAGGAATCTCAACTGCTGGGTTTAAGCATCATCTCAACTGATGTTTTAAAGACATCATAGATTAGGAGGAAAAGTTGGCAATATGGATAAGTAAATTTTTACATACTGTAAGGTTGTAGCTTTTTTGTTTCACTAGGACTTTTGACACAACTTTAGCTTTAAAGGTTGGGATTTCATTTTTTGCTTTTGAGTATTATTATGATTGGATGAAGCCTTAATTGTTGAAGCCCTCAACAATTGCACTGCAGTAAATATGGGAAAAAGCGAATGTAAATAGAACTTAGCAAATGAAATGCGAATATGTTTATTTGTGTAAAATGTGTCCTCATATCTTGCAGGCAAATTTACATTTTTAATGAGCTTCTTTGAAACACCATCTGCAGAAATCCCTTAATATTAAATAAATAAATCTTTATCTTCACACTAGATTCACGTGTAGAAATAGCGAAATATATTCTTAATACAAAGTCATTCTACAGCATCGTGCACTCTTTGTCTAATGCCTCATCATTTTAATGGATACTGGTTTAATTGCTAATACCCCCAGCTGAAAGCCACAGCTGAAGGTGGTTTTTCCTGGTTGTTCTGAGGACTTGTTGATACCCTGAAAAATTGCTGGAGTCATAGCCTAAGCTGAAACACTTTTGCTAAGCATTTTCCCTACATTTGGAGTAGGAGTACAGCTCCAGCAAACCAAGCTGCAGGCCAGGGCTCTGGGCTGATGTTCATGGAGGAGCCCTTGCATTTTTCACCCCAAATCCCTGAAAAAAGTAACTGATGTGTCATATTTTGCTCTGGAAACAATCCCATATGCCCAGTGAGCTCAGAGAGACTACTGCTGATAATTCCTGATATCTCTGTAAGCCTCAGTGTAAGAGCAGAGCTTTGCCATTTGATTCTGCAGGCTTATCCCAAATCAACCTCTATTAAAATGGAATGACTTGGCAGGAGTAAGTCTGGGGAGTTCTTGGCTCTCCAGTACACTGATGGGTCCTAGTAGCTGTCCAAATTCTTGTGGACACTTTAGTATTTCCTGAGATTGCTGTATCTGTCATTCTTCCAATGCCAAAGGTTACCACATGGAGGCAGGGTATGGGTTTGGGTTTGGCATCCCTTGTGCAGTCAAAACTCCTTCTGGCTTTGCTGACTGACCATCACAAGTTTGGGTTTCTGCTGGTGAGTTTTGGTTTCTGTCAATGCTCAGATAATTGTTCTGTAGATATCTGGGGGGATTTGGAAGCTGTGGCTGTCCTTGCTGCTGGAACGGAGAGTGTGAGTCAGGGAGGGTGAGGATGAAAGCAGGGAGTTATAGATGATGTCTGCTTAAGTCTTTGATAGCTTGTAGTAAAATCTTACCAGCAACTCAGTTCACGTCATGTCTTAAACTGCTTGTGAAATAAATATAACTGACAGCTCTGCACGCAGCAATGCACCGTTGGTGCTCAGAATATTTTTCATTTGAAGCAACCCAGAGGCAGAAATAGATGAAATGCTTGGAGCAGCCTGCATACCCACAGCATGTGTCACTGCGCCAGGGATGAGTGACACATGTCCTGATGGATTTGGGATGGCAGTTGCTCAGACACTTTTCTGTGCTGATAATGAAAACAGTGCCCAAATCTGATTTGAGATCTGAAAATGGAAAAAGCGATATAAGCAGTTGAAGTGTATCATTTACCTCAAGAAGCCTCGTCGCTTGGATTGCCAGGGGAAAGTCTGCAAGAGAAAACACCTTCCATTCTTCAGCTTAACCCTCCTGGAGCAGGAGATGCCAGAATGTGAGCAGGGCTGCAGAGTGAATGTTTAGAGGGCAGTTTGCCTTTAATTTGCACCAGTGTGACTTAAGTTCATCTTGAGGAATTCCCCTGGTAAAGCACACAGGTCTGTGTGACAAACTTATTTTCCTTTTTTCTTTGACCCTCTTGCACGTTTTCTTTAAAGAGAGACGAGGATGCCTCCTATACCCAGCTGTCCTTTTGTTCTCTTGGGTTGCAATGTTGTGTTACTCCATAAAGTTGCTGAGGTTGGAAAAGCCTTCCAAGATTATCAAGTCCAGCCATTAACCCAGCACTGCCACTGGTGAGCCCACCACTAACCATGACCCAAATGTCACACATCTGGTAAATGCCTCCAGGGATGGGGACTCCACCACTGCCCTGGGCAGCCTGTTCAAAGCTGAACAGCCCCTCCTGTGAGGAAATTTTCCCCAGTATCCCACGTAAACCTCCCCTTGTGGAACTTGAGGCCATTTGCTCTGGTCCTTTCCATTTCCAGGGATGGGGGCTCGTTCTCAGTGCTGGGGGCTGGAGCTGTGTGTGCTGCTGTAGATGTGTTAATCATCGTGTTGGAGGCGGGGGTGAAGTCAGTACCTGTTCATGAGGGTTTGTCATTAGCACTGGCATTATTAGAATGCCTCATGCCTTTTTCAGTGGGTGTTGTTTTAGATATGTAACAAAAAAGGGAATCTACACTACAGCTAAAGATACTCCAGAACAGTGTATTTATGGCTCTTGTTACACTTTGATGGTTGTGGATTGTTTTTTGCTGGCAAAAAAATGTTCTTTCTGTTGTATTTTATGAAGAATTGGTGACATCTGGTGATCACTTATAATGAGCCCTCTCAAGACTGCTGACAGAAATAAAACCTTCTAGTCACAAAGTTTTGTCTTGCAACGTGTCTGAGAGCAGCTGCAATTAGCACGTAATCCCTGCCCGCTGCTCAGCTTGGGAACATTCAGAACCTGTGTCAGGGCAAACACTGGTTTGAGCATATTGCAAAATGAAAAAGGTTGTTCCCTGGCTCTTAGATCTAATTGAATAAAGGCCTATCCAAATTAAAAGGGCAGCACTGATGCTCTGGTCCCTGTGAGATTGGCACAGGGAGCTCTTGGTAATGTCAGGGGAGATATTTGCAGGAGCAGAATGACTCTGTCTTCTGTTAAATGCATTTATATTTGTGGGCAGAGGCTGTTTTACTTCAGAGTTTTATCATTTGTTTTTGATGTCTAGTAAGGCAAAAGTGAAATAATGAGGAGCTGTTTTGGAGTGCTGCAGTGTATTGATGCATTGATCTGGTGTGGAGGTTCCATCCCTGCTCCATCCATGGATCTGCACTGGGGCTTCCCAGCTGGCATAGAAGCCCATCAAGTGTACCAGGATTTGCTGCCAGCAGACAGATGGGCTTTTTACCTCTCCTGTGAGGAAAGGCTGAGAAATTTGGGGTTGTTCAGCCTGGAGAAGAGAGGGCTCTGGTGAGATCTTAGAGCACCTTCCAGTACCTAAACAGGAGAGCTGGAGAAGGACTTTGCACAAGTCTGGAGTAACAGGACAAGGGGGAATGGTTTCAAACTGACAGAGGGCAGGATTAGATTAGATATTAGGAAGAAATTTTCTGTGATGGTGGTGAGGCCCTGGCACAGGTTGCCCAGAGAAGCTGTGGACTTCCCATGCCTAGAAGTGCCCCAGTGGAGACTGGATGGGGCTTGGAGCAACCTGGTCTAGTGGAAGGTGTCCCTGGTCCTGCCAGGAGGGTCCCTGGTCCTGTCTTTCTTTGTACTCTTTGTTGTGGGGAAGATTGGGTTACTGTGGGTTGCTCTGTGAATCTGAGCAGTAGGTAGCCCTGGAGGTAGCTCTGGGTGTTTATTAATATCTTTTAAAGGAAAGAAGTATGTTAGCTTGATTGTAGAACTTTGCCTGGTTTTACTGATAGTAAAACTATCTCTATTCATACCATGTTGCCTTTGTTTGCAAAACAAAGTAAAGATTTAAAATGCTTTTCATTTTAGAGCACTTGACCTTGTTTTGTGTTTTGTGATAGCTTTTTAAAGATTTTTAAAATGTTTTCATTCAGTGAAATTCATTCAATATGTCTGAAGTCTAATGATATTTTTATTTTCTAAATAGTAACCTTGCTCATAAAAAGCTATCCTATTGTTTTAAAAAACTTCAAAGAGAATTATGGGTTAATTAAAATACTACACTACATTGAAAATTCAGAGTCTTCTCTGAACGACTCCTTGTTTCTTAGTGTGCTCTGCCTTGGAGTTTTCCTATGATTTTAAACAAACAAAAATAAGCATTCAGGAAATGGGAAAATAGCCCTCAAGGAAATCCCACCCATTTTGTGCAGAACTAGTTTTATTGAAGAGATTTGGACACTTCAGTTCTTTGAATGCAAGTGCTAAAGCTGGGTAAAAATAGATGTATCTCATGCATATAATGCATCTTTTAAGAAACACTATTTTAACTCAACTTTGCTCTCAGTATTGTGAATTTTGCTCTGTGTTTCAGGAGGGGGCCAGCTGTTCATGTGCTTTGTGTGGTGCCAACCTGTAGCTGCTTTCACTGAATGGGAAACTCTGAAAAAATCTTGGGTTGGATTTATTTTTAAGAAAGATCTCTCCAGACTATCTGAATTGAGCATGTGTAATGCCTGCATACATAATCTCTGGAGAAAGTGTGGGTTGTTGGGAATAAAGTGAGTTCTGAAACTCAGAAGGAATGGCCTCAGTAGCATTTCTTTTATTTCTGTGATCAAGTACAATCTTCTCTTGCTGTTCAGTTTTATAGTAATTTTGAAAACAGCATCTTTCTAATCACATCCAGAGAAGTGCTCTCCCTTCCCGTCTGTGTGGATTTCTCTTTATGATCCCATGAATAGATAATCAATGGAAGAGGCTCAGTGTTGGCCCTGCCTGACCCTCCCTTGTTTTCTGGTGCCACAAATAGATGAAGTTATTGATAATATCTCTGGAAAACAAAGCAATAACTGGCTCCTTGCAGGCACAGGGTAATGCACACACTGATATGGAAACCATATCCTTATCAGCTTTTTATCTCACTTGTTTGCTGGGGGAGATACCAATGCAAGGAACAGCTTGGAAACAAAAGTCCCTTAATAACTTGTGCTCTGCTCTGTGCAGGGAGGTGGGACTTAGAGTTGTGTGACCTTGGTTTGTGGTTCTCAGTGGCCAGATACAGAGAATTCTCTAATGGTTTGGGTTGGAAGAGACCTCAAAGAGCATCCAGTTCCACCCTGTCTTCCTTGGGTCAGAACACCTTTCACTAGACCAGGTGGCTCCAAGCCCCACCAAACCTGGCCTGGTTCTGTTTGAGGGCATCCACAGCTTCTCTGTGCAAGGTGCCAGTGCCTCACTACTGTTCAGGTAAATCCTTCCTAATAGTGTGGATCATTCACAGCTGGTTTTCAATAGCTGAGCACTGATGCAGTGTGTTCTCTAATGTGTCATGAACTTTCTGACTAATTTCAACCAAATTGCACAGCAGTGGTGCAGAGCTGGATGCTGATTTTCATGAAGTTTGAGACCCTGTTGTGGTTGTCTGTGGAAGGTCAAGACTGGAGCTGAATTTTGTGAGACACTGGAGAACTGACATAAGAGAGAGCCACTATATGTGAAAAGATTTGGAGATTAGCTCATTATGTCCCAGTGCTCAGGGAACAACAACTTCTTTGTGCCATTGCACAGGAGGAGCCAGCCAGCTTAGGTGCCAGGACTTGGAAGAGGGTTGGAAGACCTCTGCTCCTCTTGGATGCCCCCAGGGAAGGACAGCATTTATTGTGTACTGGACCTAGATCCAGTTTTGTTGCAGCTGTTTATGCACAGCTGCTTGGTTGGATAACATTTGGTTTTCCAGCCCTGAGAGGAGGAGTGATTTGTGTTGGAGGATAAGGAATTTGAAGGCTAGATGGAGGCCTTGTCCCGGCCCTCCTGACCTATGGATGTTTTGCTTCTTGTTCCCTCTCCCTCTCTATAATTTTAGTCTAGACCTGAGGGGCACACCTTGTAGAGGAGACTTGTCATGTCAGCAGCAGTAGCTGAGGAAATATGGGTGCTCTCTTTTTAAAGACACAGAAGGATTGGATCTTTTTTCATTATTTTACTTTATCTCTTTTCCAAAAGATCAATGCCTGAGCCAGGCGCCTCTGTCCCTGGTGACAGCCTCAGTGTGGGTCCCCAATTCCCATCTGATTGTTAAATTGAATTATTTCCTGCTTTATCTTTGAAAGCAAAACTGTGTTATCATCTTCTGAATGTGTTTGCAGACTATAGCCATTTCCATTCTTCTGCAGGATATAATGCAGCAAACCTTAATCAGATGACTATAAAGCTTGGATTTATGGTGTTTCATTCTTAAGAATTTTCATATTAATTAAGATTTTTGAGAATGTCTTTCAGGTTTCCCTTCTGCATTTTATTGTTCATTTTAGCACTTCTTTTTTGTCCTGCTGCTATGTAATGTCTTTTGTACTCTTACTCATCTAACCACAAAATTATTTGGATGGGAAGGGACCTGTAAACACCAACCTCCTACCATGGGCAGAGACACCTTTCACTAGGCCAGGTTTCTCCAAGCCCTGTTCACCCTGGCCTGAAACATTTGCAGGGATGGGGCTGTCACAGCCTCTCTGGGCAGCCTGTGCCAGTGTTGAGACCTCAATCATCACTGGCAGCACAGAGCTTTGTCAGCCTGTGACATGGGCAGTTCATTGAGGACAGATGTTGGGGATGTTGCTCTGTCTTCTCTCAAAAGGCAGACATTATCTTTGGGTTTTTGTTGAGGAGATCATCTGCCTGTACTAAGGATATCAGCTGCTTGATTCTTGTGAGCCCCAGAGAAACAGCATTTTGGTTACCTATTTTAAAAATGGATATATCTTGAAAAATGATTTTTATATTCTTTTTTTTCAAACACTTTTCCTGTCCAGGAAAGAGAGAGATGCCAAGTCCTCTGTGAACTGTGACTGCATGGAGTGTGTTTTTCTGAGGATGCCATGGAGGCACTAGGAAGTTGTGTGTGACATTGGCCTTAGCTCTTCTTTGGGCTCAGTGTTCACTGCCTGTGCCAGCAGCCTCCTTGCAGTGAGTCAGGGTCAATTCAAAGCTTGCCAGGTTCTGGATGCTTCGTACTTACCCTCTAACAAGGTCTTGCTTTCTGCCCTGGAAGTCAGCATCCGATTTCCTCTAATGGCAGATTTGTTTCGGAGGTCGGGAAGGGCAGCTGTGAATTACTATATGCTCCTTATTCAGTGTCCTATAAAAGAGATGCTCCTGAATTGGAAATAAAGGTGGAAGAGCAGCAGACTTTTCTGAGACTTTTTAGTATGTGGACTAGATCCTCCTGATCTTGCTTTGCTTCATTTCTGGCAGCTGTAAAACCCTCTGCTCTAGCAAGAATGTGGCAGCAACAGAGGGGGGTGGATGCTGGGCCAGGTCAGAAGGGTGCTCTATCTTTTCATGGTGACTTGTTGTACCAGGAAAAGCCCAATGTCCCTGGGAATAACTGGCAGGAAAAAGTCTCTATAGGAAGACTGCTGGAAGTTTGTTACCCTGCAAGACTGGAGCATTTTTAAATAAACTTTACTCCAGCTACTGGCTGGGAAATGTCTGTCTTGGTCCACACAGATCATCTGAATCCCTACACGTTTTAACTCCCTGGATTAATGTGAACAGACACTTAATTGAACTGTGTATTTTTCTTCTTCTGTTAATTTAATGTTTTATTTGTAAGCAGTGGGGAAAAGCACTGCACGAAGTATTCAGCCACCAGAGAGTGTTGCTGGCAATTATTACTTCTGTCATGTTTCATTCTATACTCTCAACTGTGTTTTCCAAAACTTTGTTGTCTTACCTGCAATTTTGCCCTTCTTGATGGTCCTGTTGTTTTATCTATGCTGTTTTCTGCAGACTAGATCATGAATTTGAGTCATCTCTATTTATTTCTCAGTCAGCCCAGTGTGATCTGGAGACTGAGAGAGAGAAGGTTTTGCTCTAACATGTTTGGCACCCTGGCTGGCTCTGAATCTCATTGAGAGCCATCATCACAGGAAAGGGTTTTTTGATTTGTTTTATGCTTTCCACATCTCCAGCACCTTGAAAGGGCACTTGACAAAGGGCACATCACACCTTTTTCCTGAACCACCAGGACTGACTCAAGCCATGAGTTGTGCTTTTTCCACTCTAAAAAATCATGACCATCTAAAAGCAGAGGCAGTTCTCTGAGAAGGTCCTGAGGATTTGAATACCCCAAGGCTCAAGCTGGGGGAAGCAGGGGCTGTGTGTGGACATGAACGTGGTGGTGGGTCCCAGTGCCATGTTGTGGCACAAATCACACCCTCTTCTTCCTCAGCACATGAGCCTGTTGAGCAGTGCTGAGGAGGGTGGTGGAGAAGAGTGGAATGGACATGGAGCAATGTGCAGGTCCTGCTTACTGCAGTATCAGAGATGGGAATGGTGACACTGACGGGCATCACACGCTGAGCTGTTGCCTTTGTGCTGTGCTCAGTATCAAATAAAAACCTGGTTTATGTTTTGGGGACTCTGCAGAGAACATAGCTTGTGATTGCAAGCACAGCTCTACAGACTGCATTTTACAGGCTAGCACGTTTGCTGTGTCTGAATAATTGCACTAAAGAGCAATCAATAACCTATAGATTTTATACCAGTAAAGGATGTTTCCTGTCTGCTCCAAGTAGCCACGACATGGGTGGACATTGAAGTATTGTCCCTCTTGCAGGTAGGCTGGATACAGTCACTGAAGGATTTGCCTCAATATTCAGCTTTAATTTCAGTCTCATTTTGTGATCCATTTGCTCCATTAGGTTATTTAGGAGTTATGATCACCATTATTTTGGTAAGGATATACAGATAGTAATCATGGCATGAATAAGGCCATTTCTCATTATTTCTATTAACTTTGATGTGCTTATATTATCGTTTCAAGATAGTGATTTGAATTTAGTACTGTTTAGAAAACAAATACATGTCCAAATTGGCTCCAGATGTGTTTCATTTAATTTTGTGCCTTTCAAGATGTTTTTAACAGCTGATGTATGATTGTGGTGGGAGATTGCCAAAACAGATGCTTTTTGTTTCAAGTCAAAGAAGCAGAAACTCTTCATCTAACACAAGACAGGGTTTTTTTCAATGTTTAAAAAGAATCTCTAATTATATATTATAATGAAAGAAATTTTCTTTTGGCTCTGCATTTAAAGCAAGTGTCAAACATAAATAGTTTTCCTGCCAAGACATCCATTTCCAGGTATTGCCAGCATTCAGGTTAGGAGAGTTTAAGTCTGCAAAGGTGACAATGTGACCATCTCTCCATGGCATGAGTAGAGCTACATGCTTGAATGAGATGAAAGGGATGGATCCTTGCTAAAGAACACAAACATTGAAAAGGGAAAGAAAATAATGAAGCAAACAAGTCCAAACCAGGTGCTGGGGATATTTTGAAAGCTGTTGGCTCTGACTCATTAGATGCCTTTTTTCCTGCAGAAAATACTAATACGTCCCTTGTAAAGGAACATATTAGCATTAAAGGAAGAGCAGTAGTTGATGCTTAGTTAAGCTTCATATTTAAACTTGTAAGGAATAAAAATAATCCCAGCCATATAGATTAATGTATATTCCAGATTCTACCTAAGAGATGCAGCTGATTATTTCATTTTTGTAAGTTTTATGGTCAATCCTTCATCTGCAGTCTCACAGTGCAAGACAGTCTCCTAATGGCTGTGGAAAAGTGTTAAAAGGTGGCCTCAACTCCTTCTCCCCTCTACCTCTTGATACAGATTTGGGATATTTTCAAGCTTATAGGCAGTGTATTAGAAAAGCTGATGTTCAGATAAACAACAGCTGATGACTTTGGAGCCAAGGGATTAGTTTCATGCTCGATGCTGAGGACTACTCCTATTTTTTATTTACTAGTGCAACCTCCACAAGGCTTGACACTGTCTCACAGCAGTGCCATCGTGGCTGAATGATGGGGGATGTTGCTGGTGACATCCTTCCTTAGAAAGTGTCCTGATTTGTCAACCTCCTTAGTGCCAAGGCTCCTGCAATTGTACTTGGTCAGCATTCCACTCCTTGAAGGAAATACTGTAGCTGCAATCTTGTCTTTTATGACTCAGTCCCATCTGCAGGTACTTCTGCCAGGTGTTGTTTTAAATGTGCCACTGTCACCATCTTGAAGGGTGTTATTTGGTTTTTACCTGAGGTGTTCATTGCACCTCTCCCTCTCAGGAACAGCCAAGGAGAGAGCCATGTGGAGAGAGAAGTACCATGGAATGAGGCATTTGCCAAATGTGTGTTAACTACACCTCTGTCAATTACAAATATGTGCCCATGGAAAAAATGTGCTTGTGGAGCATGACCCCTTCTCAGAGAAAGCCTTCCTAAATTGCTTTTAAGGAGTTAATAAATTAAAACTGGGAAAACAAATTTATTTCTCTGTCTCTCTGGTGTCTAATAATGTTTGGGGTTTTTTTTGAGTTCAGGCTTAGCTTCCTTGAAATGTCTTTTAACCTAGAGTCAAAGAATCACAGAATGGTTTGGATTGGAAGAGATCTTAAAGATCATCTCATTCCAAACCCCTGCCATGGGTAGGGAACCTGAAACACCATGGAGATCTACCTGACATGAAAATTGAATTCTTTTGAAGATGTAATGAATTAAAGTTTTGACATTTGAAAATCAGTAAGAAAGCAATTATGCTGTAATGTGCCACAAAGCTCCTGAGACAAAAGATCCCAATAAAGCCTTGCAGGGAAAAACTTTTCATCAGCAGGAGGAGACCATGCATGGCTTTCCTGGTTCAGGGCAGGGTTTGGAAGGCTCTGGGACTGGCTTCTTGTGGAGCTTCAAATGCCCAAGGTTTCCTGTAACAGTTTCCTCAAGTCTGGGTGTATGGAGGGAACAGCAGATTCTTTCAGAAGGGAGTGAATGCACTGCAAGTCAAAAGGACTAAAGAAGGTTTTCAAAGACATGGAAAAAAGGACACCTATGGAGTGGCAGAGCCAGAGAACAGTCTGGGTTCTTTGTGTGTCATACGAAACAACAATCAGCTTTTAAGGAGTATTATTAAAGTTGCTGCTCTTCTGACATTTGCTGCTTTGCTTAGGGCCTTGGTGTGTGTTGTGCTTTCCATGGATGTGGGACAGTGGTGGGCACAGTGATTTGCAAGTATTGCATTTCTGTAGTTTCTCACTGTGTCTGTGGTACAAACATCTCCAACTGCATAAATGGCATTGCTGGTGACCTTCTGCACCCCTTAACAGAGATCCAGATGTGTTATCTTTCTATTTCTTTTTTATAAAAGTCAGTAGGTTTACACTGCTGTTATAAATCTATGCACAAATACCACCATCACATTTCATCTATGGGTCACTTGCAATATCTTTGAAATACGAATTAGACCAGCAGGCTATTGGCTGGTATATTTGGGATGCCAGGATACTGCCTTATGTGAGATAGCAATATATTTTTTTCACAGCTGAAAATAAATTTATCTGACAACCGTAGATAAATTTTCTACTTTGGTGGTTGCAGCTCAAAACATTTTGTGGTTTTACAAATTCTAGCATATGAAGCATAAAATTTTAGAATATTAGTTTTTAAAGTTTTCAGGTATTTGGCTGCCATTGTATTAGAAAGAGTTCCAGTGGTTACTTTACTTGGTTGGATAAGTTTGAGCTGGGAGCTTTGTCCCATTAATGTGACTGGCCACTGCTTATCAGAGGGCATCAGCCAGCAGAGGGAATGGTTAATTTGTTTTCTTTCTGTTGATGTGGACACAGACAAAGCTACCAAATAATGGTCTGAATGTTGTGTTGTTTTTCTTACAGAGGTCATTCCAGCCCAGGGAGATGAAATTACCAAACTTGTATCTTACATGGGCTAGAAATTAAACAGAAAATGGAGTTAGTTATTTACTTAGTCAGTCAGTCAGTTTTTGTTGGCTGCATGAAAGAGATCTTGAAATAAATAAACATAGATCTTGATTCCAGTCATGTTTTCTGTGCTGCAGATGAAGACTAAATCCAGCAAACTCAGTGATATTCCCTCGAGGTAAAACTGGGATGAGGAGAGTGGGAGCAATCCTCTGTAAAAAGGGCAGAGAAGGGGAGAAAAACGTGATCACCCTGTAATTGCAGCATGAATATGTTAACCTTCACTTCCTTTAAAGGCAGAGTGATAAAGATGTGAGAGACTTTTGGTGCTGTTTTGATTGCCTGCTGTGGTTTTGATGTGCATAAAGGCTGGTCAGGGCTCTAAATTGATGGGGGGCAATAGTGTGCAAGTTGATTTCATGGCCTCCATGTGATTTGTCTAAATTTTAGTTAAAGCTTGAACATTAATTCTTGCTTTTATTTTTACTTACGTTTCAAGCAGTTTAGCAGAAGAAACTTAGAATGATACATTTTAGTTTGTACATCACAAACTGTATGGTGTATGGAAAGACCTGACATGACTGAGAGACTGGCCCAGCATTAAATTCCTGGGCTCACCCTCCAGAGCAGGAACTTTCACTCATTTTCTATGTGGTGCTAAAGACAGGGAGAAAAGCATTTGTGCAAGACCACGTATGAACTGATTTGATTCTCATTATCACTGAGGCTTTGCAGTGTGTGTTAGCAAAAGACCCAGATGATAGGGGAAGGTTTTCACTGAGAAAACCAGTGTGTTATCAACAAGCCTTATTATCTTACAGAACCTGCCATGAGGGAAGGGCTGCCTTACATAAAACTTGACTGCATCAGAGCACTTGATATCCAGACCTTTGCTGTCACTGTAATGCCAGCACAGGCGCTCAGCAATGCAGTGACTGATTCGTGCCTCGTGCTGCAGGTTGAGCTGCATTAGTCTCCTGAAAAGGAAAGAAAATCACTTTGGGTACTCAGTTTCTGGAAGTGCAAGGCATAAGCATCAATTCTTCCTTCAGAGCCCTCAACAAATATTTATGTCAATAAAATGGTGTTGAGCCCTGTTACTGTTATCTAACTGCTTCTTTGAGCAAAGAGCAGCTAAAGCTGTGCAGCATTTTAACAATTTGCTCTGCTGCAATATTGAATTTTAATCTCCACTGTAATAAACCTCAGAGTTTTATCCTCCCCAGGGCATTGAGTTTCATTTGGGTCCTGTGCTGTTTGGACACAGCTAGGTGGGATTTGGGGCAATGAGGAATGACTAAGTTGGGAATAAGCCCAAACCCTTGTGACATTTTAGGGTTACTGTGAGGGTAAGGGCATGAAGCCATGTCAGTTCATCAGAGCCCTGGGAGCCAAAGAATGCATCATTCGAATCTGTCACTTGTGTTATAGTTAATGCATTTGAAATAAATATTGAGTGGTATGAATGTGGAGCAGAGAATGAAATGAAAAGATTTCTGGGATGTGAAACAAATTCATAGTTGGGCAGAGCTATTTGGGCAGGAACGGGCTAAGTTGGAAAATGTTTTGAAGACTAAACTCCTCCTTTTGGGAGAATTTAGAGGTGTGCTGTCATCTTCTTCCCTTTTTCTTTTCTAACCCCCAAACCCTCTCTGTGCTGGGGATGTCTTGCCATGGGGGAGGCATTTCTCATGCATATGAGAGATGGAAATTTGGGCAGCCCCTTTCTTTAGGGAGGTCTGGAGGGAGCCTGTTGAGGCAGAGCATGAGCTGAAGCCCTGCAAGGCTGGGACAGAAGTGCCAGAGTCAGTTGTGCTGTGCCTGGGCAGGCAGCTCCCTTGGGGCCATTGCTCCTTTCCTCCCAGCTCTTAAGCTGTTAATTCTTTCTCAATTTAGTGCTCTCATGGATCAAAGTGATTTCTCATTCATGCTTTACCTTGGAATATGGCACTCACAGTTATGAAAATCTTGAGGAAAAACATGTTTTCATCCCCTTATTTCTGTGATAAGAAGCTTCCCTCTTTAGTGACATAAATAATGAAAAATCCCACTGCCAACAGTTGGTGTGGGGATATTGTTATCTTGACAGGCCTCCAGCAAATCTGCTCCAGAACTGGTACCCTGAACTGCAAAAAGGGTATTTGAATTGACAGTAGCAAAGCCCTTCCAGTGCTCAGATAACTGTCCTATTCATCATCCATCATTATAGTGCTTAAGAGAAAATATTAAAAAAAAACCACAAAGAAAGAGGAGAGGAATTCATCCCCAAAATTCGGCCTGTAGCATTGGTGAGCTTTTATTTATTCATTCTGTTTCTTGGTCTGCTGTGTTTGCTGTTCATAACATGGATTTAGAGCAGAAATACAAATCTTGTTTCTGTTGCCTGGGCTCCAAAGGAAGAGGATTTGTGGTGTAAATGGGAAGTCAGAGTAGATGAATTTGTGTTTTTCTCTCTGTTGGAGCCCTCAAGAGTTGTAAATGCTGCAGCTGCCTTTTATAGACAGGTCATGGTGTATTCAGAGGCTGAGTTGAATGCTCTGCTTGATTGGGCAGGTTGGTGCAATAGGCATTGGAGTCCTCATCTGCACTGTTTGTCACATGGAAAGAATTTGGTTTATCACTTTACATAGCTGGGTCACTGTGTCATTAACTGGCACAGTTTCACTCTCCATAATGGAAGACTGTATTGGTTTCTGGAGAGCCATATGTGTATGCCACTACATGTGTGTGTGATTATAATAACAAAAATCCAACTATTATTTTGCAAACCTTTATATCTACTAAATGGAGTACTTTTGACCTCATTAAATTCTGGAGGAGCAGATAGACTCTCATGTCTACATGTGCATTCCCTTTAATCTGTTGTTTCTGGACTAATTTAAAGGTTTTCTGTGTGAAGTTTCTTACTCCTTTTTAATGCTTTCTGTCCCCATTATAAGTACTTTCTCTCCCTTGTGCATGTTTTCCTCTTCAGAAGTTAACATTTTATAATTGCAGTAACGCCCTTTAGGGTGTATGTTACAGTCTACTAATGAGACGGCTGAGAGGTCTCCTAATGACATCTGAACAACAGGCACAGCACATCGTTATCAGACCATTACACACATCCTTAACAATAATAAATACTCCTGCTTACTGTAATTACATGTGTTGTCCTTTAGTGCTCAGCAAGGGGATATGGGAGACTCCACAGTTCAAGTGCAAGGTGGGGAAGTGCTGTAAATCAGCAGTGTTTTGCAGAGATTTCTCTAAATGCCTTTGAGGATGTGCAAGGACACGCAGTCTGGGGAGAATTATGGTGTTTTCCTCTTGCTTTTGGACTGCAAATGTCATGAGAACTGCTTCCCTGTGTGTGCACATACCCTCTGCTCTCCCTGTTGTAAACATCACACACCTTCTGAGTAGGGATGTTCTTGAGAGAACAGGTAACCATAAGCAATGGGCTCAGAATTGCTTCAAAAACCCTGTGATAGAGGACAAAGCTGTCCTGTAGCAGATCCTGTGACCTTGTGATAGAAGGAAGAGTGTCTTCAAGAAGGTATCAGAGAAAACCTGTGCACATAAATACGCAAGAAAAAGAAGAAAATGTTCTTGATTGCATCAATCACCAAGGATGGTGTGCAGTAGCCTTTGTAATACACATTGCTGGCCACTTTTCCTGTGCATACTTTGTACAGATAAGACACCAGACAGTAAAAATGAAAAACACCAGGGAGTCAGATTCATGAAATCCCAAGCACTGAGTGATAGTGAAGCGTTCCTTCTGACAGCAGAGCCTGTGAATTGTCTGGAAAGGTGTTTCAGAGCAGAACAGAATCAGCAAAATTTACATTAGTGCCAGAGGACTTCAATGTTTATTAAAGCTTCCAAATAACACATTTGCTATCTAGAAGTATTTGATAGATGTACCAGTCAGCCATAAAGAAGTGAGCACTGGTTGCTTCCCAGAGGAATCCAGACAATTTTGCTTTCTCTAATAGGAATAAGGTAGAGATTTGTAAAATGTCAAACTGCAGCTTGTGTAGCATCACCAACTGAAGTAGGCACAATGAGCAAATGTCCTGTTTATCTAACAAAAGCCTGTTTGGTTTGGTTACTTTAAATTAAGGGGTGTCTGCATTAAATTAGTGAAGACATTTTCCATATAGGCATGAGGAGTAAGTGTTGGCTACAGTGATAGGCAGGCTTGGCTTCCTGCACACTCAGACCAAAACTCTTCCTCACATAACTGCTGAAGAGAAGAGTGAAGCTAATCAACTGTGTACAGTAATTAACTCTTGCACTTCATCATGACAGGTGGTTTTAGTTGCTTTATAGGTCATATATGGTTTTAGGTGCTTCAAATGGCCAGAAGGACCTTATTTATTTATTTCTCTCCTGCAGATCAATCAGGAAGATTTGGCTTCAATGTTAACAAAGCAGCACTCCCCTAACATTAAGGGTCTGACAGGTTGATTCCCTTCATTTAAAAATAGCAATC
This sequence comes from Cisticola juncidis, assembly GCA_013400215.1. NCBI lineage: Eukaryota > Metazoa > Chordata > Aves > Passeriformes > Cisticolidae > Cisticola > Cisticola juncidis. The sequence goes on along the minus strand of VXBR01002913.1, from coordinate 1,920,824 downwards.
TCATGTGCAAAGAATTAAGGTAAAGCACAGCATTAGGTGTAAACTGATGCTTACAGTAGATACATTACAAAAGATATTACTGGCTTTCAAACAGCTCCTCTTCTTGATGTATTTGGTTGGGGCTTTCCCTTGTCTGTGGGCACATGCATAAGGCCAAGGGTGATAACTTCTTAACTTCTTGTCCATCTCCTGCTTCTGCTGCCTCTGTGCTGAGGCTGTAATCCATCACTGACACAGCATCTGGTGCTGCTGTGTGTACAGATAGAGGGGTCCCAGCAGATCCATTGTGCTCTGTTTGTTCTGCTGTTTGTGTTTTGGCAGCACTTGAGGCTTTAAACCCATGCCAGGAGCTCTCTGAAAGCAGAGTGAGAGCCTTATCTCACAGCCTTTAAATGGATTGGACAGACATGGACAGGGAGAAGTCTGTAGATTAGTATAGACTGCTCCCAACACCCCAAAATTCCCTGCTGACCTACAGCTGTCCCCCAAATATTCCTTCCTAGCCCATCACAATGAAACCACATTGATCAGAGCCTTCCTGCCAAAGGGTCAGCCCATGGGAAGAAACCTGTCATCCAACCATCCTTACAGCAAAAGCACAAGGAAATATGTAAAATGAATACCATCTGGTTAATTCTTGCTAAAAGCAGAGTGTTGGGTTTTACTGCTCTGTACAAACTGAGTGTGGGGGTTCCTGGAGAGTCCCACTGTTCTGCCATGGAGCAGCACACGCAGCTTTGGGGTTTTGGGATGGATGAATTGACCCCAGGAAGTACAAATCATACAAATGGAGATGTCAGTCGTGCACTATAGGTGTGCCTTTAATACCTTAGATTTGCTGACATGATGAAACAGAAACTCAAGTCTGGATTTATAGAGAAATCACCCCTATTTTCAGGAGCACTGCTCACCTCTTACTATCTGGGAGTGTGTCTTTTACAAATAGGTCTTTTTACTTTTTTGTTGATTTTTTTGTTACATTTTGTTTTCCATGTTGGAAAGCAGTATTATGCAGTATCCCTTATGGGTCTGATAGAGAATCCCCAGCACTCACCTTGTACCTGCCCAGTCACCTCTCCTGTCTTATTTTCTTTTTCTTACCCTTTATAAAACTCACTGTCTTCCCAGGTTCTTTCAATACAGTGTTTCTCAGTTCATAAGCAGTTCATTACGCTATTTGTTTTGGGATGAGATCTTAAGAAATTAGACATTCTTAAGCTAATTTTGTTCTTATTGTTAAAAGACCATTGTAAGGGACATTTTCCTTTCCTGTTCCCCTCCTCCCTTGTCTGCACCTTAGGATGCAGCATCACTAACTAGCCTAATAGCTTTTAAAAAGCAGAACAATACAATCTGAAGTCAAAATATAATTTAGAGAGAGTACTCAACAGCCACAGCGAGTTGAGTGTGTGAGAGTGTTTGTGTAAGACCACGTCTCTGTGTGGAGTAATAGATTTATGGCAGAGTGGGCTATGTTTTACATAAATTAATCATTAAAAACTGACAGTTTTCAGTATAGGACTCATGCATAATTCACTCAGGATTTCTGTTATATTTACACTCACCTAGTAGTTGAGACAAGTGTTTTAAGAGTTATGAGTTGTTTGCCTTGACTGCGTGGTGTTCCTTCATCTGCATTGATGTTCATAACTTTGTTTCTTCCTCTGGCTTGACAATAGATTTTAATTTTTTAACACAAAAATTACAGCTAATACTCAGCAGGGAGAAAATGTAATCAGAATAGCCTTGTTTCCTTTTGTGCTTTCCCAGCCCAGTCATTGCTGTTAGTTACATCTTCTTTATGCTGAATAGTTTTTGAAATGCTGTCTGAGTGGATCTTTGGGAGAGACATCCTGGTGGACTGAGAGCAATCATCCACCAAATCATTTAGAATTCCCTGGCTTGGGAATGTGTCTGGGCTCTCTGTGGGCAGTGCAGTATCAGCCTGTAGTACCAGGGATGGTCTGAGCCAGCTCAGGAGGTGAGCACTGAATTTTGGAAAAGCCACCCACTGCAGACTGGAAGCCAAAGGTTCTTGCAAACATGGCCACAGTCACTTTGTTGCCAACCACGGAGGGATAAAATTCCCAGAACAGAGGGAAAACCCATTCATTCAGAATGTGAGCTGCCTTAGCCATTGTATCCCACAGCTCCTCAGAGAGGACAGGTATAACACGAGATGGGCAAAACAGCAGAGCAGACCTGGGAAGGGACTTGTGGAATATCAGACTTACAGTTTGGTGTGCCAGATAGATGTGTAACAAAATCTAGTGGAACAAAATCTAGTGGATGGAAATTGAAGCTAAACAAATTAAAAATAAAATATGTTTGCCCACTGAGACTAAGTAATCATTTGAAAAATTGCTCTTAGATGTTTAAATTAGGGCTGGAAGCTTTCCTGGGTGGTGTGCTGTAGAGCAAACAAATTATGGAGCTGCTGCAGGGAAAATCTTGTTGAACTCGGTGCAGGAGGTCAGAGTGTGCACATAATCCCTCCTGGCTTTAAAAATCTATAAATCTGTGGCACACTGCCTAGGTGGTGATAGGCACTTGATAAATTACGTTTATCGTGTGTTTTCCCACTTGCAGGCTTCCTCCTGCCTCCCTCCCTGGGGCTGCTCCTGCTCCCTCCCAGGCAGGACACAAATCTAGAACCTGCCTTTGGACTTGGCAAACCAAGCTGTAATTCTTGGGCTTCCCAAGAAATGCTGAAAATTCATCCATCTCTTCCTGTGCATTTGGGGCTGAGGCATACGTTTCATTTAGCTTTATGCAGTTTGGAAGGTAATTGTTTAGGTAGGAATAGACTTTTTGTTTATAGAACTGGGAATTAATATTCTCATGCTGTAAGTTTTTAATATCTTTTTAAAACTCACAGGGTAATAGATGGGTGCTTTTTCTTGTAATAAAATGAAATATTGAAACAAATATACACTGAGGCAAGCTTTAACTCTTCCAGGTTGTAAATGTCTATTGTTTAATAGTATCTACTTCATGGCATATATTCCATTCCATTTATGTGATAAATTTGGTGAGCTCCCAGTTGCTGCTAAATTATATATGGATACCTGATAAATGTACATCTTATTAACTGAAACACATCCTTAAGATAAGCAAGTTAGTTTGGATTTTTATTGTTAATTGAATTTTTTCAGCAGAGGCAACTGAAGGATGTTCATGAATTTGCATGATGTTAAACATCTGCTCTTCTTAGCAGGAACTTCACCAGAGTTTCACTTAACCTGTAAATTCCAATCAGGAATAAAACAGGTACTCAGCCTTTGGCTGTGTGTAAAGGGGGCGGGCAGGCAATGCTGTGAGGGAACAGGATGTAATTAGCAGCGTTGCCTAAATGTCACATCTGTGGTGTGTGGCTTCCTCTGTGCACAGAGATGGTCTCCAGTGATGTCTGGAGACAGCACAACACTCCCTGTGTTATTGCCAGGTGTTAGAGGAACACTGCAGTGGGGTTATGTGCAGTGTAATTGCTGCAGAGCACAGCCTGGTGTTTTAGAGAAAGCTTTTTCTGAATGATCAGCAGTTAAATGGTTGTTATCACGGATTTTTATATATTAAGATTTGAGTTGATTTCTGTTCATGCTAAATTGGTTTGCTCAGATCTTGTATGGAATTGTGGAATCATTAAGGTTTGAAAAGACCTCCAAGATCCTGAAGTCCAACCTTCAGCCAAATATCCCTGTTACCACTATTGCACCCCGTTATCCCATTGCAAAGTGCTACACCTGCTCATGTTTTTAACTCTTGCAGGGATGAGGACTCTGCCTCTTTCCTGAGCAGCCTGTTCCAAGGTTAAACCACTCTTTCAATGGAGAATTTTTCTTAACTTTCAACATCCAGTATTTACAGCCTATAAAAATCAAAGTTGGGAAGATTCAAAACTCACAGATACCTCTAAATTGGAAGAAATTATCAATTCCAAATAGGTTTCTTGATCTTCTCCTCCTGCAGCTGCACTTGCTCAGAGGAGCCTGCTCATGTAAATTTTTGAGAAAAGCAGTTATTTTCTTCTTTCAAACCACACAGGAAAACTGTGAGGAAAGTCCAGCCAAACTCTCCATGCATGTGCAGAAACAAGCAATTAAAGGAAGAGGAAGACAGATAGAAAGAGACAGATGAAAAATTTGCATGGCAGAATGGGGATTTGCAAGGAGACCCCTAAAGAAGTGAAGTCATCTTTAATTTTCCTGTCCCCATGTAAACTTACTCTGTTGAGTCAAACAGGCCGTAAGGCAACAGATCACTGGGGTAAAGAGTTCACATAATGTCTCACTCAGGTTCAGAGGTCTGATCTTTTGGGACCACATTTCCACTGTTCAGCCAACACTTTCATTTTGTATGTAGGAAAACAGGCTGGTGCTGATGAGGAATTTTGCTGTAAATGGCACAAGAATTAAGGAGCCAGACTCAGAAATAAATTCTGACATTTTAGTTTAGTCATTTTCTGATCCTTCTAACAATGCCAGAAAAAGCCTGAGTGAAACAAAGTGAAAGGACTGTTTTGAAAACAGCTTTTCTCCAACCCCTTTAATTTTATCTAGAAATGTTATTTTCAGTAACGATATCTTTTTTGCCCTATAGATACGGATGAGAAAACAAATCTTAGTGCTCTCATCCCCTGCACTGAATTTCTTCCTGGACCTTGAAAACTGCCATAGGAACAGCTGAAAATAGTCAGCAGGGTCTGAGAGGAACTGTCAAATAAAATGACACCTCTGATGCCTCCTGCCTTAGAAATGACACTCTTCAGCCTGCTCCAAACTGCTCCTTATTACCGCATATGGCGGTGCTGAAGGGTTGCTTAGAAAATTAGTGCCCCTGGAGTTCCCCCTTCAGTGCTGGGTTGTTTGCTGGGTTATCATCCTCCCCTGTGGGGACAGTGAACAGCAGCTGATGGGTGGATGGGAGGCAGGTAATGGTGGGATCCAGGAGCCAAACGGGGCTGGCAGCTCTGCGTGGGATGCTGGGTTGTTATGTCCTATCTCACCTGCATTGGTGATACTCACTGAGTCTAATCCTGTGCTGGCAGCACAGCTGCAGATTTTCAAGGGCTCAGATCTGAGAGCGTATGGACTGGGTACCCCTGCTCCAGCTGTGTGGGGATCACACTTGGGGGAAACTTCTGGAGAGTTTTTAAAGGGTCACCAGAAGTTTGACTCTCTTTGTTTGCCTTCTTGTGTGTTTCTTGATAATCACTCTCTCTTACACTTAGCCTGGATGCTAATGGCTGCACAGCTTCTCTCAGGATTTCAGGAGGAGCTGCAGGTGCCACCTGCCATTCGTGCAGCCCGTGTAGTTTTGCTGAAAAATAGCTCAGGAACCAGTGGGACTCAAATCCTCTAAAGACTTCTCTGTGTGTTCAGGCTCACATCTGCTGTCAGGTGATCTGCACACCAAGGTCTCAGAGATTGGTGCTCTGTAGGTGTTATCAGATCATTTTTGATATTTAAAGAAGTAGTGACATTTCGAGTAATCATTGTATTGTAAGGCACCTTGCAGGGTAATATTTCACTGGGAGATTAGTTTCCCCATCAAAGCAAGCTCTTCGCTTCCTCAGTTTATTTTTATTTTGTACCCTACATTCCTTTGAAGGACGCTTTCATCTCCAGCCTTGCTGTTCCTCTGTTATCTGCTTTTACTCAGAACTGGGTTGAAGATTGCTGTGGGATCCAGGTGTAAAAACCTGCAGCAATTCACAGAAACCAGGAGTAAAATTTTTAAAGAGGACAATTATTGAGGGAGCTGGATTAATGATCTGTCATCACAATTTAGCCACACTCACCACTGACCTTTCACAGGGAGGATGCTCTTGATAAATGTAGATCATTACTGAGTTCTGACATAAAAACATAATGGCATTCTGTGTTTCTTGGCAGGCTGATCAATATTTTATCTGCCAAAGCATGCAGAAGTGCTAAACAGGATGAATTAAGTTGCTGCTGCAAAACAAGAAGCAGCATTGCTTGGAGTAAGCCAAGCATGTAAATTTGGCAGTTATTTGCCACATTTCAGCAATCAGACCTTCATATGCTGGATTTTTCTTTTACTCTTCTTCTGTCTTATTGTTTTTCTTTCCCACTTTTTTTTGGGGGAGGGTGGAGTTTTTGAGTTTTTGGGGTGGGTTTTTTTCGGTTGGGTTGGGGGGGGGTGGTGTTTGTTTGCTTGGTTTGGTTTGGGTTTTAAATTCAAACAGTTCTAGGCTTCACTGGGCTTGAAAATGCTCTAAACTGGTAAGAAGGGCTTGTTTCTTTGGAGATCTTCCCCAGCATGAAGAGGGAAATAATGGACTAGAATTGAAGAATCAGTTTAGGGCATGACAGAATAGCAGTTTTAGCTGATGATGCAGAATTTGTGTGGGTGTCTTTCTGTGTGTTGGTGCCCCAGCTGTGTCGTGGGGATGGTGCCTGAGTACACACAGAGCATCAGCTGGCAGTGCCACACAGGCACCTGGAGCACGTGGTGGCATTTCTGATGTTTAGAAACAGGGAAGGGAAAGAAGGCTCCAAAAAGAGCAGTGAGGGTCAGCTAAAATCATAGAATCAGAAGATCCTGAGTTAGAAGGAACACACAAGGATCATCATGTCCAGCTCCTGGCCCTGCACAGGACAACCCCAGAAATCCTACCTACCTGAGGGCATTCCCAAATGCTCCTTGAGTTCTGTCAGCCTTGGTGCTGTGACCTTTCCCTGGGAGCCTGTTCCTGTGCACAACCACCCTGTGGGGAAAGAACCTTTTCCTAACATCCAACCTAAACCTCCCGGTACAGGTTGCAATTGTGAGCAGAATCCAAGTTCCTGGGAAACTTTAACAAGGACACCAAGCTGAGAGACATCCTTTAGCAAGACCTACCAAGGAGAGCAGCCTGAGATAAGAGAAACTGCTGCTGATGAGCTTGTGCTGCAAAGGGAACTGCTAGGGGCAGTCAGCAGGGAGAGAGGAGAGCAGGGATAAGTGAGAGGGCACACAGACAACTTTTCTGACATCTTTTTTGCTTAACAGTCATGTTTGTAATACCTGGAAGAACAGAAAAAGAGGTGGGAGAAGCCTAATGTGAAGGTATTTTGTAGATAAAGTTGGTAGATCCTTGGCACAGTGTAAGAAGATTACAGATGTCAGGACAGCAGGAGAGGGCGAGAGGGAAGGAGAGGAAATACAGAGCTTTGCTCTCCAAGGCCTATAAACCAACTCAGTGTCAGCAGTCTCTAAGGATTTTAGGTTAAAAGATGAAATAATAACACCGAGTAAAGGAGGAGAAGGATCTTTGCTGCAAAAGAATCTCTCTGTCTTCGGTGTTGGCTTCCTAGATGTTTTAAGTAGCCTGAATGTGTCTCCTCAGTAACTTGGCTGAGCAGGCAGTGTCTTTACTGGGATGTTCCCAGGATCCATGTCTGGTCCTAAAGCGCCTTAATTTGTTTGAAATAAATAGCATTAGGTCTGGGTTGTGCAGCAGCACAACTGCTCAGATGTCCCAAGCATAGATAACTTCTGAGCCAACACTTTGGCCAGACCTAGTATAAAGTTAGAGTTTCAGGTCAGAGTGTTTCAACTGACCCAGAGAAGTTTTCCCTCTGTTCTTCCTCTACAGTAAGAATAAGTATATAAATTACACATATATACTTACATGCATATATATATATATAGATAAAAATATATATAAAACAGTTGTAGTTCATTTTTCTATCAATCTTTTAGTTCAGTCAAAGGAGAAAATTACCAATCTCACACCCAGGGACAGAACTCTATTGCTTTTGCTTCTTGTGTGCTGCTAAAAGCTCAGCACTGCTGGGCTCTGACCAACTGCTTCTGCAACACTGCAGCTCTCAGATGTCTGGGATGTCAGGGAAACTGTGCCAAGGTGTGAGACACTTGCAGTCTGTCACATCCACACTGTGGAGAGAGGCTTGGGATCCACTTCCAGCAGAGCTGGAGAGTGTGATTTTCTCCAGAAGAAGTGAAGGTAATGAAATTTTGGGCCAGATTTGACAGGGGTCAGAAGCACCTTCTGATTTTCTGCCTGAGCATATAGTAGCAACATGTGAAACTGGACTTATTTTTTAAATAAGAGACACAATTGTCTGACTGCTGGTTTTCTTTGATGTGTTCACCATGGACTGGCCTCACCCTGCTGTGCAGGATGGGGGACTGCTGGATCCATGACCCTGAGCATAGCAACAGTGTGATGGGGAAAAATGTATTAGGAGTTTATAGCAGGATTTGGGAATTGCTGCCAGCAGCTGTCACTGGCTCTGTCCTTCTGTGCTTCCCTTTATTTCACTCTTAGTGCCCACCACACTTGCTGGAAGCTGCAGCATGGCTGTGACCCCCCCAAATGGGCACATTTACCTCGGGCTGGCTTGCTGCCCAGATCAGTGTGTAGTTTTTCAAGAAAAGCAGTTTTGTGGTGCCTTTGTTTTCTGAGCATGAAAGAATCCAGGAAGGTTGTAATTCAGTGAAAGGAGATCACTGTCTCCTGGCTCACACCATGCCTGAAGAAATTGGGGACTTCAGCCTGAGAAAAGGAGAGGTGCAGGGGGCTTTCTCACTCTCTATAACTACTTGAAAGTTGTAGCCAAGAGAGAGTTGATCTCTTCTCCCAAGTAGTAAATGACAGGATGAGATGAAACAGCATCAGGCTGTACCAGGGGAGGCTTAGGTTAAGTATTAATAAAAAATTCTTCACTGAAAGGATTGACTCTGTCCTGCCCAGGACCATGGTGGAGTCCTCATCCCTGCAGGTGTGATAAAAACCCCATGTAGATGTGACACCTGGGACATGGGTTAGTGCTGGGCACGAGGGAGGAAGGCTGGGAAAGGCTTGCCCAGGTAGCAGCAAGTATCTGCAAAAAGCAGTCCCAGCTGCTGAAAATGAAACTTGTGGAGGGTGTAAAGGAAGAACTGCTTTGGCATATCCTTGTGGGGAGCACAGGGTAAGGGGGTCAGCCCACCCAGGCGTCACCGTGTGCGTTGCCTGTAGCTGTGCTGGTGCTCACTAATGGAAACCACAAGCAGAAACAGAAGTGGAAGAAAATTAAATCATTTTCCCTATCCTCATTAGCCCTAGATATATTTCTGGGATTAACTTTTGACTGAAAATAAAATTCCAGCTCAGAGAAAAAATATTATTGCAGTAGCTAAAACAGTATTTACAACAGAATAGCTTGATTAAATGGATACAGTAATCAGGTTTTCTCTTAAATAAGGTGTTGATTGAATGAAAAAAAATCATACTGCCTTTACAAACCATCAAATGACATGGCTGGGAATAAAGAAGTCAAGAATAATAAACACAACTAATAGTAGCTGCATAGCCTTGTTTTTTCTGTAAAACAAGACTGATCCCAGTTGGGACACAGTGCTTTTTGGAGGTTATTCAGAAGGAAGGAAAAATTTATCAGCTGCTTAATATCCCTGAGCAGCAAGAAACTCCCCAAACAAGATGGGACTGAGTTCAGGGTAGGAAATAAGCCTTGCCTTGCAGTTCTTGTTCGTATAGCAGGAGGGTACTGACCTGACTGGTGAGCACATGTTCAGCCTCTGTGTCCTCTCTCACCTTCTCAAGTCATGATGCTATTGAAGTTGTGAGCACAAAATATGAAGGGTGAAAAAAACCTTGACAGTAGATGGGTTTGCTATCAGAGAAATGCCTCCCACCTAGAATTTTAATTGAGTTTTGGTTGGAGTGGGACCAAAAGGTCCAAAATGTTGCAGCTCAGCAAGGACAGGAACATTAGTTGTCACTGTGCCAGTCTTCTGTTATTTTTCAGAGGAATAATGTTTATAGTCTTTGGGGACCTGATCTACAAGGGTATTGTACCTTAAACTGAGGTGGGACCATGTTCTCTTAGTTTTAATATTAAATCTTAGATTTAATCCAACAGGATCAGTGATGGAATTTAAAAGAAAAAGTTTGTTTTAAAACCAGTATTGCAGAGAGTAAGGCTATTTACATTATGTGGAAATTACATTATAGACATAAGGATATCTGAGGGGAACAGCTGAAGGTTTGATGCTGGTGATGGGGTATGGTTGATGCCCATGGATTGTGGGACAGCTGAAACTTGAGGGTGCTCCAGGGTCTGTCCAAGGCTCATGGTTGGCATCAGCCCCTGTGCTCTGCACTAAAGCAAACAGATTTGCACAAAAAGACAGTTGCCATTTCTCTTTCTGCTGAGCTCTGCCAGACAATGGATCAGCAGAAAAGGGTCATAATGTCTTACTCCACTTTGAGCATGTGGATGCATTTTCTTGAGGAGGAGAAGAGCTGTGGGAGAGCTGGATGCTGTGGGCACAGCATGAGCTTCCAGGGTCAGGAGGGTTCAATCTGATTGCTTCAGCCAAGCCAGAGTCACTAGAGGGAGAGTGGCTTGAGGGCTTTTCCCTGATAATAGCCTTTTTCCCTGGCCAGGGGCAGGACAGTGTTTATTTCAGCCTGGGGCAGGTGATGAGGCAGGCACTGGTGACACCACAGCTGCAGGGGCTCCCCAGAACCCTGCACTCCTCCTGTCCTTCCTCTGGCCTTCTACCACCCCAGGCTGCCTCTAAGGATTCCTTAAGATCAGCCCTGTGTTTGACATAGGGTGACACTCTGAGGTACCATTTACATTAGTGGAATTTTGTCAACATCAACTTCCCCAGGTTTATTTTTTACTTTATGGGATAAATTTATTTATATAGAAAAGCACGGAGCCAATTTAATATTTGTGGGAATTACAAAACTGAAAGGGAAGTCTGTAACTGAAGCCCTATAAAATCTGGATGGTAACATGCTGAAGAGTGTCCCTGACAGCAGGATTTAGAAAATCTGCCAGCTATTACAAAAGGTAACGACTACAGCAGCTCCTCAAGTGCAGAGCTGAGTGGAGCTGAATATGCAGACATATGTGCCTAATTTTTCCCTCTAGGACCTCATCCCTTTGAAAAGTTTAAGGTAAATGCAGATGGAGCAGTAATGCTGTCTTGTCTCTCAGGTGATGCCTGCACCATGGCAGACTACAGCCGGCTCAAGAGCGCCCTGCTGGACCTGCAGGCTCGGCGGCACAGCCCGCCCAGCAGCCTGGCCAAGGACAGGGCAGCCCAGAAGCGCTTCCTCATTGAAGAGCTGTTCAAGCACTTGGATCTGAACAGTGATGGGCACCTCAGCAGCTCTGAACTGGCTCAGGTGGGTTTATTGCTCAGTGAAAGTGGGATTATGAAGTGGATTTTCATTCGAAGTGTGAATCGAATGTAACTGCAGCACTCACGTGGGAATGGTCATTTGTACCTGTCCAGTCAGCAGCAGGTAAAGGAGGAAAATCCAACACAGTCAATGAGTCTGCATCTCCCAGGAGTCAGTGTTATCTCAAACATTTGAAGTTCATCTCCAAACAAAAAACATGGCAGTTTTCCAGCCTTATCCATACTCCTCGAAGTAGATAATAATCCTTGTTCTGCAAACTGACATCTTCTGAAGTATTTCCAGTTACTTGGCTTGGGGAGAAGTACTTTAGATTTCTTAGGTTCATGTAAGTCAGGCAGAAATCTCTCAAATTCTCCTCTCTGCCTTCTGGACTGTGCATTAGCACAGAGTAATGTGACAGCAAAGCTGGAATGTTTTTCAACAGGTTTATTGTCCTAAAATCCCTGGGCAGATGCTGAAATGTTGATTTGCAGAAATTGACAGAAAAGGTAAGAGCTTGAAAAAACTGTTATTTCTAATTTTAGGCATGCTGTGCTGTTGGAATTAATCTCATTGGGAAAGTGAACCAAACAGCCATCCCAGGCACTCGATCTGGGTACTCTGTGTCCTCAACTTGCTCTTTGCACATCCAGACCTGGGAAAACAGTCCTGTAAAATGACTTTTCCATTCCATTATGTCATCAATGAGAAGAACTAGAAGCAAATGCCTTTTAAAAGCCCTTTGGAAGCCAGTGGTATCTGGAACCTATTCCAGTTTCCAAAGCTGTGCCTTCATAGAACTATGGAATGGTTTAGATGGGAAGGGACCTTGAAGCTTATCTCACTCCAACCCCTGCCATGGGCAGGGACATGCCACTAGACCAGGTTGTTCAGAGTAAATTCACCCTTGAGTGTCTCCTCTGCGCTCTTACTTCCCAGGGAACACAGAGTGTTGCAGGCTCCTCCCTGAGCTCACTCCTCTCCAGGACAGTTTGTGCTGCATTTCAGTCCTCAGGCTGTTTGACAGGATGCTTGATCTTTTCCACACAATGCAAAGTGTCAGTGTAAATTCCCTTGGATCTCGGAGCTATGAATATATGCAATATTTCCTCTGAAGGCAATGATTTTTTCATAAAGACATGGTAGCTATAAGAAAACACTTTTATCTGAATTCAAAGCCAGCTTTTACATAGTGGCATCTAAGTGTCTGTTCTGCTCTCAAATTTTTTTGCCCTTTGTACATGAGACTTATTTTATTGGGATTTTAAAACTTGCATGGAAATAAAGGTTTGGCAGCCTGCAAGCAGTTGTTACTGCAGAGGAGCACAGACAGTGTTGTAAGGTCTGCCTCAAAGTTCCTCTGGGCTTTGTTTGCAGATGTGCCTGGAGCCCAGGTCTCTCTCACAAGTGCAAGCACAAACACTGACTACTCTTGTTTTAATTCTTCTTACTGTTGTCAAAATCAGTAAATGTGCCTGAACATCTGTAGTTCAAACACCTACAGTTTGATGGACCAGAAAAAGTTCAGCCTCAGCCTGGAGCCCTCTCACCCACACAATTCTCGACACAATCTGGCCACCAGCATGGCTGAGTTGACAGTGGAATCACCTCTCAAAAGATAAAATAATGCCTTATAATGCACAATCTGGATAGGCCATGAGTGCTTTTAATCCCAAACTCAGTGGCTCTGGTCTTGGGGCCCTTGGTGGCAGCATGGCTGAGTCCCAGCCAGGCTGGGGACACATCTGTGGGGCAGCTCTGGGCTCTCACAGCAGCAGGATTCAAAGTTTATTTGTAGCATGCAAATTCTTTATTTTTCTCTTTAACAAGATGATTTTTATGTCTTCTTACAAAACCAGTTTATCCACTCAGGTTTCAAGGGACATTTTTTTAGGTAATGGGCAATTCTTAATTACCCAGGTTATAGTCTAAACAGAACTATTCTTACCTCTTTATTAGGCAGATTTGTGATTGATTTACATTAGCTGTCTATTTTGAAGCTCTCTGCAACTTTAAATTTCCCCCAAAGAAGGGAATTTCATTGCCCATGGGCAGAGGAAGCTGAGCTGAACGTGATGCAGTGAGAGCTTGTTCCCTCTAACTGCTGGATGAGCCAGTGCTGTGCCTTTGCTTTGTTTTATTTAAAAGAAAAATAGTCTCTCGAGCACTATAACCTTGTCTGCAAGCAAAAACTCAAGGCAGGTAACTTGCACTACCGCAGTAAAAAGTAATTTTTAAGACCTGGAGGTGGATCTTTAGGAAGCTCATTGCAGAAGGATTCAGCCCAAAGGAGAGTCTCTCCACAGGGATGGTCCTTCACTGATGCAGCACTAATTTGTTAGTTCACCACAACAGAATTGCTTTGAGCAAAAGAATGGAAACAGATGCCCCATCCCCTTCTATTTAGAGCTGGTTCCCCTCCTGTCTGCTGGTAGACCCTATCCAATTTTTTCCCTCTGGAGCCAACAGTGAAATTGCCATGTAGTTTCACAGCCATGGATATATATAAGGCTGTTAACAATGGTGGTAATTGGAATGTTATTTCCATTTAAATATTTAATGTATTTTAAAGTCAGATTCCTAGGTCTACTAAGTGTGTCCCAGCTGAAGTGTTTTCCACTGTTTTTTTTTCCCTGACATTAAATCAAAAGGACTTGTAAAAACTTGTCAGTTTTACGAAAAGTTAATCAATTTTCTATACAAAGGGTAGACAGAGGGAAATTTCCATCTTTAGAGGATTGATCTGGGAAGTTATGGTTGATCTCACTTTTATTGAATATTTTTTACTTGCTAGGTGAAGGGTCATTTTTTTAGCATTATTACTTTAAATTGCTTCAACATAATGGGTCAAGAGTAGAATAGTAAATAAAAGCATCCCCGGCCCACAGGAAAAAGCTTTCCTGTCTGGAAGATGTAACAGTTCAGCATTGTTCTTCATGTTCTACAATAAAGTGAGAGAACACAAATGAAATGTTGGAAAAACAAAAGAAGCAAACTGCCAGGGGTTGGAAAAGCACATCAGTGTTGGGTACACCATCCTGCTGCCTGTTCTAGTCCTAGTATCAGGGAATACAATTTTGTCCTTACTTACAGAGAGAAAGGAGGAGCAGAATTTCCTTTTTCCCTGTTGGATATATATTTTCCATTCTGTTATCAAAATGAAAATGCATTTCTGTTCCACTGGTAAAGGAAGGAGCTCTTCAGTAAATGGTCCATGAAGTGCTGCAGGAATATGAATATCTTGATAGAAAGCAAATATGTAATGGTAGATATGATAATCTATCTATCTATCTATCTCTGTCCCCAAAGCTCATGTCATGGAAAATCTGCCAGGTGAGCCAGGCCAGCAGTGTGTAGCATTACATTATATGTAATCTTTACATGTTCTCTTTGCTGCAGCTGATGAAGGAGGACCTGGCAGATGATTTACTGGGCTGTACCCTCGAGGACCTTCTGCAGTTTGATGACTACAACAGCGACGGGCGCCTGACGCTGCAGGAGCTCTACACAGCCTTCCGTGAGTCCCTGCCTGGTCTGTCCTGGCTCTTTGAAGGATGTGCTTATCTGTGAGGGCACTGGTGCATGGTCAGCAAAGATGATCTGTTTTTGTCCTCAATGCCATGAAAACACTTTGAGGGCTTGTTCCCAAAGGTGTCTGTGCTCCACAGTGTGTGAAGCAGGAGGTTGGTTCAGGTGTGTCAAGTTTATTGGGGTTTTTTGTGTTTTGTTGTGCTTCTTGTTGATGGCAAGGGAGAGATGGTGGCCTGGCCAGGGTCTGTAGACCTGAGTGTGTGGTTTGATTAACCCTAAAGAAACAAGATGTAAAACTATCCAAAGGTCCAGTGGTAATGGGAGTTAGTTTATTGTGGGGAAGGTGTTCACTGAGTATTTTGCCTAAGATTTATTTTTTCTACATTTTGTTTCCATGTTAATGAGTGTATTAGAGTGTGCAATTGTGATACAAATCTCAGCATCCTGTGCAAGGATCTGGGGATCACAGAGCTGCTTAGACAGTGGGATATAATAAATACTTGTGTTGTCCCATTTATCTTCATAAATTTATGTTCTTGCTTTAAGTTAAGCATTTGATGAAATCCTTCCCTGGAAAAGGCTCACACTGTCTCTTTCATCCAGGTGATAGAAAGTTGTGTTGTTGCCTATTCCTTTGGGATACTAAAGAAGGAGGAAAATGGGCAGGGTTACTCAGGAATCAGGAGAGTGAGGGGCAGAGAACTTGGGTGTGGTTAAGACATTGTGGCTAAAATTGAAGCACAATTCCACCATTTACTCTGCTGAGTGCAGAGAAAGTGCCAATAAAAAGCTGGTTACCTCTTAAGCAGGATTCTTTTCTAGAGAGGGTAATGTCTGTTTTCTTGATTTACAGCTTTTCATAAAATAAAAATATAGATAATAATCACAGAATGGTTTGGGAGGGGGACCAAGGGACCTTAGTGATCATCAAGTTCCATCACCCTGCCATGGACAGGGACACCTGGCACTAGATTAAATCACTCCAAGCCCCATCCCAGCTGGTCTTGAACACTTCCAGGGATGGGGCAGCCACAGCTGCTCTGGGCAACCTGTGCCAGGGCTTCACCACCCTCACCACCCTCACAGGGAAGAATTTCTTTGTAAAATATCCAATCTACCCTGCACTCTGTCTGTTTGAAGCCATTCCCCTTTGTCCTATCATACCATGTCCTTGTCAAAAGTCCCTTTTTAGCTCTCCTGTAGGCTACCTTTAAATACTGGAAGGCTGTTTAAAGTTCTTTAAGATTAGGCCCAGTTGTCACCATGGACCTGTTTGAACCACACATGTTTTTAATTCAACACAGCAGATATACAGTAAAACATAAAATCTCATACATTAAGAAGGCATAAAGTGTATTAACCCAGCTATAAAGGCTTGACATGCAGTTATTTGGAAGTATATTTGTATCAATGGGTTCTCAAAGTCACATCAACTTAAACCTAAATTCCAAGAATTATCTCTATGGGTTTTGGTTCAGGGAATTTTAAGTAGGCAATGAAAATAAGACAAGTACAAAATATTAACCCATCAATTGTGATAGTATTGATAAACTGCAACACTATCATAATAAAACACAAGGTGTAACAATGACTGCTTATCAAAGGAATTTTGCATCTGAACAGAACTGCTCACCATCTGAGGCTGAAAACCAAACTGACTTCTCCATTTTCAGTTTTCCCAGAATCCTGACTTTTATCAAAAGCAGGTAATGGCTCTCCAGCTTTTAATTTAAAACTAAAGTTATTGCTTGCAACTTTTGAAATTTTGGGGAAGCTGGAAGCAAATTTAGTGCGTGATTGAAGTATATTTTTACCTTTTACTTTATTAAATGACGAAGGAAAAAATCGCAAAAATACTTTAAACACTTAAGGGCACACTTTGGTTTATGAAAATTTTGTTTATAAGATTTCTGCTTTGTTATGAGTCAGAATTTGGCTTGCAGCAGTAGTTTTAAAAGGTACAGCATCCTGCACATTTCCCTCACTTTTTGCCTATTAGAGAGATCTTTTTATTGCTTGAAGTTCACCCAAGCCATGAATTGTGGCTGCCACAGGCTGGCAGCAAGATATGGGCACGGCTACTCAGCAAGCTGAGTAAGATAATGGCCAGAATTCAGTGACATCAGAAAGTCTCAATCTAATTTATCCTCTCAGAAGCTCTGTCACATCTGTTTTGGTGCTCTGTGCTCTGGTGGAGTGTCACAGCGTTGGAAAGGTTTGAAAAGGACCTTGATAATGGGAAGAGCTTCCCAATCTGACAATCCTGTGCTGCATTAGAAGTTGCATTTCATTTTAGAGAGTCTTGTGGCCTTGTTGTAACTCACAGAGCCACAAAACAGCTTCTTTCTCTCACTCTGGGTGTGTCTCCTGCTTTCCTCTGACCCATCCCCTCTAAGACCCTCAGGGACCCAAAGGTTATTTTTCTTCCACATCATGTTGATCTGTAAATAAGTGAAAAGTGCCTGGATGAGAGAAGTCCAGAGCCTTACATTTTCTGAAATGTGGTTTTACCAGTACAAGCACTACATCTAATAGGTGCTGGTTTTAATCTTAACTTCTAACCTTGCTATATAATTTTCCTACACATTTTAATGCAGTTTTGGATTATGGACAGAAATAGGGGCCTTCCTTCTAAACCTGCCACCTTTCTTCTGATTTTCTGAAAGTTCTTTTGTTCCTTAATCCCAAGAACAGAACTGTAAAGAGTTTTCCTGTATCTATGAGGATGACTGGAAATACCTGTTCACACAGGGTTAAAGTGTCAACTATTCAAATTGCCTTAATCATACACAAGTAGTGCATGAGACAGATGAAACACTCTCCTGGCAGCTCTGGTAAGAACCACTTGTAGGTGTCTTCTAATTCCTCATTAATAAATTTTTATTAGATAAGGAGTCTCATAATTAAAAAAATTAAAATGGACCATAATTAAAAAAAATAATTTTTGATATGATGATCTTGAGATTTTTCACATGCCAGAAATAGAGTACTAGAAAGATTATTTGTCTGTTGTCTTTTCTTTAAGTTGTCACAAAGATTCAATACATGACTAATTAATGAAAGGCTTAGCTGTCATAAGAGCTAAAGCAGTACATGCAGCTAATTAATCAGCATGGAGATAGGCTGGTGAGCTGGCAAGCACATCACCCACTGAGTCAGACTTGTAAGAATGCTCAGATGGGTGATTTTGGAGGTATCTTCTGGCACTGGATCTGACTGGAGGTCATTAGAATGAGCCATGACACTTCTGGCACTCCTGTTGTCTTCCCTAATGGGCAAGTGGCAGCTTGGCAGATGTGAAAGCCCAACCTAAGAAAAAAAGTCTGTATAATCTTCTAGATCTGTATCATCATCATCAATATGGACAGGTCAATTTGTAATGCAGGTAATTGAGAGAGAGGGAAAAGATGCATCCCATCAAAATGCCTTTATCCTGTCAACATTGTTTAGCTAATAAGGAGTTATTAAACCAACAATAAAAATCCCCTAAATTCTAGATCATGGCCCATTAAAGTACTTTCCTGATGTTTCCAAAACAACCTACAAAGGAAGTCTGAAAGAAAAATACTGAATTGTTATTTTTCAGTCCAGTCATTATTTGCCATGGTCTGTTGCATATAAGTTACATGCAGACAGGAAATTGCTGTTTCTGTAAGATGAGAGGCATATCATCTATGGATATATTGCTATCTAAAGAACACAAGTAGGGACATTTTTCATGCAGGAATGAATGCAGCAGCAACTGCAGGATTAATATGCTCTTCTCTTAACTCCAGTAAAGGAGTATAAGACAATGTTTTTCTTTCCTACCTGATACTGCTTTAGGTCAAATCTTCCTTTTTTTTTTAATATGTCCTTAATATTAACCAAAAAAGCACAAGGAAGAAATATGAAAATGAGATATCTACACTTTCATCAGGAGGTCAGGCAAATGCTGGGTAACAGCCAGGGAGGGTGAATGGTGCCAGCCCTGGGCCTGGGGCTCTCCCAGCACCACCAGGGAGTGGGAGACCAGAGTGAATTTGAATGGGTGTCAGGTAAATCACTGCCAATGCAGAGAAACAGTGTTGGGCTGGCTCCAGATTTGCTGCAGTGGTCCTAAAATCTCCAGGAGTTGTATTCCCCACAGCCATGTGGTGTGGAGAAGGGAACAATCCTCCTGATTCTTCCACCATCCCCCAGAGGCTCATTAGAAGTGTGGAGTATAAGTAAGATTTATTTTTGAGTTATGCATGTTTCTGATCCACTAGAAACTACCTTAGGCAGAGCTTTTAATTGTCCCAAAAATGTGGGGATTGCTGCTGACTGGCAAAAAGCAAAGATCTACATTGAGAAACAGGAATGAAACATAAAAAGGGGATTACAGGGTCAAGCGGGAGAGGAAGATGTTCAGTGAGGAAGAAGCTTTCAGCAGGGTATGTTCTTGGTAGATATATCTGCATATCCAGCTCTATGGTGTCATAATAAACAAGGTGATAATGGTAAATACTGTTTGAGGAAAACAAATACCCCTATTTGCTCTCTCTGTGTGGGTGTGTGTGTATATGCACTCCACATACGTGTGGCAAACCAGCTGCTCCAGAAGCACTCGCACCTGTAAAAGCCACGTTTAGGTGAAGAGTTTATTCACAAATTCATGAAGCTGCTCTCAATGGCACAGCACCTACAGTCAGATACTTGCTGCTGTTTCCTTCCAGCTGGATTGGTCAAGCCCAGATAATTATATTGGACAAGTATATTGTGAGATAAAACGTTTTGCTTGCGGTGTTTTCTTAAGCAGTGTTGTAGCAACAGTTATCTACAGAATCAAATCATAGTCCTGAAATATTGACAGTCTGTGCCCCATGCTCTGCCTCTCCCGCTGTCATCTCCCTGGTATGTGATTTTTCTTTCATGTTGCTGTAGATATTGGCCCAAACTTGGAAATAATTCATTAGCTTACCAGCATTGATTGCTTCTGCTGTGAGCGATGTGATATCCCAACTTCAAACACGGCTGAGCGAGCAGGGGAGCGACAGCCTCTGCCTCTGGTTTGATGCTGTGTTAGAGGAGCTACTCAGCAAAGAAATGAGGTTTCCTTTAGCTGGCCAAAGCAGCCCAGTCTTGATTGCCTTAAGGAATGGAGTGCAGATGTGTTACTGAGGATAAAGGCAATTTAATGGGCATTTAGTAGTAGCAGTAGTAATATTGTTGTTATTATTTACTGTTATTATTTTAATTATATTAGTGTATTAATATCATTGTAATAGTGTATTAATACTCATTTAATAATGCAATCTTATAGCAGAAACAAAACTAAAAATATTTAAAAATCAAGGGAAAAAGCAGAAACTGAAAGCAATTCAGCTTGATTCCTGCAGGAAGTGCCAAGTGACTGAACAGGGTTGACAGGAAAACCCAACAAGCACCCAAGTCACTTCAACAGCACTCTGTCACCAGCATTCCCACAGTCATGACACCCTGCTGTGTTTGCAGGCATTTTGAGGATGGAGCTGGGGTATGTTGGAGGCAGACACAGCAGCTCAGCACAAGGGAGAGTGCCCAGAGATTTGAGTGGGCAGGGCTGAGCTCTGGGCACGTGCTTGAGGATGGAGGTGTCTTTGATCAGCTCCTGAGATCTCCCTGCTCAAATATGTTTTGACTTTAGATCATTTTCAGAAGCACCTAACTCCTTACCTAGCTGATAAATGCAGTGTAAGATGCTTGGCTTGAGCACTAGTAATGATCCTGCTGCACCATGAAATGTAATTTTTGTCTGGTAGGATACCTCAGCTGGGGATATCACAGTGAGTATATCTGTACTACATTTTAGTGGGCAGCTATTTCTTGAACGTGGAAATTTTTCTTACTTGGATATTCTTTTTTTTCTTCTTTTTTTCCTCCCTTGGTATCAAAGAAACACATTCTGCCAAGAAAAAAGTTGATTTCTTTTTCTGTCTCTCTTTTAAAGCTCTTCTCATTGTGAAAACCTTTTGCACTTCAAGTCTAAAATATATCTCAGGGCTCCAGCAAAGTGCCCTGCATTGTTTGCAGTTCCACAAAGCAGCTGTCAGAATCAGGTTTGTTGTGTAGTCTCAGTTGTTTTGCTGCATTTTGAACAAAGCAAAAGGTGTCTTCTCAGAAGAAGAAAAATAATCTGAATTAATTTGTTGCAAGAAAGACAAGCTTAATCTAAGCAAAAAGGCTTCAAAAGCTAAAATCTGGTTCCAGAGAAAAAGTTAAAAGTGCTCAGATCAAGTGTAACTTTGTTGTATGTGGATGGATGCTTGCCAGTGGAGAGAGGGACAGGGCTTTGCCTTGGGCTAAAAAGAGAAATGTATCCATGTTCAGATCAGACATTAATTCATTTAATCAGGGCTGCTGCTAAGCTTTTCTACCCACTTTATATATTTTGGCATTATGACTTCAATCAAGAGAACCTCCTCAAATAAAATTTTAGCAGAATTAATGATAAACATAGATGAGGTTAGAATGATTGTGGTTTCATTTCAAGAACAGAAGCCAGATTTTTTCATGGAAATCCAGGGAGGATGCCTGACACTGGTTTGGCTGTTTCCAAATCAGAACCCACACACTCAAATGTCAATTGCCAAACTCCAATATTTTTTCCAATGGGGAAGCACAGAATGGTTTGGGTTGGGAGGGACCTTAACCTCATCTTGTCCTAACCCCCTGTCACAGGGGCATCTTCCACTGGAACAAGTTGCTCCAACCCCCTACAACCTTGAGGATTTCCTGGGATGGGGCATCCACAGCTTCTCTGGGCAGTCTGTGCCAGGGCCTCACCATCCTCACAGGAAAAAATTATAATATCTAATGTCTAATAATATCTAATATCTAATATCTAATCTGAACCCAAGATCTTTCATTTAAAGCCATTCCCCTTGTTCCTGTCTCTCATTTCCAAAGATACCATCTGTAAAATGTTAACAGTCTTAATATGCAACAGCTGAATAAGAGAAAGTGATTTAATTACAGGTTGTTATTGGAAATCTATTGTCTACAAATTGCAAAGAAAACTCAATAGAAGACAATGTACTGCTGATCTTAAAATGTTTTTCAGGGTGCATTGATTTGTTAATCTTGGTTTTAAATGCAAGAAATTGCCATGTGCTTCAGAGGTGATGTAGTACAAACCATATCAAATGTCTACACACACTCTTGCAGGACTAGAATATTTAAATATTTATAAGTATTTATGAGTGACTCACTAGCACATAAACCAGGCAAATACCATTTCTCAAAAAACTATTTGATCTGCGCCAGCAATGTTCACTGAAGCAATTTCACATGCACAAATAATATATTTTGGGTTGCTTGCAAACACAAAATTATGTCAGTGAAGAGCAAATACAAATATTGGTGAAATCCTAGAATGTCTGACAGTCCTAGACACATGTGAGTCACCATCAAGCTTTAAACAAATGTGTAGATGTGGCACTTGGGGACATGGTTCAGTGGTGGCCTTGGCAGTGCCGGGGCAATAGTTGGACTTGATAATTTTAGGGGACTTTTCCAACCTAAATGATTCTGTTATTCTCTGTGCACCTTCAAGTCATGTAGTTAGGGGTCTAAAAAGTATAATTTTCATTTTCTATGAGCTGGGAATGGAGACTTGCAGGAATTCCTACAGCTTCCTTATGGTCTTGCAAAACCAGTGGCCATTTCTGAATGAAAACTGGACCCAAGCTTTGTGTTGTTTTGGGTATGGTTTTTTTTTTTTTACTTTTTAGTCATACTCTGTCTTTCTGAGGAATTTTTGAAGCAAATGCAATATTTTCATGAAGGAAGAATGACTTTGTGTTAAAAATGGGAAAAATTAGTTACAATGCCCAAGACTTTACATGAAGTCAGAGGCATGATACGGTAGGATCCTGAGCCAGATCTTGTTTTATTAAATGCAGTCCAGATCATTTTAGCTGCAGTTTCCTGTTCTTTCTTGTTTTCTCTCGTTGTATTTCCTAGTGGGTTATTGCTAGAATTTTATTTTTCTTTCAAAATCTGCCTTCCTCTGAGGAGAGGTGCTGTGAGTGATCTCTCTGCCTTTCCAGGCACCCCATGGATGCTTTGAATTGCTTCTCCATTTACGTGTTCTTTGTCTTTTCTTTCACTGGTTCAGCAAATTCACAGCTTTTAAGGCCAAAAACGTTCCATGATATATCAAAAAAAAAAAAAAAAATCACCTAACACAGCCTCAGTCCCACCAGACTAGGTGCAGAGGGTAAAACTTCCTTTATTAGCCTTCCCCTCCCATATTACTTCCCTCATCATCCAGGCAGGGATCATGCTTCTGTGGTGTGTTTTGTCACTTACTGACGCTTCTCCCAGGATCAGCGGCCTCATCTGGTTTCATTTTCGTAGTTCTGCCCTGCTTTCCTTGTTCCTGGCTGTCTGCTCACTGTTTGATAGATAATTGTACACATGGTTATATTAAAGGGCTGCACCATGCACAGAGGCAGGGTACTGATCAACCCCAAAATCTCAGCACAACCATCCTGCCTCCCCCTGCATCACCCTCAGCTGTCCCAAGTGTCAGCTGGAATTTCTGTGTTCATTCCAGACCTCAGTGGAGATGCTGAACAGATTGGGGCTCTGGCTGGCTCTCAAAACAGCCCCATTTGAAAGGATTCCTGTGAGAAATGCTTTTAGATATCTGTCCTCCAGCCAGTTCTTAGTTCATTTAGGACAGACTTTATTGACACTGTACAGCACTACAGAGCTGCAGTGCTAATTTTGTAATCAAAATGCCAGAGCAGCCATCAGAAAATTATCGACTACAGTACATATCCCCAGTGCAGTGATACAATTTATGGAGAGCCACAGCTGAGATGTTTTTATTTCATGTTCTTCACAGGAGAAAATCTCCTTGACAAATCCAGGATGCCCAGATAGAAACTTAAAAAAAAAATAGCAGTAGAAAATTGAGTAAGCTGAACTCAAAGGTTGGTTCTGCTTTAATACTGCCAAAAAGAATAAAAAAGGGTGCTAGCCTTTAGAAAAAAGTAAAAAACTTCAGAGATGCTTCAGTTGCATCTGGATTTGAGGTGAAACTCAGCTGTTGCTAATATGTCTTTAGCACCACAGTAAAAAAATTCATTCTCAATATTCTTCATGATCAAAACTTCAGAAATAATATCAAGAGCCACTGATAGACATAAATAAGGGCAAGCTGGGCCCTCCTGTGCCTCTCAAGCACTGTTCCTGCTGTCAGCTTTTCCATCTGCAATACATAAAATTCAGCTGCAGAATTTTTGTTTCTCTTTTTGCGAACAAGTACAGGCACTGCTGAACTCCTGCTTTATGCCACACTTGGATTCCTGTAGTTCACCACAGTTCAGACAGTGATATTCCAGCAGTGTTATTTGAAACTTGCTGCTTAGAGAAGTAATTTGTGGCCATGATTTAACAGAAGGGAAAAAAAAGGAAATATGTTATGTATATATCTCTTTATAATTTGTCATTCTGTTCATCATACAAACCTGAATAATGTACTAGTAAAGATCACAGATGCTGTTCTGGACACTGAAGCGCTTGGAATGGTGTCCACTGCTCTGTGGCCCACTGAAACCCAACATTGATTAGTAGCACCTTAAACCACAGCCCCCAAAATTGCTGGGGGTCAGGGAATGCAAAGGGTGATGGAACAGGAAGGGGGAATAGCAATAATTACACAGCAAAACACAAAAAGGAGTGGGGTGAAAAGAGACTGAAAATATCCTCACCCTGGGATTCCACAGGGTATATATACACATTTAAAATATGAAATTAAATTAGAGCATTGAGAGCTCAAAAGACCAGGGTAACATTTTAAATACCCTTTCAGACTGTATTTTGACATGAACTGTGTTTCACAGGGTTCTCCCATATCCTGATTTCCTGTAGTGGCAGGGCAGGGCTCTGGTCTGATGGAGGGGCTGCTGGAGCTGCTTTCAGCTACAGACTGGGTTTGAAGTTTTTCCTGAAAGATGCTGCCCAGACAGACTCTTCCTGTGGTTTTGTTCTCCTGTCTGGCTCTGTGCCCTGGTTCTCCATGTCATTCATGCTTCACTGTAATGGAGAAAATTCAGCTTTCTCCAGAGTTTTGGGTTACCTCAAGTGGCATCACCAATCACAGCCCTTTGCTGAAGCCCCATGTGCTGCCAGGGGTGCTGTCCTGCTGTCCACATGTAGCAGCAAAAATAACCCAGGTTAGTTTGACCCTGACCTCTGAAAACCCAAGAGCTGTCACCAGGCCTGACACTCTATGGCCAAGGTCAGGCACTGTCACTGCACTATTTGTTTTTCATAGAATCATGGAATCATTAAGGTTAGAAAAGACCTCCAAAATCACCAAGTCCAACCTTTATAGCAATATATGCATGTATTTAATAGATGCATATATTAATATTTGTTTATATAATAATATTTATTATTAAATTATAACATATTTTAATTAACCTTTACAGAAGATATGTAAATGCAAATATGTTTTGACTGTTTTAGCACATCTCCAGTTATTCAAATACTAATTATTATTGGGTTTTTTCACCATTAATATATATTCAGTGCAGTATTAAGCACAAAGGATACAAGTGTGTCTCCTAGGTAGACTGGCTTGGAGTCTACTCAGAAGCAAAGTATGTCTTATGGCACAATTCTAAAGAGTTGTGTGACTTTTAATGCAATTTGCTTAGCAATGATCTGCTAAAATATGAGATGTATATGAAGCTAAATTTGTTACAGAATTGCTATTATCCTCCTTATTTTGTTTTAAGATGTATTTTTATGAACCCATTCACTCCAAGATGCACTCATGGAAAGACTCCAATATGTTAATCAGTATTTATTGAGTACCTCAGTGTAATGGGATGAACAGGCACTGTGGATTGTAATTAATACATTGACATGCAGTGAGTGGCTAAATGGAAGATGAAAACAGCTTAGTCTTAGGACTGAGTGTGCATTCTTCTTGCAGTGCAACATGGACACCCACTGAGGCAAAGAGCTCTCAAAAAAGAATGGAGATGCATTTTCTTTGCCAAGTGGGAGTTTTTTGGCAATAGCAAATTATCCTGACATGGCAGAAATACAGACTGTGGGTGCTAGAGGGGCTGATAATGCAGGAACTCCTCTGGAGAGCAGCACATCCCTCCAGCATTATCCATGAATGAGAGGGATGCTTAGGGTATGAAAGAACAAACTTGGCTGCTGCCATCCAAGTGAGCACAGCTTGTGCCTCCTCCTTGTCCCCCCTATTACCTATCCCTTACCCTGCAGCCTCCCTGAGTTGGATTCAGTGAAAATAAGTGCATTGAGGGAGGGATTTGGCTCAGAAAATATGGTGTTTTTCCCTTCTCAAACATGGTGAGAGTAACCCACTTACTGCTGTGATGCATTAGCACAGGTGGCCTCTGAACACAGTGCATTTAACAAATTATGTGAGCTGAAAATAATGTGGCTTGTATTCCAGTACATAAACAGGGCTTCAGCAAACACAGAAACCAATGGCAAAAAGGAACTTTCCAGATTTCACTTTCCAAGCCCTGCAGTGAGGCACTAATACCATTATGCCAGAAGTCTGTTGAGCAGGTAGCAGTAATGAACTGTGGGATTCCAGTTCTGTGAGAGCTCTTTAACAGCAGATACTGAGGAATGGGAGGCTTGCCCTGCACCAGGCATCATGTGTCCAAGAGCTTTACAAGTCACAAAAAAAGAGAGAGGTTGGCTTCATTCTTGGGCTCTTGGGAGGGGATCAGCAGCTCTGAGCCATCACTGATCAGTGCTCCTTTTGTTGAACATTAGGCAAGAGAAGACTTGGCAGGTGTAATTTCCTTTAAGGAGAAAGCAGGAGGGAAGGGAAAAGGAAGGCTGGGGGACCTGGTACACATTGTAGTGAGCCATCACCTCCATCCTCCTGTGCAGTCACTCTGGGGGCCAGATCTTCTTCAGGCTCTGCAAGCTCCCCATGAAACAAAAAGTGCTTTAGTAAGTGTTAGTGATCCACTAATTTCCTATAATGAAAAAACTTTGAAGAAATCAACAGGGCCAGTGGCAAAGCAATTTCATTACATGTCTCATGTCAACCCACTGGATAATTTACTCTGAGGAATAGATACAATGTTGCTCATAGAAGAGGTTGAAATATCTTATGAAGCAGTTATACAACTTGTGGGGATGTTTGACTTCCTATGGTTATTATTGCTTTTGTTATTAGTTTTTGTGGAGGATGCCCCATAGGAACTTGATTGTGAGGCCCAGCTAATTTAAAATTCCAGCATCAAAAGCTGTCAGATAAAGTCCATTTTAAGTTGCTTGAAATAACAGATGTGTGTCAGTGCAATGGAGGTAACTGGTGCTGGGCTGTGTGAGCAGCCCAGTAAATGCTGCAGGTATAACTCTGTACAGAGACAGTGGAAGGGCTGTCTGAGAGTCTCTGCTTCTCTTTTGATTTTCTTATGAAGAATTACCTAATAACCAGTCACAGTAACCAAGATGATTTTGCTGTCCTGAAGTTTTATCTAATTAAATAGATGGGTGGTTGTGCTGTCAGAGCCTGAGTGAACCCCAGGTTATGTGGGGGCTGAGCAGTTGCCCCCAGCTGATGCCCCCAGTCTCGAGCAAACCCAGCAGTGTCTGACTCTGAAGTGCATTTGTTCTTGTAAATCTGTTACATATAAGGTTTGTGTTTGAAATACAAATTCTGCACACGCTGAGAGTCTTTGCCTGTTCCAGCTGTAAGCTGGAATAACAGGCTGCCCAGGGTAGATATGGATGTCCAGTCCTTGGAAGTGTTCAAGGCCAGGTTGGATGGGGTTTGGATGGAACAACCTGGTCTGGGGGAAGTTGTCCCTGCCTGTAACTTTAATCATTTTGCAAAAGCTCATTTACTTGTAAGTGGAATTGTCCCTGGGTCACAATTCATCTATCTGTACATGTTTACAGTCTCTCTGGACCCATTTCTTTTGCCCACTTCATAAAATCAACAAGACATTGGTCACCAGGGCAGCCTGCCTTAAAAATAAATAAATGAACCAGTAACAGCCATGCAGGAAAAACAGCCCAGGGAGAACTAGAAGCTGCTAATTTATTTTTTTTTTTCACTCCCTCCCTACCTCCAGCAGGCTAATACAGTGCAGGAATAGGGATCCCACCTGGCATTCCATCCCATCCTGCAGCCTCCTGGTTTCCCGTGCCTGTTTGGTGCCACCAGGGCCACAGAAGTTGACTGCCCATGGCCACCAGCATCTTCACCCCCATCTTCACATGCCTGGCTTCCTCTTCTCAATTAGCCTATTTGTTCCTATACCTGCCTCTTTCTACTCTGATGGAAGTAAAGGGAAAGGTTTTCAAATTAAGGCATAAGAGGAACAGGAATAATTCCTGTTTTGAAAAATTATGGTATTTCTAAGCCTTGCCCTTGCTAACTCATGAAAAGGTTGACTGTGGGTATCCAAGAGATGTTTCCTTTGTTGCTCAGAAATTATTCTTGGTCAATAGCAGATGGGTCTCAGCTGTTAGGGGCAATAGCATCTCTCTTCAATTCACAGGTGCTGAAAAGCTGGAAAAGCCAAGGGTAACTTTTGTGTCTTATCTCACAAATCTCTTTCTAGCCAGAGTAAGAAAGAAACTATTTTTTCACCATTTAAAAATCCTTCTAAACTGTTGCAAGACTTGCCGTGTCCTCCTCCTCTGGTCATGGAAAAGGTTACATATTTGCTCATTCTTGTGCTACAAACTTCTTAGACACATCCTCATCAGCCTTAGATGTGGAAACAAGGGTGGGATTTTGTCCAAGTGAATTAGATGTTGCAAGCTCTGCTGGTTTCTAAGGAGGGATTCCGATGGGAGATATCCCTGCTCCGGGGGATACACAGCATCTCCCTGCTGTGACAATGCTCAGGAGCTTCTTTTCTCTGAATTAGTTGGGCAGCACATCAAGAACTGTATCCAGAATTCACATTATGTCATTTTCTTATAACTGCTCACCCCATTGGTAGCCTGTCCCATGATGGTGGAGGTTGGTGTCAGCCACATGGAAATGCCCCTGCCAAAACCCAGGGTGTTTCTGGTCACTGTTGATTTGTGTGGTCTGTGGCTGTGGGAGTGGGAGTGGTGCTTCCTGGGAGGACTATGTGTCCTCTGCAAGGTGAAAGAGAGAATAAGCTGTATATTAGATAAAGTCTTCAGGATTTTGTATGCTTGAACACTGGTACAGTGTCAACATCACAATCTCCTCAGATCACAGGGTTTTAGTTAAACCAAAATGACAAGAAATTTCCTTGGACTTTACCCATCACCTGAAGAAATTGGATAGAGTCTGAGTTTGTAGAGCAAACACATTGAAATGAATTTGAAGAACTTCTGGAAATAGCAAGACCTACACGGATAACTTCCTTGCAATTTCTGTTACGAAGACTTAATTTCTAAAATTGCAGACTATGACTGGGAATTATATATTACACTGTCCGAGAAATTTCTTGGTCTTTCTATCTTTTTGAATTACTTCTTTAAATTTTTTTCAGTTCAATGCAGCAAAGGGATCAACCACTTCTATGTCGTAGCTGCTTACACATTTCCACTGAGCCTAACGCTTTCCTAGAGCTGAGAGTAATCAGTCAATGTTAAATGGGATTCAGGCTTCCCTCTGTGCCACAGGACAGGACACAGGACAAGGGGAAGGGTTTGGGTGCCCACTCAGTCTGACTTAGCCTCTCAGATTTCAGAAAAGTGGGGGTTTTGTGGGTTTTTAATAGTGTTCAACTTTTTGCTTTTCTGCCATCCAGCAATGAATTTAGAAGCTGTAAAGATGCTCTCCCTGCAGCCAGAACCAACCAGGCAGCTGTAGGGATCTGCAGTGGAGCTGGAGCAGGGCCAGTGCCTGAGGATGGCCCTGGCCCAGGGAGCTCCCACTGTGCCCAGGGATGCTCAGTGCCAGCCGTGGCCCTGGCACACACAGATCCCCTCACAAGGACACTGTCACTCACTGCTGCAAAGGATTTCATGCTGAGCATCGCAGCTTTTTCCCCTCCTGGCTAAAGCCCAACTGCCTTCTAGCTCAAATGAAACCTCTGAAGAATACTTCATTTTCACTGTGCCTCAGAGTGACTTCTCCCAGAACCTGACCTTGGTGTCTCCACCCAAAGCTGCTGTGAGCTCTGGGCGCTGCCATCAGCCACTGTTCATCCCTCTCTGAGGTGACACAGCCACACTCCTGTACCACACACAGGGCCTGGAGTGACTTTAAAGCTGGGATGAGAGTAATGCTGAGGAGTGATTTACAAACATACATGGTAAAGGATCATGCTTTGGATTTTTAAAAGCAGTGTGTTTGCTGTAAGTGGTTCCTGTCAAAGCCACCTTTCACCAGATACAGAAAGAAACCCTAGGACAGAAGTGCCAGACTTTCCAGTTATTTAAATGCCAGCATTTCATTGCAATAAGTAACCTGACTGTGATCATAAAAGTTAGAGGACCCTGGACCATGAAAGAAATTTTTTATGAGAGAAGATATTGTTTCATTTTTATAGAAAAGAATCAACTGTTCATCATGTGTTGGGAATAAAGCAGCCCTGCTGATGAGGGAAGATACAGACTAAGCTTATAACCGACTTCCAGAGCATGTAGAAAAAGCAGTGTTGGGTGCTGGATGGACACCAAGAGTTAGGACATGTCTCTCTGATTGGAAACGTTGAGGAGCACATGGGGACTGCTGGCTCCAGACAGCACCTTCAGGAAAGGGCAGGAGGAGCCTCACAGGACAGGGTTGGAGCAAGGAGAGGACAGTTGGTTGTGTGGAAGAAGGCAAAGAGGCAGGTTTTCATAACTAAGCAACTAACATATCTAACAACATAACTAAGTTGGACCTGAGCTGTAGCACAAGGTGAGCTGGTGGCTCCCCTGCACTTGGTGCTCATGGCACTCAGGAGTTGCCAGGTAATATTTGTGTTATCTGGAAACTGCTGTATTACTCTCCTCTGCAGCTAAATCTGCTGTAATAGTGGCATGAGCAGATGAAGAAAGGATCTGTGGAAAAAAAAACCTGCAAGAACTGAGTAGCTCTGCCCTGCAGAATATGGGACTGTCCAGCCTGACTGTCTCCCAGAAAAATAGCATCTCTTGCAGAACATGGCAAGAAAGCATCCAGCATCTGTGCTCCAAGGCTCTGTGTCCTTAAATCAGTGAACCTGAATTTACAGAAGTGAACCACCTGTCATTTCCCTTGTAGGGGATTCTTTTTAAAAGCAGCAACATTTCTTTACATCACCTGCCATGTCAGGGCAGTACAAATAATGGGTCTTTTTCCATCATGTTACCTGGCTGGAAACAGCAAATCAGGACATACATAAAGATTTAATGTTTTTTCTGAGCAAGCTCTCCTACAAGAGGCAGGAAGGAGCCTTCGTCTCCAACTTGATGGGATGTCTGGAAGGGTTCAGTCCAGGATCTGACAGCAGTATTTCAGTATTGATCACTTTAGTGCATTTGCCAGGTAGTTATTTGCTTCATCTCTCCTTCCCACTTCCCCTAAAATTGTTGAGTCTATGTACTAGTTTTAGTCACATTTCTTGAGAGGCAAAAGTTTTAAATGTGCCAAATATCATTAAAAGCAACTGAAAAGAAAACCAAAATTGCATTTTTGTCCCAGATGAGGAGAACACTGAAGAATAAGCTCACTGCTTGGGGACACATGGAGGAACACACCAATGAGGAGGTCCTGCCAAACCTCCCACAGGCAGAGCATCCTTGGGAGCTCACATCATCTCAGATGCCAAACCTACCTTAGGCTGCTGCTGGATAAATCAGAACTGCTTCTCTTCCAGTGCTGGACATGCTCTTTCATAAGGACAATCAGATGCTCAGATGTTTATTAAGTTCCCTGCTCGCTGTATTAGTTTGTAATAACAGTAAGAGCAGAATGACTCTGCTATAAACCCACATTTTACTTTCCTTGGTAGGACACAATGCTTTTTCACTGGATATTCATTAATCATCTGTTTTTGTTTCTTGAAAGATTTTTAAATATTGCTGTTCAAGCAGTTCATCCAGTCCAAGTTAACACATTTCAGCACAGCTGTGTTTCAAACCATTCAGCTCTGCTTTGCTCATTGTTGAGGGTTCAGATTCCAAGAGGTTACACATGGCCAGGGAGAAAGAATCATCTTTGTTTAAGCTGTCTCTCACTTAAAGAATCCAACAGGCTAAATAGCACCCTTGCTGGCTAAAACATGAATTCCCATTTAATTCTTTTGCTGTCACTACTTCCAGAGGTTGTAATATA
Source organism: Cisticola juncidis (assembly GCA_013400215.1). Lineage (NCBI taxonomy): Eukaryota > Metazoa > Chordata > Aves > Passeriformes > Cisticolidae > Cisticola > Cisticola juncidis. The sequence goes on along the minus strand of VXBR01002913.1, from coordinate 1,888,863 downwards.
AAATAATTAATCCTGATGCAGTCTATGTGGCAGCTTGCAGCCTTGTTGATATTGCTCTGTTGCTCCAAGCAGAGGAAACTTGCATTGTTGCTTAACAAATTGACTGCTTAGAATTGTTTAGAGAAATAATTTCTCTTTTAGTCTATTCTTTTCTTGGAGGCATGAAAAGCTTTCAGTAGTCAGCTCTTTATTACACCTGTGGGCAAGCAGAAATATGTTAAGAGAGGACACAGAGTTTATCTTTACTGCATTTGCATAAAAATTCAATTCAAATTATTTTCTTTTTCTGTATTTTTCTCTCCTCAAAGAGAAAAATAAAACAGACACAGTTATGTTAAATTGATGCGTGTTATAACATGGCAAAGTCTTTCACACCACAGAATCCTCAGGGCAAGAATTGTGCCCTGGTTGTTCACATGGTGTAGAGAAAACTGGGAGCTGGGAAAACCAATTGACTTTAGGTATTGTTGTATTAAGCTGAACTATACACTGCAATCAGGAGCTATCCTGTGTTCTTAGATGTTGATTGAAATTTTTGAGTCATCTAAATTTGTTCAGGGCTAAGTGCTGTGTGACAATGCATTCAGAATTTCTGCATCATCTCACGCAGAAAATAAAGAATGAAAGTTGGAAATCTGGTTCCATGAACCTTTTGGATAGATTCAGCCTGACTGGACTAATTGAAATAAGTACAAAACAGTTTCTTACTTCATTAATTCTTTTTGGTTAATATGACACTTAAATACAGGCATAGGATGTTCTGGTAGCTCAAAGTTAAGCTAAAACCAGTTATTTTGAATGATTTCAGGCAGAACAACTTTCTGTGGTTTTCTCAGGACCCATTTTATGTATGCTTGCATAAAGATTGGATCTATGCCCCTGTTTTGGTAAAGAATGCACACAGTGGGGGTGTGGGCTGCCTGAAGCACTGTCTAAAAAGGAAATTCAAGACTGTTTTCCCAATTCTTTCTTAAATACATTACTTGTACAATTCCAACAGCAGATTGTTTCTTCTGTCTTTTGTTCCTGTTGTCCATTATCTCATCAAATAACATAACAGCTTTCCCATCAATGTTTTGTGGCTTTAATTAATCACGTAAGGTATATATTTCTCAAGAAAAATTAAATAATTCCTGGTTGTGCTTGGACATCCAAGCTAAGGGGATGTGAGAGTGTGCAGGGGTGAGGTGTCCTCAGGCTGGGCTGGGGTATCTTTTACACATCCTTCATCACATGCTCCAGATGCACCATTCTGCAGGTAACAGGTGACCTATGGGCCTGTACAGCTTTTTTGGTAGATTTTTATATTTCTAATAAAATTTTGCAGTTCTTCAGTCAGAGGACTGTATCATTTAAGGACTGCTTGTGTCTGCCTAGAAACCAGAGAGAATAAGCACACACAGCTGATTTAAACAGGCCTATGGTGACAGAATAATTAGGTATTCAGGCCATTGTTGCCATTTTTTATTTACTTATTTAGTGTCTATCATCTCTTTAGAAAGCCTCAGTTCTTTACTGCTTCATTAAATGCTGCAGTCTCCTCCCAGCTCCCTCCCATCTCTATTTAGATAGATTGGACAGATCCTGTTAGCTTTCTCCTGGTGATGATGGGGACCAAAAAGTCATTTAAACATGTTTGGCAGGCCATATATCTTAATGTTAACAGTAATAATTCAACAGAAAAAAAAAATCTTGTGACTGCAGGCTAAATGAAATGAAATTAGAGCTTCAGGCTCCCTGGGGGCCAGAATTGTCCTGTCTTATGTGATGTAAATGAGATGGGCATTTGAGCTGTGTAGTCAAGGTGGAGAAATGATGTGCAGGGATCTTCACTGGAGAGGTGTGGTCTGAATGCCCTTCCAGGTGGGCAAATATGCAGAGAGCCTTGCACAAAGAGGTGCCTCAGTGACCCAGAGTGCTGAAGGCTCTGTGCAAACCCTTTGGGAGATGCCACACCCAGCAAACTGTAAAATCTCCTTTTCCAGCAATGAAAGTAAAGAGACCAAGAACAAATAGGGATGACAGGCAAGGGTGTTTTCATTCTAGGAAAGAATCAAACGTTGTTCATCACTGCTGCTGCAGGAGGAGCACCTGAGGTATAGACAGGGCACAGACATTTTTATTACTGTGCCATCAAATCCTGCCCAGGGAGATTTAAGGCATTATTGCTGGAGGTAACAGTCAGTGTAGTCAACGAAGCATCTAACCTCAGTGAAGGAATTATCTAAGCCTCTTCCTATAACAAAGTTTATTTTCCCAGCATTAAATAAAAGGGGAATATGTGTGTCTGGGGTGGGAGCCATGCCACTGCCAGCACGCTCTGTGCTGCTACCTGCTGTCACCAAGCTTTTGTTTCAGCTGTAAACTTCCCATAGCAGCAACTTCGGGGTTGCATTTATTTACCTGAGCTACACAAATCCTGGGGTTTTATTACAGCTGTGGTTTATGCATAGTTCAGGCTGGATGCCTGTGCCCAGCCAGGCACAGAAGGGAACTGGCTGCCTAAAGTACTGAGGACCTCCTGGCCAGATAGTTTAAAAGGTTAATAACCTTATGTGCATCAGAATTTTGGCTTGGAGCCCCAGTTTTGTGTGTCAGGTGTGTTACAGGCAGCCCAGCAGCAGAGTGAACATCAGGGGCTTGGGTTCTTCAGGCAGTGCTGCCCTGAATCAGGGCTGGCATCCATCCATCCACCCCTCCCCTAGGATCAGCCCAAAGAGCATAATTTGATGCACTAATGCTGTTTTGAGGTGTTTGAATGCAAAGGGACGTGTGACATCAGGGGACTGGCAGTACTGTTGGGACCAGGGGAGTTTTTCCAGTGTGCAGGGAGTGTCTGTCTGGAATGGACACAGGGCTGCCACCTCACCGTGACCAACAGATGGGAGCACCCCTGGCCACCCCACTGCTGTCATGGGCAGTGGTGTCAGGGGGTCTCCTCCATGCTGCTTTTTGCTGCTGTGAACTGATTTCCAGTTTTGTGTTGTCAACGTGTGTTCTCCTCCTTCCATTAAGCTCTCACCCCATCAGCCTGTTCTCTTGGCTTCAGCAGTGTTTTTGTTGCTGTTTAAGGATTTGATCCACTTGTTAAAAGCTGCATGACAGAAAATCCCAACACTTTAGAGGCATCAGACCTGATGTCAGATTCTGCAAGACTTATTTTACAAGTGTTTGTGTGGTTGTAAAAAAAAACAACATGAAGAAAACCACACAAGCAGACTCTGAAATTAAAATGACAGCAGAAAAGAACATGAGGGCCAGAGAAGAGATCTCAGCTCTGTTGTCATTTTAGAAACTTCATTATCCAGCTGTGGGGTTTGATATTGCTATTGATTTCACATAGAAGATACTCAAGTGCTGCAGGAATGAGAATTGTATAAAACCCAGAGACAGATCACTGCAAAAATATAATAAGATGGTAGTTACACCTTACATTTTTGGTAAAAACTGCCACTAATAGAACTCTGTAATGAAATTGCTCCTTAAATGAATTATTATTCCAGAATTTTCTGATTAATATAAATCCCCTATTATGTCATACTCCAATTAAATTAGACAGGATATTATTTTATCTGAGATTGTAATTAACTAAACTGGAATTTGGCCAAGTAGTCATAATTTATACCTGGACTGTGAGAAGATGTATGAGGATTTTAATATTTATAGTTGGTTGAGAACTACCCAACTTTCACATTCATCCAGGTGATGATATTTTGCCTTTCATTCACTGTTAATACTGTAGGACTGATTTAGGATTTCTTTGTGACTCCTACCTTCAAACTTTACTTTCTTTCAAACATTTCTTTGCCTGTGAAATGTCACCCACACGTTTGTTTAAGGGGGTAACATTTCAGGCAATTTTTGGGGTGGTAAAAGTAAAGGTAATGGTCCTGGCACAGGTTACTCAGAGAAGCTGTGGCTGCCCCATCCCTTGTCCAAGGCCAGGTTGGACAGGGCTTGGAGAAACCTGGGATAACAGAAGGTGTCCCTGCCCACGGCAGGGGATTGGAATGGGATCATCTTTAGGGACCCTTCCAAGCCAGGATTCTGTCACTCTGTGTCTTGCACATGTGGGATTGTGGTGTGCACCTCTCTGAGTGTGCAGTGGAGCCCTGCAGGGAATGGGCCCAGCAGAGAGAGAGCTTTGAGTCAGGGAGAGAAAAAAAGAATACCTGGGATCAATACTTCCTGATTCAGGCTTCTATTTTATAGGATTAAAAATGTTTCATGAGTGGCCCAGAAGAAAAATGTAGACTGGAGGCAAAGTAGAAATTATTACTCTATCTAATAACTTCCAGATGTCCAGTAATATTTTGAGTAAAAGGATGAAGTGCCAGTTTCCAAGCATTATATATTATCAGTTTCAAAGTGGGGTTTTGATTTTGGCTTGTTGCTTGATTGTGTTTTGGGGTTTTTTTTTTTAATTGATGCAAACACAGTTTTTGCTGGAGGACTTTCAAAATATCTGCCTTTTTTCTTAGAGATTAATACCTTATAAACAATGTTTTTAGTAGCTGGGAAATGGGAATAACACAGTGTATTTTGCAATGTAGTTTTAAGTCATTCCAGTCACAGGTTTAACACAAAACCAGATCTTTTATATAGGAGTATAAATTGCTGCACAAGGTATTTGGACCATTCTGTTCTTACAGCCTGGCAAACTATTTATGGAGCCTTACAGGACTTAATGGATTTGTCATGGAGTTAACATTAATAACAGCCTAATGTAGTTCAAAGTTGTCCATCTTCTTGGTATTTTATTTCTTCACTGCCTCTGCAAGGACTTGCTTGGTAGTTTTGGTGCTCAGGATGAGGAGGGAGGAATTCTCCATTGTGGCAGGGGAGGGGAAAAAATTCTTGAGAACTCCAGTGTTTGTGTGAGTGCAGTGTTTGTGTGATTATATAAAAGTAGCCCTTTGTGTAGGCCTGCAATAGGATTGCCAGTGTGGAAAGGACTATTCATTTCATTCAAAGTCTCATTGTAAGACAGTAGTAAACATGACAGGTCAAAGCCATGAGATCTGTTGTGCACAGCAACTCATCACTGTCAACAGCAAATTCATGGAATCACAGAACTGCTTGGGTTGGAAATGACCTTTCAAGTTCATCTCATCCCAACCCCCCTGTCATGGCAGGGACACCTTCCACTACCCCAGGTTGCTCCAAGGCCCGTCCAACCTGCCCTTGTTATTTTATAACCTCAAAGAAAAAAGAAAAATTAACCAAGACAATATTCAAAAATCAACAGAAAAAACCCCCTCCAAAATGTTAAACCCATCAGTATATAGTTGTTTATACACCAGTGAATAAAAACCAGTTGGTTCTTCCTCTGTCTTTAATAAAAGTAAATCCCTTTTCTCACCTGGCAGCTGTCAGCAATGGAAACTTCACCCTTCAAATTATCTTTTATTGAATCTTGAAGAAATTGAATTGTTCATTGTGTGTGTCAGCTGTAGTTTACTAGAACACTTCTGTCCCTCCAGGAATGGGCTGATTGCTGTAAACAGAGAATTGATTTAGTCTGAAATTTTAGAAATTCAGATGCAGCCCTGGAGCATGTGTCTTCATCCTATCCTTTTAACATTATTGTGGAATATTTATTACTGTGAGTATATAGGATTAGCTGCCTATCACCCATAAACCAAATCTATCTTAAAAGATTAAAATCTATTTTTTAATTTCAAAAAAGAGGGTTTTTTTACAAATACAGATTGCATTAACCTTTACTCTTTTGTCTCCTAATTTCCTTATCTCTTTATGCAAATGTACAGTTGATATTTTTTTGCTTCTGTGTGCAACCCAAACATCCACATTTCTTCTCAATGTCTAAAAAGTCAGAGATCTTTTCAGAAGAGACAGATTTAATTGGAAGTGATAAGTTCTGGGTTTCTGGGTGTCTGAATTCACACTTAGGATGTTCTATAGCCAGCTGCAGCACAGCAATATGTGTATATATGTGTATGTGTGTGTATATATTTATGTATGTACTTGTGTGTGTACATTTTTATGGTACTTGAAAATTCATAATACTAATACAGCAATCCTCCATATTATTCCAAGTCAGCCTTTTTAAACCTTCTACTCAAATGTGGATCTATTTCCAAGTGTCTGTGTCAGTGCTGTGTTAGAAACATTCCATGATACAGAGGCAAGGGCTCTAAAGACAGACCCAAAGCACTCTGGCAGTCTGGGGGCACTGTCATTTCATAAATGAAGTGCTGTAGAACTTGTAGAAATAAATTGCTTTTTTCTTTGGTAAGGAGTTCTTTGCCAAGTATGGATTGCAAGCTGTTTTCTCCTCCTGATCCCAGCCCTGATGGTGAGAGCCTGCAGTGGAACCCAGAGCTGCTTCCTCCCTACTCATTCATTCTAGCCCAGTACCACTGCTGTAGGACCCTGTGTTTTTTCTTATCTCATGGGAAACATTGTCATTAAGGGTAAATATTATGCTGTTGCTAATGGATTTAAAATTCATTTCAAGTTTTCCAATTACATATTTCATTTATTTCATGAATTGGAAATGACACTGCTGAGAGCAGAGCTGTTCACAGGCATGCACTGAGGTGGAGAAGGTTTTACTTCTCCATTCTCCATTTAAACCCACAAATAGAATTATTGAAATGAAAGTTGTTCTTGTTTACTGTGAGGCTGAGATCATAACGTGTACCTACCCCTACTGTTTTATGCAGAAGTTAAAAAAAAAAGATGGTCCCTAATGGCCTGTCCAAGTTCTTACCTCAGGTGATGGCTGGTGCCATGTTTGGGAGTTGTTTTGGAGACAGGAATACTCTACAAGGAGCAACCTTTATGTTCTTCTCTAGACCATGGGTTTATGTCCATTTTGTCTTGCAACCTGCTTGGCCCTGCCTGCCAAGCAGTTTCTTACTGTAGCATAATTATTGGATTAATTTTATGTGTAGTTTTGAAAACCAGAATGTCTTGCTGGGCCTCACTCTTTGCTCCAGGGAGAGTTAGAGCTCAGCACCATGTGATACAGATCATGTTGTCAAGTACATTTAAACATTCAAAAAGGACAGAAATACCTGATGGGAGTTCAGAAGTGTGAGGGCAGATTTGAAGTGGCTTCTGAGTGGGAGATGGAGATCTTCTTGGACATCCCTGATGTATCATAAAAATCTGAATGGTGCTAAAAAATAAATGTTAATAAATAGCCAAATGAGAATAAATAGTCAGATCTAGAATAAAAAAATAGAAGGACCATTCCAGTTTGCAATTCTGCATGGAGTGAAGCCACAAAATCCTGCCCATTTTTTAGCTGTTGTTGATTTGTGGCACGTTCATCAAATCCTGCTTAGGGCCTTAATATATGGAACTTCTGCTGTGGTACACTTGGATACAGACCCAAAGTTGTAGGTGTGTGAGTGCTGTTCACTGATCAAATTTGCAAATCAGGTGTAGGTTCCAGGGGTACAAACCCAGAGACAAGCAAGGAAAATGCCCAGGATGTCTTTATTCCAACCCAGGATGAAGAGCTGTGCCATCTTCAAATATGAAATCCTGGTGTTCAGGGGTTTATTCTGCAGAGTGAAGAGAGGAATCAGATTTCTTTGTTCAGTGATCAGAAAGAAAAAAATTGCATGTGTCAGAAAAATGCATTCACATCTTTATTTTTCATTTGTGCATGAAAAGGATCAATGAGAATAAATGCTTGGTGCAAACATTACAGATGATGAATTATTTTGGATATCTTTCCTCAAAGCATAGGGAGCACTCAAGTGCAGCAAACTATCCCAGTGTCTCAGGCACTAATAAAATCTCAACATAATTCTTAAAACCACAATTCTTCACCAATCTAAGATACATAGAAAGAATTTAGGTTATTTCATCTCAAGCTGAGAGTTTTACCTTTTTAAAATGGCAAACTGATTTACAAGGTTTCTCCTCTGAGGTCCTTTAAAGTAAATTACCTGTCACAAGGGTTGTGGATCCCTGTCTGCATGTTTGAATAAAACCTGTAACAGATTTATAGCATTAATAATGGGGCTGTCATGGAAAGATCTCTATTTGCAACAGGAGAAGTGGAGAGATGGCAGTTTGGTTATTTAGCACCCTGCCTGTCTTTCCTCTGAAGTTCTGAGAAGAACTCAGTTGCTGATTATTTAAGATGTGCATTCTTTTTTGCTGATTGACCTCCCCAACAGTCCTCCCAATAGACCTTTCCTCTTCAAACCCATGAGTGTCCACAGCTGCCCAGATCTTGGTCCCTACATCTGGAGGAAGGTGCTGAGCATGTGAAGCACAGTGCTCAGCAGGTGGGGTGGGAGTGCACACTTCTGCTTTCATCAGTGAAAGGCAACTGAATTCTTCATCAACAAAAATCTCCAGATCAACCAACTGATTTCATGTTGACAGCAATTCATATCATTCCTGCAGGAACAGAAATAGTAAAATTGCTATTTTAGAACCTCTCTTTAATAAATTTCAATGTCATCATGTCTCTGCAGAAATTCGTATACTGGTGTACATCTGTGAAATTAGACTGGTGCACTTGAAATAAAATCCTGAACTTTATGAACAATTGCAGCTGGGCCCTGTTGTAATAAAATTTCTGTATCAGACAGGGATGAGTGTCTCCACAAAATAAAAGTAGCTGCTCTTCCATCCATTCATAGGCTGTTTTATATAAATGCTTGCAGCAGAGCCCAGTGAGACAGCCTGTATATCTTGCTCATCTGAGAGTTTACTTTTCATTTCATTTATCTGTAAAGAATGCACACAGCTCTGTGACAAGGGAGAAATGATGGAGTTGCTGATGAGAAATTTACAGCATATCTGAAATGCATGCAGAGACCTTTGGATACCTCTCCTCTTTTTTAACCACATCAGTTTGCTCCAAGCTTGGAGAAAAGCATTGTTCTGTCTTGGTGAAGCAGTGGGGGCTAATATGGGCAGAGCTGCCTGTGGAAAGGGAAACTCAAGGTCTCAGAGCTTGTCAGCAGCTGCCATTAGTCCATAGCTAAGCTGTGTTTTACAGCTGTCCAAAGGGAGCACCGTTTTGGATTGAGGGAGTTGGGTCTTTCCATCCTGTGAGAATGAACAATTTCCATCTTTGGCAATTCTCTTTGCTCAGCTTCATGTAGTTCCTAGTGGCTCATTTCTCCAATGGGTTGAGGTCCCTCTGTAAATCTCATAAAATCTCTTCTAATTTCTTCAAGTTCAGTAAAATCTGGCTTGTAGTAATTTAAAATTCAAACACTTTCAAAGGCTGGAAGGGGCATGCATATCTGAAGGACACAGCAGAGTTATTACAGCCAGAATAACCTTTCCAACATTTCACTGCTACACTGAGGAGTAGAAGAGCCAAACTGCAAGACTGATCTTGCAAAGAGTGGGAAAAGCTGCCTGGGGCAAAAAACCTACCATGGGGAGTGAAGGCAAGTTCTGTCCTCCAGAATCAGTGATTTTTATACCAGTGTAGGGGGTATAAACTTGAGAGAGCTTTTGCCAGTAGGGCTGATGGGGTAAAAAATTTCACTCTGAACTGGGTAGTGCAGACCAGTCACAGGATTCTGCTGTGCCCTCCTTCTTCCTTTGCTGTCTAAGGAAAATTGAATTCTGATGAACTAAGTTCACTAATTCTAAATGAGCATCTTTCTGTGCCAGGCAGGGACTTCATTGGAGAGGCACACATTTATTAGGTATCTTGCACAAAGCAGTAGTTAAACAAAAAAAGAGGAAGATAAAATAACAGACAACCTGGAAATCATTAAAGCATTCCAGAAAAAAAATAATGGAATACCAACACTAATATTTTTGTTACAACACTATTAATAGTCTCAAAGTACTATTTTTGTATGCTATTTGTTGAGATACCAGTGCTGAGTGTTTTGGGTTATTTGCAAACCTTGTGCCATCTGGATCTGAATCAAGAAAAAACCACTTCCAGTGGAGTAAGAAGTAAGGCCTGCTTTGAATATTAAATTTCCTAAACCATTTATATTGCATTATTTTTAATTACATTAGCTTTCTTGCCACGTCATTATTTTGCAAATATATTCCTAAGTAAAAGATGTGTAGATGTGTTTGCACCGTTATCTTCCATCCCAAAATGTAGCAGTGCCTTTGGTACATTTTATATGCGCATAACTTAACTGGGAAATTCATTAAAACTTTAAAATCAAACCATAATTTTAATAACCGTGTGCATTTTTGGCAACATGAGGTTGCTTCACTCCTGCTGTTGGCATTGCTGGGTTCATGCTGTGCTGCAGATTTCACTTGGGGGCTGTACTGACCAGGAAACTTTTATTTTCCTATGAAAATAAGCAAATGGGACTTCAAATGAATGCAATAGGCAGGTCACCTTCACTGCTCTTGTAAAAAGGCAACAAAAGTTCAGGGGGAGGTGGTGGTGATGATGTACCACTGTTAAAAATGCAAAACTGTAGAGAAAGAGATACCTGATACGGACCTGGCCTTGGGATGAAAAGAGTCTGCTGATTTATTTTCTCAGTTATGCCAACTTTCAGGGCACATGTTTGCTACAATGGATTTTAGGTAGCATGTAGGTAACATTTGTGCATGTTACCTTGCTGTAATTTAAAATGAAGAGATAACTATAAAAGGTGAAGCTTGCTTGGGCATTGTCTACATTAAATTATTATAATCTAAAATTAGACTATTCTAATCCATAAGAGCAACACACAGAGCTGTCAATTTAATTACATTACCTTATTGTCCATTCAAGTAGCATGTACAGTCCCTTCCAGGGAGAGGGACATTAATAGTGGAACTACATTGAAAAAGGAAATAATTGCTAATATTTGATGTGGTTTTCCAATTGATTTTTCATTAGACATTTTCAGGGGTGTGCTGCTAATCCAGGCTAAAGTCCTGGTCAGAGGAAATAAGCTTAGAGTCTGGGAAATCAAAATTGTATGTAACATCCACAGAGCCTAAGGAGATTCTGAGCAACCTTTTCTCTCTGTTCCCAGCAGTCTAGTACATGGCATTATAATGTAGAGAAAGACATAAATTAGTCCCTTAATCAGTGCTCAGCTATGATTCAAAGATTTTGATAGAAAAGTGGATATTTAGGACTATTAAGCTGGGAACATCAAGCAGTGAGAGGCATTGTATTCCTGCAAGTATGACCTTGCCCATATTTAAAGGCAAACCTTAACTTTAATCATTTTAGAATTCTAGTGCTGCTAGTTAATTAAATATTATTGATCCCTGGTGTGGGTCTTGATATGGTGCTGTGAAAGCAACACCATGCTTTTTCCTGTTTTCCATATGGGAGAGGATTTTGAGATGTTTTCCTTACTGAACCATTATCTGCACTTCCCCTTCCCATCCTGAGCTACCCCTGGGTGCCCTTTTCCTGCTGTTAATTTGGAGTTTTACCCCATTTTTGCTCAGTGTGCACTTTTCCCAGTCTTTCTTGGGCTGTGCAGTCCAGTGTTTGGCTTTTTTGTGTGGAAAGAACTGGAGAGACTTTATCCTTCTCTGATATGGGTTGAATAATTCTACAGGAAACACCCACAACCTTCCTGTGGGATGCAAAACACCAGTGCATCACACTGGCACCATCAACTATACCCAAATACTGTGGGATCTTGTATCCCTTTTTGTTATAAAATCATTTCATTCATGGCTGTGTAATTAGGAAAAAAAAGCTTCCAAAAATCTCTAACTTACCTTTCTTTCTGGCTTTAGGGTTTCTCTGTATTCATGCAAACTAAATGAAAGTAAGTTTGTAATATCCAGCAGGGTGTTAATGCTAAATTGCTGCTGTACATGTATTGCTGGAATTAAAACATGATGCAAGAACTATAACCAGAAAGTTGGAGGCGTGCTCTGCTTAATCAGCAGTCTGTTAATTGGATCTATGAGCCTTGGAGTAACCTTTTCTGGGTTTTTTGCTTTTTACAAGGAAAATCTTTTAAACCTTCCTTCATAATCTAAGTGCTGAAAGTGCCACAGAGGGCTATGACACAGCAGTAAAAACCACACTAAAATATTTGTAATATTAAATTTACTGTGTTCAGTAACATTTATCACTGTCACAGTGATTATCTGCCCCTAATTAGGAAAGAGCAGGGAAATCTCTCAGCCCTGGTCACCACAGCAGGCGGGAGGCAGGGGTGGGAGGAGGTCTGGTTAACCTTGTGTCTAAACCCTACCAGCAGAAATAACACTCTTGTGCTCAATCCATGTGGTTCTCTCCTGACACCTGCAAGATTCCAGCTTGCAGGAACTCATTAACGTGCATTTTTTAAATTTCTGATGCAAATTACCATGGATTGCCCTTCATTGATTAGGAACAGCCAGGATGTGCATCTTGTTGCTCAAGCTTTGCAACATCCTCACCCTCCAAACGTGATGTGGGCTTCCCTGTGAGCACCCCCTGGTCCCAGGGGGAGCACCAGGCATTGTCACATCAGGCAGTTGTTGTCACACGAGGCAGTCACTGCCCAGGTCAGTCACACTCAGGGTGAAGAGGCAATGTGCACTGCTGATGACCAAGTGGAAATTGTGGGTGATTGCAACCTGATGTTCTCAACATCAAGGAGGAAAGATGGACCCCTCTGTCCAACCTCCACATGTATGTGGAGGTCCAGCCAGTATTGAGGGACACAGTATGATGCCAGTGGCTAGCTAAGTAAAATTAAAAACAGCACTTTTCTTCTTCCTGTAATTTAGATGAAGTTTTCTGGCACAGAAGCTGTCTCTGGTTATTTTTCATTGCAGTGAGTGAGAGCACTGATCAGGACAGGTTCCGCCCTTCCAGGGTAGAAGGTTTTTTGTAATATTTTTATACCTGAAATAACCCCAGCATCGATGCATTGGACTCAGCACATTTGTGTTTTGCCAGGATAGGTATTTCATTGAGGGCTGGTATAAGCTGTAGCAGCAAAGCTCATTTTATGCCCCTATAAATGGCATGCAGACAAGGCAGATTTGCTGCTGTGGCTTATCACAGCTGGACTACTATCAGCAGCCTTTTCCTAGCAGGCACCTATCTTCAGTTTCAAGTTTGTCCCTCAGCCCCCTGTATAACCAGAAGACTTCTGAAAATCTTGGAATAACTTGCTGAAGACCTTTATCCATAACTGCTTTTAAGGATTTAATATTTAAATACCATTTTATCATCCTAATATTCTTACTGTTGCATACACATCCTGCTGTTCCCTGGGGTCATTATGGATGTAAGCTGGCAAGGTCCATCCACTCTTCTTCCACCCTGATGCTGGTCCTGGGTGCATCACCCAACACAATGATGTTGATACATTAACAAACTCCCAGTTTAAATGTTTTCTCAGCACAGGGTGGAAAAAACACAAAGCAGAATATATCCAGCTCTTCCAGTGATGGTCAAGGGCTGAAATATAATTTATATTATTCTGGAGTAATACTGCAAGTTGCATTGCTGTATGAAAATGCCGACAAGGCTACAATATTCCATGAGTAATGAGAATGGAATGCATTATGTCCATATGAATTTTTTAATTTAATTGCAATCTAATCTCACTAATATATTACAATAACAAGAATATTGGGATAATAAAATATATTTAAAACCTGAGCCATCTGTAATAATAAGACTAAAAGACCTATAATATATATATATCCCGTTGATTCTCAAAAATGGGGAAGCAATTTGGTGCTGTTTGGCTCTGTGGTGTCATAAAGCTCCTCACTGATGTGTGCTTGAAGTGTTTATTGTCAGTTTTAAATATTTCTTCCCAACAAGAGCAGTACTGGGTACCACGTTAAGTGCAGTCATTAGCCATAATATATTTTACATAAGTCTACCAGAATACTCAGGTAATGGTCAGATGGAAAAACCTTAGTTCCTTCCCTGTTTCCTCTGGGAGAGGACTGGGTACTCAGCATCAGAGCTAAAATCCTCTGGAGTGAGTGAGAGGGTTTTGTTGGTGTTGGGGAATTAATTAAACTTGTTTATGTGCATTGTGACTCTCCCTGGGTGACTTACCTGAGCACAGGGGATGTAGTTAGGCTGACTCCAGTGTGATGGAGATTACTTTTGTTTGCCCTGGAGATTTGATGACTCACTTAAACAGCCCTGTCCTGTGCTTTTGTACAGCTCACACAATCCAATCACCCATCCTGCTAATTACTGGCAAGCTTCAGGTAGGAAAAATATCACACTGGCCCATTGAACCTCCTTTGTGTTAGGTACCTTGTCAGCTCTTTGTTAGCAGAAATGCAGCTGCCTTTGAAGCCAGCAATTTTATATGTGAGATACATAATCTATTTATGTAAGTCCTGAAATGGACTTTCCTGCTTGACCTCAGTAGGAGTAAAGGGCACAACTTTAACTGCATCCCTCAGGAAACTCAAGGACAATATACTGTGCTGGTAGCACAGCATGGAGAACACTGGCCTGGAGTTTGGTTACATTTTTCCTCCTTACTGTAACCAAATAGACCATCTTCCACTGAGTAATCCAGGAAAATGAGAAAAACTGTTCATTATTTGACTTTTCCAGTGCTATGAGGTTCAGTCCTTAGGCCAAGAGGCACAAAAACCTTCTGTTCCCACAATCTATTATAAAATTTATTGTGCCTTAATTGATCTTTAATCGTCTCAGCTTGGTAAGTGCTTATTTACTGCTGATAACTTGTACTCCAGAACCCACAGAAATAAAACCTGTTCCAGGAGAGAAACTGCTGACTGAAGACTCCTGCTCCCAGTCACACTCAGAATCCCGTTAGATGAATGCCTGTGCAGGATGAGGCAGCCTTCTGTGAATGGAAAGATAAAATGCAGCCATAATTTAAGCTGTTTGATATAGTAAACAGTTAGAATGCATTTTGCAAATTCCTTACTGTAGGAGTGAATCACTCCCAATTCAGTCATTGCACAAATAGGCAAAGCAAAAGTGTTTATTGTGCATTTCCATCTGGGAATTGAACGGGTTTTGGGGGAAGTGCCTAAACTGATGTGTGCTTTAGGAGTGTGTAACCATGTGTGCATCTGTAGATACAGGAATTCACACACTCATATACTGGGAACATCAGAGGCTACCAGTTCAAGAAACTGAAAATCATCATATGCCAGACTTGCAGTTAGAAATAAGTAAAATAAATTGAATAGTGAGCAGTGGAAATAGCTCCAACCCCCTGGTTGCTGACAGACTTTGAATCCTTGTTCAGATCCCAGAAGCTGCCTCTGTTGGAGGTGGAGGGCCAACAGGAGGCTGTAGGATCCAAGGGGAGAGCAGTGGGTCTGTAGTCCAGCTCCTCAATAATCACAGAATTGCAGAATGGTTTGGGTTGGAGGGAAATTAAAGCTCATCTCGTTCCAAACCCCTGCCATGGGCAGGGCCACCCTCCATAGACCAGGTTGATCCAAGCCCCATCCAGCCTGGCCAAGAACACTTCCACAGAAGAATTTCTTCTAAATATGTCAATAATACTTAACTCCACCCTCCTTCAATTTAAAGCCATTTTCCCTCATCCTGTCACTCCATGCCCTTGTCCAAAGTCCCTCTCCAGCATTCTTGTAGCTCCCTCTAGGCACTGGAAGGGGTTCTGAGGTCTCCCTGGAGCCTTCTCTTCTCTAGGTTAAAGAACCCCAACTCTTTCAGCCTGTGATGGGTTTAGTGGAATGGACAGAGTGTTGGTTGTGGGGAAAGAGATGCAAAAATTAAGATGGAAGGAGAGGACTTCATAGGAGGTGAATAGGGACAGGAGTCCTGTCCTGAGATTTATAACATGGTTTCAGAAGGAGCCATGAAAGGGCAAATGAGGCAAGAAAAGAGGAGAGTTTGGGGAAAAGATGAAGCTTTGCACTCCTGCCCAAACTCTGTGGGTCTCTGGTTGCCCATGTGCCTTGTGCATGAGGCTGGGAGCAGAATTCACTCAATGCTTCCCGTAGAGACTTCCTTTCCAATCCACCTTTGCCAATCCAAGTCCATTGGCACTGAAACACTCCATGCCAGGAACCTGCTGAAAGTGAATTTGTAGTTTTTATTTGCCTTCTGGAAACTGTGTTAAGAATTGCTCAGCAGCTTTTGGTAACAAGATTAGAAAAATGCCTAGTGTTTAGTCTCTGCTACAGAAAAAAATCTTATTACTACTACAGTGTGAAGGTTTAATACTGTATTTTTTGCAGTACTAGATTTAAACCTGCCAGCTGGGCTGCACTTGGAGCCAGGTATCTCGGTTCAGCTTAAAGGTGGATTTAGAAATGAGCTGAAGGGAGGCACTTCTGTGTTGTCCTGATGTCCTCAATCTGCAATTGCATAAACAGCAGAGAGCCCTGCCAGCTGCAGAGCCTGACCTTTAGGATTACAATTAACTCCTTGACCCTCTGCCTTTTATTTCAGCTTTCCTGGTGAGCAGAAAATTTTGAGGCTTTAATTTGTAAAAAGCTTGGGAGCCAAGGAACACAACAGGGAGGTAAAGAAGGAATTGTGGCTTTGTCCTCTGAGGGGGAAGCTGACCCTTGTGTCCTATCAAATTTAGTCCTAAATATATTTTACCTTTATTTTGAAATGCCCTTCAGCTGGCCAGGAGCTTCTCATGCCCTGAGCTAATGCATTCAACAACACGGGCTGTTCAAGGTGAGAATTGAATCTTGTTGCCCCTTGACAGAGATGGAATAATAGTGTAATGCAACAGAACATATTTGAAATGCTAATACTTGCCACCTGCAACTTAATTTTATTTTTTTCCTTATTGCCTTTTTTATGACATTTCACAGTCCCATAGTCTCAGTAGATGGATCTGCATCATAAAAATGACACAGCAATGATTTAAGGGGGATAGTCAGCCTGAGTGAAACGGATGGAGTGCTTTAAGAGTGTCAGTTTAGCACCTATTACATAGGGTCAATGTTCATTTTCAATACATCATTAAAGCATCCTGCTAAATCACTCAGAAAATGTTCGTGTTCTCCTTTTGAGCTACCGTGTTAGATTACAGGGATAATGAAGTGTAACTGTACATAAATGGCAGTATTGCACAAGCATATTTTATTGTTTTCAGGGCCACTGTTTTAGGTTGTTCTGAATATGAAACATTAAAAATTCCACAATGAAATACTGAGTACCTCCTTAGGTGACAGTACACACACTTATATTTGCAGTCAGCTACCAGCTCCATCAAATTTGATAATCTAGTGAAGTCATTTTCCCACTCTATCAGTTTTACAATATACAGTGTTCACTAAACTAATATCAATAAAATCAAAACTACCTTCAGCCTAGTAGCTAGTTCTTAAATTACATTATAGGAGATGTATTTCTGTTATTTTGAGAAGAACCTAGGAAGCCCAGTTATTTCAAGAGAATTCACTTTGCCAAGGTCATTGGAAGGTCAGGGGGATCTTTTCTGTCTCCAGGTGATACTACCAGAGCAGTGGCTCAGTGATACACCTGTCAAAATTAAAGTTTTAGTTATCAGGTTAAATTTAAAAGTCCAGCTGTGGAAAACAGAAATCATGACTTACTGATATAAAATGGTAAATCTTTTGATAAGTCATTGTAATTTTCCCCTAATACTGACCCTTTCCATGTTGTGTGCTGGCAAACACTTGTTATGAACCTGGATTCCATGGATAGCATATATGAATACTGAAAATATTTACTTCTGTTGCACTGAAACAGAGAGCACAAAGCTGCCTTCAGCTTAGCAGGGAGAGAAAAAAATGTCATCTCCCCTCAGGGCTATAAAATATTTATTTACTTTTATTGCATTTTGTAATGGAAAACATGGTTTTTATTTACAGAAAGGTGATGTAAGTGTGTCCTGGGGCACCCGTTTTTCATCCTACCTAATCCAGGACATCTGACTGAAGGGCTTAAATTAATACCTTGATTACTTTGGGCTTTCACTGGCTCCAGAAGTCAGAGATGAGTACCTCTGACTTTTTCTGTGTTCATTATGGAGGACACCTCCCGTTTCAAAATCCTGACTTGTAGATCACATCTGTTTGGAGCCACCTACACTGTTGTTTTGGCTAATGTCATTTTGGTGTATAAATGACAACAAATGAAGGCAGAGTGGGCTGGGTATGGAAAAGGGGGTTCTGAGAGTATTGTTATGGGGAGCTGCAGGAGCAGGCTGAGGAGGAGGTGAGAGCTGCAGAGGGGCACAGACTTGGACAAGATCTGGCTGATGACTGGGCTGTATTTTCAGGAGAGCATAGTTTTGCCCAGTTTTTTCTGGTTGTCTTTTCCTTATGTAGGAAGTTCAGTTATGGGGGGTCATATAATTTTTTGATGTTGTTCTCCTCCACTTCAGGTTAGTGCAGAGATCCTCTTTGTCTGGAGACAGAAAGGACCCAGGCAGAGTCATGAGAGGCTCTCTGGAGGGTGGGAATCACAATGGGAAGGGCTCCAGGGTGGCTGAATGGATTTGAAGGTGTCACTGATCGTTGTGTCATGGAGCTGGAGAGGGTAGAGGAGCCTTCCAAGTCAGCTAATGATGCAGGATTTTTAATGCTTCATTTGGGAAATTCCTACCATTAACAAGACATTCATCTTAATGACAGGCTTACTTTAGAAAACGTTCAAAGCTAATAACTATACTCAACAGTGATAGTGAACATTATTGAGTTTTCCCCATTCACCTGTAAAGGGTTGTAAAAGATGTCTACAGTACTGCCAGTGAAGTCTTCAGCAAGCCATTCTCTCTGCTGCTCAGCTCCTCCAGACCCTTGCTTCCTGGACTTGCAGGGAAATATTACTTGAGAACCTGCTGGTTTGCAAAACAAGGAATAGTTTTGCAAAGAAAGGGTACATGGGAAATGCTTTTTCCCAGTACAAGTGAAACAAGTGTGATCTGCAATGGGAACTTCTTATGTGAAGAGAGAGGGTCATATTCCTGATCTTTGTTCCCAGCAGCTGGGGGTGTTTAGGCACATGGTATTCTTTCTTTTTCTATCCTTTCAGGAAAGGAATCACAGTTCTTCCATTTTTTTTCTAGGATCAGGTCCCAGCCATGGTTCAAGGCTAGCACAAGTCCCCTGTCCCCTCTTTCCTCCACCTTCTGATCTGTGGGGGATAAGCCCTTCAGCATGAATTGGGGTTGGGGAGCTCCCTGCAGTCCCTTCATTTGTGTCTAAGGAAGGACATTACATTTGAATTTGTAAAGTAAATTACCTTCCACAAAGTCAGTAGAAGGAGGTCCCCTGAGCTGTGGAATTTGGTCCTGATTCACAGACAATTTCTTGTCTTTTCAATTTATTTTATTCCCTTTGAAAAGAAGACAGTGCTCCTTCCATATTCTTGACTTATTTAATTGCCTGAAAAATATTTTTGAAGGTCTGTTTGTTTTATTTTGTGAAGCTGCTCTATGTTCTGAAGTCTGCCCATATTTCCTTATTACAGCACTCTCTTAGTCCTTGGAAATGTGGCAATATATCAGTATTATCAGGTCTCCAATTCCTTCACTTTTTGAAAGCTTCAGTGGGCAGTTTCAGTATTTTCCTCAGAAGTTAAGAGGAAATAACCTTTATTTATGCCCTACCCTCAACCTTTCTGGTCTTGATTCTGAGGCTGCAGTATCTGTTTGACAGAGCAGTGACACTGCTCCTTTCAGTGACCATGTATAGATAGCAATCAAAAAGAGAAGTCACAAGGTTTTGTTTGTTTTCTTATGACATAATAGATTGGCTTTGACTTTCTTGCTGTGCACTGACTGGTGCACAGTTCAAAATAGGTTAATAAATTAACCCTCACATCCTGCTGAGAGTTGCACAAGTGCCTCAGTCAGCAGCTGCTCCCTCCATGGGGTCTGTGCTTGGGGCTGGTTATTCCACCTTTGCCTGCGCTGAGCAGCACCTGAATTCTGCACCTGCAGCTTCTCTGTCACACAAAACTTCTGGAAGACAGCTCAGTCTTCTTCATGGTTTAATCTGTGGCCATTCTTTAGGAAACCACCTGACCTCAGTGGCCTCGAGCTGTGCCAGGAGAGGTTTAGATGAGTTACTAGGAGAAAATTCTTCGTGGAGAGGGCTGTCAAACCCTGGACCAGGCTGCCCAGGAAAGTGGTGGGGTGACCATTCCTGAAAGGATTCAAAAACTGTGTGAATAGGGTGGACATGGTTTACTGGTAAATATTGTAGTGGTGCTGGGCTGACATTTAGACCTGATGATCTGAGAGGTCTTTTCCAATCTTAACAATTCTATGATTATAGACCTTAGTGGTTTCCTGTTGCAAGGAGAAGGGACATCACCTGCCCCAAGTCCAGCAATCCAGCTCCACATCTCTCCCCACAAGCTCATGGATGGCAGTCCCCAGGACAGCACTGGCCATGGCTCAATTCATGATTTATGACCATGCTCCCAAGGGAGCTGCAGCACCTCTGTGGGAATTGGCACAGCCATGAAGGTGTAGCCAGAGGCAGCCCTGTCCTGCAAAACTGGTCCTTGAAGCACCTAGGGCACAGGATCTCCTGTGATAAATACAGACAAAGAATTTTAAGTATTACCTTGAGACTTACTATACCATCTGATTTAAGTATTCTGGCATTTCACCGACAGGTCAAAGACAAAAGGTATTCTGTAAAGCAGCACTGCACTTGCTCAGAAATGCTGCAGCTGAAGCTTTTTAAAGGATTATTGTTCAGCCTGGTGTAGGCAACACTGTACACACATCATATGCTCCAGCAGTAGCTCTCAAACATCTCCAAACCTTTGAACCAATTATTTGTATGATGCATCTTGTTATTTCTATGGACAAGCTTGTTCCACAAATGACCTTGGGGTGAATTAGTAATAAAAAAACCACTGTACCTTATTTAGTAGAAACAAAGGAGCCTGAGTATTGGCATCATTTCATTGTAGAGGCTCAGACACAGTCTGATGGTGTGGAAAAAGTAGCCCTTGTACCTGTGGGTGACCATAGCTCTTCTCCAGTGAAATCCAATCCAACCAAAAAGCTTTGGGCTGATACATCATACAGGTATACATCCCTGCATCTGAATGTTACACCACTGTAAAACAAGATACTAGGGGATAAAACTTTAAAGGTTGGTCATAAAAAGGTAATAAATGGAGATATACAAAAGGCTGATGGGAAGCTTCATTTATTTCCTTGAGTTACGGATGACCCCATAACTCATGAGTGTTAGAGCGAGGCGGAGTTATGAAAGTCATGAAAGGTCATCAATAACAAGTGGAAATAAATGAGTTCATCTATTGTATTTTCAGTTTGTGTGCATCACTCAGTGATAAATGTGACACTGATGTTGGGATGATGAGGCTGGGAGGGAGCCCAGGAGGAGCAGAGCACCCACCCCACAGCAGTGCTGCTGGAACCCCACCCTGCCTAGAACACAGGACCATTTTCTCAGTGAGAACTGGGGACAAATAAAAGCTTCTAGCTGAAGTAGAAAATAAGCAAGAAAGGTGCCAGCACAGCAAAGAAGGTGATTTGTTATCCTTGTCCCATAGACAATATTGCTGTGGGGTGGCACAGCCTGTTTTTCTCTTGGGAGGGGGGAGCTTGTCTTCAGAGCACATAGAAAAGCTGAGCAACATTCGAAAGACTCTAGCAATACCAGCTCAGATGACTTAGAGTGTTATGTAACAGAGCATGAGGGTGCAGAAAGTCGTAAACTGACTTTTCTTGTGGTGTTAGGCTGTTATTTCAGAGGTTGTGTATTTTAGCACAGCCCCCAGTCTCCTCCAGGCTGTTTTTTCAGGTTCCACAGTAACTGTCCCCACTCTGCCCTTCTGCAAACCCCCACAGAAGCCATGGCCGAAAAGGGCATGACGATCACTGAGAACTCACACCTTGCTCACATTTTAAGAGGAGCAATCCAAGAAGGCAGCTGTGTGTGCATAGCTCTTCCGCCCATAATGGGATTATAAAGTAATCTCAGAGAGGCTGGAAAAGTAACCTTGGGAAATAAGGCTTGTGGCTGGTTCTGGTTCAGATATGCTGTGTAACTGCAGCTAAATAATGTCTGTCTCTGCTTCACCTCACCATCTGTAAAGCAAGGATTTTTACGTTCTTTCCATAAAGGAGTATTACTCGGGAGGAAAAAAAAAAACCAGCTGTGAGTTGTGCAGATATTCTTGTCCTGGTGAGCCAGTCACAGAGCAGTACTCAAATGGAAAGTCACTAGAGGTAACTAAAGAAACAGTATTTTGATGAGTCAGGTAAAGAGCCAACACTCTTCCTTGCTGACAGAGTACTGAACTTCAGAATTTGGTTAGAAGGCACTGTTCTGCTGACAGTACTGTCTTTCAAAGGACATGCAAAATCAACACCTGACCATCTGTAGTCATTTAAGATTCACCCATAACATTTTTTGTAATAGAAGGGTTGTTAACCTTGACATCCTGGGCAAATGCCAGCTTCTCCCACTCAGTGTTGATCATCAAGCATAAACAACTCAGATCCTCTTCTCTCATTAAATACTCTTGAGTTCTTGGACACTGGATGCTGTTCATGCCTTGAGCAAGTGCAGGTTTGTGTCTCCCATTGGAAGCTGCTGCAAACCACAGTCCTGAAGTGAGGCTGCTTAGACCTAAAGTCTCCACAAGAGACCATTCCATGCAGGTTTCTCCTCTCTGCACAAACAGTGCTCTGGCAGGTGTGGCAGCCAGACTTCTCCTTGGAGTGGTCTTCAAGCCTGTACAGGGCTGATGTCCCTTAAATTAATGGGAGATTAGGAAGAAGGGATCTCCTTGATTTTTAGGTCCAACCTATGTAACCCTACAGCAGATAAAGATGCTTTACCCTTTAAGCATGTAAGAAAATCCAGTAAGCTGTTCACTCCCTCAGGTATTGCTAAGAGAAGAAGGTAGGAAAAAAATAGGTTAACCAAGTATCCACACCACAGTAGGCAAGATCACAAAAGATCAGCATTTCTGTGCCTTCTGCATGAAAATATTGGGGAGCACTGTTGGACCTGTGTTTGTGTCCTTGGATTTTCTCCTTCCTTCAGTCACTGTTATCTGTAACTTGGTAATAGAGGCCCCATTCAGCCTGCAAGGAGCAGTTCTGCTGCAGTTTATGAATGTTTTGTTTGCTCAGACATCTGAAATATATTACTCTGAATCATTAGGAGCCATTTTTTCACAGAATGTCCCTGATTTCATCCTTGATGTTTCCTATATCCACATTGCTCTTGATTTACAGTGAGAGTTGCTGATTTGCAGTGCATTGAGACAGTCCTATCTTCAGCAGGGAGATTTAAAATTTCAGGCATAGCTTTTGGTGGAGTAAAGAACAGGGATGCCTGTGGAAGTCAGCCCTTGGTGCACACCTTGAGGTACCATGCTTTTTATTTTTAGGAATAAGTACAGACCTCATCCTACACTGCTGCTCCAACCTATCTGGTGAGGTTTATCAAGCATTACACAACCCTGCTGTGCTGTGAGCCTGTGTGAATCAAGCACTGCTTTGCAGAATGTCTGAGGGGATTTTTCCTGTAAAGTTCATCTTGCCCATGGTTGGAGGTGAGGTTTGCCCGACTCATGGCAGGAGCACTGTCATCTCCTTATAATGAAATGGGGGTGGAAAATGGCATCCTCCTTGATCTAACCTGGACTAAAATGCAATGTCTCTCAGCTTATGGCACTAGTTGAAGGTATTTTCACTTACAGGATGCCCTTTTTGTAGGATCACAGGCAGTCTTTTCAATTCCACGTGTTGGCATTTTGCTGCCTTGCTCAGTGTAGTCTTAGTAAGAGGAAGAGAGAAAATAGCAGAAAAGATAGAGAAATCAGGGGCTTGGCAAAAGATAAAACATAAGACAAATGGAAGAATATTCATGTCACCTGTTTAAATAGCATAATCTGGCTAATACTTATTAAATCCCTTCTATCTAGAACTGTTGACAGGAACACTCTGTATGTTCCTGACAGGAACATTCATTCATGCACCTGGGGTCTTGCCAGAGACAGAGACTTTAAAGTTAACTTATTTTGAACAGAAACCTGTAAGACCACCAGCACAGCAAGAAAGTCAAAGCCAAGCTTTGCCCTCTGAAGCCCCAGCCATGGTTGGGCCCATTTGATGTGTTGTGGCTCATATAGAGAATCCAAACCAAACCTTGTCAGGCATCATGTGTGGCACTGCAACAGCATTGGGACTAATAAAATAATAGCTCCGTAAATTACCATTAATTGTTTACCCAAATTAATAATACCACAGTTGATCCAATTAAAATGTAGAATTTAAGATTACTCTGAAGGGGTATAAGCCACAAAGGACTATACATCAATTAAAATACAGCAGAAGGCTTTTCACTGCATGCCCTGCAGGTATGTGTTATATCTTAGTGAATGAATGTCATGTTATGTTTGTGAAAATCATTTCATTAGCAAAGCCATGATTTATACAATGGATAATAAACACTGGCATCTACAAGCCAACCACTGATCTTATTAATACTTATATTGGCTGAGGGTTTTGCACTGGAAATTTTTAACTTTGGCATTACCATTGTGAGCAGTAACTACACTTCATTGTTGATTCCAATACTTTTCTTGTCACTAAGGTTTAACTTAAAATATTTCAAAAGCAAATGAGTCATCAGGGCTATGTCTTGGCTCTTTATGATATACTAATTTGTACCTGACCTTTGGTGAGTAAATAAATACATTGTGGATGTTGTTTCTGTGTCTGTGCATAAAGGAGACACAGAGGAAGGCCTGGCTGGAGCAGGTGAGGAAGGGTCATGTTCAGGCAGGAACCATCTCTGAGGATGGACCCCATTTAACTGTTTCTGTGATGTGGATGTTGTGATGGGCACGTGGTCATTCTGAAAGAATTTCTGGGCTCTTCTTCACATTAAGCATGCATTATTTCTTGGAAAAACAGAGCATCTGGCTGACAATACTTGTGATGAGTGCTGTGCTAAAGATCTTAAAAAGAAACTGTCTCCAGATTCTTGATGTGATGAATATTGTTATTCGTGGTGTTTGGCATATGGTGGCTATGCTGGTAAATAAGTTAGCATTAAACAGTCTTTCATTTGGCCCACCAGGTTTCTGGTCTGTTTTAAATTAAATATATATTTAAAGATTGTGTTTATTTAATTTATAGACTTAATCAACAGTAATTCATTATATATTGTGCACTGTGCTTTCTTCAAATGTTCGGTTCATTGAGCTGATTTTAATTTGTGATCATTAAATGTAAACAAGGCATGTATCTACTGCAATCAGCCTAAACAATCAATATTAACAGCCCTCACCAAAATGGTGAGATCTAGGATCCTATTCTTTCAGTACAAGAGAAATCTCTGTGCTGTGGTCTTTAATTGCTTGTGTAGGGAGAAGGTGCTGGGTAGCACAGAGCCATTTAATGTCACACACAAAGAGATACCAAGATAAAATTGATGGCAAATGAGAAGGAAACAATTAAAATATAGGGAAAAAAAAACCCCAATTTTAATAGGAAGAAGGAATGGAAGTGTGCCTACTAGAGAGAAGATGTAGCTGCCCAGTCGCTGGAAATGTTCAAGACCAAGTTGGATGGAGCTTGGAGCAACCTGGTCTGGTGAAAGGTGTCCTTGCCCAGGGCAGGAAGGGTGGAACTGGATGCTCTTTGAGGTCTCTTCCAACCCAAACCATTCTGTGTTTCTGTGGTTCTGTGATTTTAAATACTGTTGGTTGGAAGAGTTGATGAAATAAATGTTGAAGCAGGCTGGTGGTCTGGAGAGCAGAGGTGGGCTGAGGACTGGAGGGACTGGCACAGCCCAAGTGGGGCCAGGTTCTGAGATGCAAACTCAGGTGCAGATTGCCCAGAAGGAAAAGCTTCTCAGGTTTTGGCAGAGAAATTCTTTTGGTGAGAAGTGGTGGAGGCTGTCCCTGCAGGGGCAGGAGCAGGAGCAGGCCATGCTTTATTCCATCTGCTCTGCTGGACCTGGGAGATCAAATCCAGAGGTGATGCCAGAGCTCTGCTGTGGCTGTGGGGAAGGGAGATGGACACCAGCTGTCCATGGGATGCCTGGTGAGGGTTGTCAGTCACAGTTACAGCCAGGTGAGGTGGGGTGACTGAAGCTCATCAGGAATGGGAATTTTTGGACAGATCAGAGCTGAGCAGAAAGGAGGCAGAAGGGCTAAAAAGTTATTTATGGCAAATAATCTCTCTCTGAGGCCACATAACTCAGCTAAAGCAAACATGTCAAAGGTGCTCATGAGCATTTCTGAAGACAATTTAATGGTGAAGGGTGTTACAGAAAAATCCAGGGAGCAATGAATCATTTCTACCTTCAGAGCTGCATTTGAATAGTTGAAAATAAGGTTGAGGGTATAAGATAAGAAAAAATAAAATTGTTGAATAGCTGCTCTCTAAGTCCTGTCTGTTGTATGCCAACAGAATGAGAAGGGTGCTGGGCAGCCCAGGTGAGGGAGGCTGTCACTGCTCCTGCAGCCACTTCCCATTGCAATCAGAGTGTTCTTCTGGTGCCAGGGGGTTTTATGTGGCATAAGACTTATAAGCCTGAATGATAAAGAACAGCTTCCATAAATCATTTTGCTCTGCAGATGTAAAAGTTTCAAGATGCTGGTGTCAGGCTGGTACACAAAGTACAACTGGCCACATTTTGCCAGCATATCTTGCTTTTCAATATGCTTTTTAATATGGTAGTCTGGGTGATTTGTTTTTCCCATTACTTTCAAGGATGCAGCATTTATCATTTTTTTTACTGGAATTCAAGTTTCTTGCAGCAGAGGCTTCAAATCTCAGCTTTGAAGTATTTTTGTATAATTAAATTTCAGTTGTAGATGTGTTTTTTATCTGTGAACCTCAGAGCAGCTGTAATGAGAAATCCAACCTGCTTGTGGGTATTTGTGTGACCTCTATTATCATGGTTCCAAGAAATCTTTCCTGACACCTTATTCCTAGAATGTCCTGGAGAGGTTTCATATGGGGGAAACTGAGGCAGAGTAGGGTTTTACTGTCTAGACAAAGATTAAATCTGCTTTTCCTGCTGTGACTAAAGCTTGACACCCTCTCTGAAGCTCTCTGCAGAGATTTCCACTCCCCTGAAGAAGCACCTTGGTGGCTGTACTTACCCATTCCTTCCTTCCCTTCCAAACTTTTTGTTGTCCACCTTGGTTCCAAATCTTGTCCCAGTTGCCTGCCCAGCGTTGCCCTGGAGCTCTGATGAGTTACCCAGTTAAAGGTTCTTCTCTGCAAGGATTTCTGCAGAGAAGTGTTTAAGCAGGACAAAACCTGCCCACAACAAACAATGCTGGTAGCAGGAAACCAGGGATTTTCTTTAGGAACTGTGCTTTGCTTTCTGCTTTCCCTGCACCATCGTCTACAGAAAGAAATGTTACTGAATTACCTGGTTCTTTGCTGTTCCTCTGCACATTCCTGACCTTCTCCTAAACTTTAGTCAGGTGGTTCTGAATAAGGGAAGGACATGGTGAGAGTGCTGATGCCAAAGGTTTTACCAGCTAATGTATTTTGAAAATGCAAGATATTAGCTGGATAGATGTTGCTGCAGAGCAACTTTGCTGTAACCTTGCAGGATCCCCAGTAGCCAAATTTGTGCCCTCTCAAGACTGGTACATCATTGCAGCACACATTAAACTGGTCACCTTCCAGGGCATCTCTCAGGATGAGAAGAAATGCATCACAGAGGGATTGGGTTGGAAGGGTCCTCAAAGATCACTGAATTCAAACACCCCTGCCATGGTCAGGGACTCCCTCCCCTTGACCAGGTTACTCCAAGCCCATCCAACTTGAGATATGTCAGGTTCTGGGACTTCTTCAGGGATTTTGTTCAGGTCGTCTTTGTCCCAAACAAAGTGTGTTTGGAATTGTCATGAGCACAGGAGAGCAGAGTCCTTGCATTTATGAAGCATCCTGAACATAGCTATGGTCAGGAAAGATGTAAAATCCGGGTAATCACCACAGCTAAATTCGCAGTCATCCATAGAAAGCAATGAAACTCCATGAAAAACGTTACTAATGCTTATTTACAACTCCAAAGGTGTGCTCTCCCTGAGTTGGTTGTTTATGAATACAGTAAATGTGGGAATATGAAAGAAATGTGCATACTTGATTTTAAATGCTTGGGAATTTTTATAAAAACCCTTAATCTGAGGTTTAGAAGAAGTGCAAGGTTAGTTTCTAGGATCCTTTTTTTCCTGGTTCATCCATCTTTCCATGCATCAGATTTGTTGGCTAATGCTGGCCAGGAACTCAAAGGAAAATGGACAGAGGGTGAAAGATTAGAGCAGTTTGATAAAGCCATTTTTGATGACTCAGAGATTTGAAATTACATGTGAATGTTTCTTGAACCCCAAATATCCCATGGCCTGACTTGTCTCTATATTTGAAGTAATTTATCTACACATCTTAGTGGTTCCCACGAGTCATATTGAACTTGATGTTCTAGCAGTATTTCCATGATAAACCCCAGGGCTTTAGAGAGCATCCATAAAAATTCACTCCAGGGAGAAACTTGGCATGCCACATCCTCCACCAGAAGCTATCTTCTTCTGCCTTAAATCAGGTATAAATCAGTTCAGCTGTTGGAACTTAGAAAAGTTACAAAAATAAGTTTAGTGATTTTGTATGGGTTTTTTCGGTTCTGAAACTCTGAGATATCATAGTTTAAACATCAGTAGTGGCTGTTCAAAGTCTTGTTGCTTTGACAGAACCTGCCTGTGCTAAGGAGTTCTCAATCTTAAAGCTAAGGAATTCCTGGATTTGGAGAAACTTTTTAACTACTGAAAGTGCTGAAATAAACCTTTTAAAAGAGACAGCTGTTGATTTTGTGGCAATGAAACAACTGATGCTAATTGTGTCTTACAATTCCAGAAGTATAGAAAATGTGAAACTCAAAGAGCAGCTGAAACACTTCACATTTGTCCCCAAAAACTCACAATATTCTTTATTTTTTGGTGAGATCAGTGAGATATTTTAATTCTGTTCTCCCACAGTTATTTGGAAAGAGGCAGAGGAGGCCCTTGTGATTTTGACTGTTTTTAAGAAAAAGAGAAAATTCTTTTGAGTCTCATCTTAAACTCGTGGCCACCCCATCCCTGGAAGTGTCCAAGGCCAG
Organism: Cisticola juncidis; assembly: GCA_013400215.1. Lineage (NCBI taxonomy): Eukaryota > Metazoa > Chordata > Aves > Passeriformes > Cisticolidae > Cisticola > Cisticola juncidis. The sequence continues at coordinate 1,859,886 of VXBR01002913.1, read as the reverse complement.
GCTGGATGGGGTTTAAAACAACCTGGTCTGGAGGAAGGTGTCTCTGCCCATGGCAGGGAGGGTGGAATGAGATGAACCAAAACCATTCTGTGATTCTGTGACTCCCTGAAGGAATTCTGAGAGCCTGTTAGACCATTAGCAATTTTACTTTTCAGGTTAATAAATTGGCTGGGGAGGTGCATGGCTGCTGTAATCTCAGCAGGACACTCTTGGTACAACATGGGAGTATTTTATCAGAAGTTAATCATATCAACATTGCACTTAATCTGTAGGAAATAGGAATTTAAAATAAAAACAAATGCTTTTATGTAAACTTTTCTCTAAAATAGACTACTTATGCCTATTTACATAATGAATCCATCACTAACCTCAGGAGATTAGACAATTAAGCACTGAACAACTTATATTTATTCATGTACTTTCAAGAATGAATTAATTATCCCTTCATGCACAAACTCAATGTTTTCCCTCTGATTAGTAGCAGGAGGACAGTGATGGGATTTTGTGATGGAAAGTGTGTTGCTTGTTTTCTTTCAAAAAATGGAAAACAAATTGATCATTAGGATAAAAAAGCTGTGTTTGGTTAAAAGCCAATATAAATGTTTTTTAGCAAATTTATTAGCAATGTGAATATCCTTGATACTAATCCATATGTGACAGCTGGCCTTCTTTTTTTAAATATGTATGATTTTGGGGAGGACTTTGTGTATAATTTAGATAATTGTTTAAGCAGCTGTTTGAACAGAGCTTGGATCTCCAGATGTGACATTTTCAGTGCAGGTGGCTCAGAATTACTCACCTAAAGGTTCTCTCAAGTCAGTTCTTGGGACCACTTCACCAAGCCAGGCAGGGTGACCCAGGGTCCCGGGTGGGCTCAGGAGGGGATTGAGGTGCCCTCTCAGATATGGCACCACCCTCCAAATCTGAGATTTAGGAGATCTGAATTTGATCTTCAGATGCTCTCAATCCATCTGCTGGAAATGATGCTCATCTTCCCCTGGGGCATTTCTTCACTGTTACAGAGGGGGACATGCAGGTATTTCATACAACCAGGACTATGTGGTCTGAGTGAAGGTGTAATCCCCTTAGAAGCTGGCCCAAAATCTGACATTAAATATTTTTTCCAAGCTATGCTTTATTTTCTGTGGCATATTCTCATTATATAAATAATTGACTACTCTGAGCAACCTGGTCTGTTGGAAGTTGTTCCTGCCCTTGGCAAGGGGTTGACAAGATGAGCTTCAAAGGTCTATTCCAACCCAAACCATTCTGTGAAATGTCAGCAATAGCATATTATGGACACAGTTGCTGAAGAGAAGTAAAAGGTATCATAATATTTAATTATTTCAATAGCTGTTTTTCTCTTACATTTGTTCTAAGTCATGGTGATGTGGACTAGATAGGGATGAGAGGTGGTGTTTTTACCACCACACCAGAGCTGAGTGTCATGGGGACTTGCACACATTTATTTTGAATTCCACAGTAAGACTGGGTTTAGCTTCAAATATAAGGCTGGGAGCTATCTCAGGGAGTCACAGCCTGTGGCCATCAAGAGTAATGACAGAAGAGTGCTTCAGGTGCTAAATTCTGCTAGATATATAAAAATGCCTTTTCATGACTTAAAAAACAGCATTAGTAATTTAGTAGAGAATTTACAATAAAATGCTTTCTGAAGTGGCCCACAAAAACTCCTGAGGATTTATAAACTACATTAAGAACCTGAATTATTGCAGTTTCAAAATAAAGCTGAGATATGAACATTTCTACTCAGCTGTATAAATAATTTTCTTGTTCACATTAATTAAGCCTGCAGTCCTTAGAAGTGCGTGTTTTTGAGGGACCCCAAGCTCCTGAGATGTCCCACAGTGACAGCTGGGCAGGGGTGGGTGACACCAAGGGTGGCTAGAGGCAGAGCAGTTCCTGCTTGTGTTGTTCACAGGTTATAAAGCCAGAAACCTCCTCCCAGTCACCTGCACTGAACTGATGTGGGAGCTGTAGGAATTCTCTGGGTTCATTAATTGTGAATAACTATAATCATGCTCATTAACAACTCTAAGGTCATTAATTAATAACATAACCAACTCTGGTAGCATGACTGGCTTTCCTCTAATTCTGAGTTGGCATTGAGAAAATGAAGTTTTTTTGCTGGGTGATGGATAATCCTTTCACCTGACTCTGGGCAGGTGAGAAGATGTCAAATGTGTCAAATGGGTAAGACCAGCTTGTTGAACCTTAATAACCAGAGAAATGTGATGGCATGGCAATGTTTCTTCTGGAGATAGTCCTAAAAGCAGCCACTGGGAGAGGCTTGCAAAGGCATGCAAACCCAGGGGAATTGGTCTACTGAGGTTATTATTAATTCATTTATTTAGTCTATAGAGTAGGGTAGAAACTAAATCAAATCCTAATTTGAGTAATTTATAAGCATATTATACCATATTTTACAGATTCAGACCCAGATTATGGATTCATTCAGGGTGTGAATCACCCTTCATTGCTTTTAGCTTCTCCCTGCTGTGACTAACCAGATGACATCCCACCCCAGTGTGTCCCCAGCAGTATCACCAGAGTCCCTGCTTGCCTGGCCAAACTTCACCTTCAGTTGCTTGTATAGAAATGGATCTCACAATCATTTTAAAATCAATTAGCTGAGGTTGACTCAGTTTTAAGAGAGTCTAAAATTTCTCCAAACTCTATACAAAGCCAAATACAGCTGAGCAAAATTATTGGTGAAAAGAGTAATAATAAAAGGTATATTCTCTATGGGAATACAGCTAGAAAGCAGAACTCAAAGTACTGCTCAACTCATTACAGAAGTAGATGTGCTGACTCTGGCAAGTCAAGGCAGAACCCTGAAGGGGGAAGGAAAAGATCATGGTGTGCTTTGTTTGGGACAAATCATGCAGGACCATACATTCCTGTGTGAGTCTGTGCAAAACTATGATCTAGTAATGTTACTGAGAGATGTGGTTGTTGCTAATTTTGGCCATAGCTGAAAAGGAATATATATTGAGCTCTATAATCAATAAACTGGCTTCATGCATGCAAAACATGGAGACCCCATCTTTTCAATTGCCAACAACCTGTTTTTAACTATGTTCTATTAATTGTTTTTATTTTCTTGATTCAGCTAGCTCCTCACCTGAAAGTGTGTTCAGCTAGAGAGCTCTTTTATCTGTTGAAACAAAAGTTAAAATCACCACTGACCTTCATGGCCACAAGGCAATAAACAGATTTTACTAATGCAGTGCATAAACACAGCTGTAGGACTTGGGGAATTAAGTAGACACTAAAGTTTCCATCCTGTTAAATCACCCCTGACTTGAACCATTGCTGGAGAAACACGATGTATTTAGGGCTGTGTTACCCATGCTTCAGTTCACAAACAACAGGTCTCTGCATTAATTTGGGCGCAAGAATCAGTGCTGGAGACTTTGTTTGAAAGTCATTCACCAGCTGGAACATCAAACAAGGCTTTGTTTTGGTTCATTGTCTTCCTTCTGAGGATGAGTTACAGGATTTGAAAGGTATTGCCTTGTCTCATAAGCAGGATCTAAGCAATAGAACAAGAGTAGATTAAATATTATGGGGAAATTCTTCCCTGTGAGGGTGATGAGCCCCTGGCACAGGACTTCCCAGAGAAGGAATGGATGTCCCATCCCTGAAAATATTCCAGACCAGGCTGGATGGGGCTTGGGAGGAACCTGGTTTAGTGGAAGGTGTCCCTGACCACAGCAAGGGATTGGAGTGAGATGATCTTCCAACCCAAACTATTCTGCAATTCTATGATAATCTGTTTCAGCAAGGCGAGATATCCATGAACAATGATTAAAGGCTACAATGCATTAAAATGTGTATTTTCTTTAGATTTAAGGGAAGAGATCTAATTAATGATATTAAGCACCAGTAAAAGTGTGAAATCTGTTTCTCTAGGTAGTGCAGCACCAGCAAAGGCAGGTGCCCAACATTGCTATGTAAATTATCTCCATGCAATGCTACATCAATGAGATTTTCTCCACAGTTGTTTGTTCCAGGTTGCTCCCTGTAATGACCTCAATTATACATGTCTTCATTGTGAAATTATGATTGCCTTTGGTGGGCTGCAAATGACAGCAGAGAAAAAGATTTCCATGATAAACCAGCACAACAGGTAATACCTGCTGCATTAGTATGCAGAGCTTGTGAAGGTGCAGTGTAGCTCCAGCTTAGCACCTTAAATAGCACTGGAGAGGAGGAGGGACAGAGGAAAATGTTCAGCAATATCTAGACACTTTTTTACAAGGTAAGGAATTACTAAGACTTCACATTCTCACATGTCACTGTGGGACCTGGTATTGCAAGAAATTTCATGTAAGAACATCAAGATGGTGATGGATGGGTCACCAAAGGTGCTCAGTGCTTCAGGCTGAATATCCTACCAGGCAGGAGAGGTGGGAGGGGATGGACAGGAGTGGTGCCTGCCCTGAATAACCCCTTGACACTAACCCCCAGCCCAGAGGGAGGAATCCCCTTACCCTCCTTAATATGGCACTGCCCTAATTCCTGAACCACACAATGTTCAGGCACTGCCATTATCAGTGGAGAGTTTGTGATGTCCTGTTGCCTTTTACTGACCTGGATTTTGTTCCACATTTGGTGTCTTTCATCTACATGATCAGGGACTAGTTCTGGTCCTCTGATGCACAGGTAAATGCTTACACCAATTCCTTTTTAAGGAATTTTTTTTACAAAGGCTTTACCCCTGTCTGGAACCATTAAAAAATGAGTGAAAAATGATAGTACTCTGTTCTCTGATGATAGCATCTTTCTCTGATGGCAGAATAGTTGGCAGGAACTTATTTCCAGCTGGAATAATCTGAGGAGCTACTTCAGCTGAAATCCTAGAGATGAGTATCAGGTTTGACACAACTTATTAACTATGGTCAGCAAGGACTGATACTATGAATACGCTGAAGACTGATACTATCCATAAGTTGAACCTATGGAATGTAGAAAAATGGTTTGTGTGCATCATACTGAAGGATTTCCAAATGAATATAGCATTGCTTGATTTTAGGACCAAATTCCATTCCAGCTTATGTTCTTCTGCAAATGAGCACCCTTTAAATATTGTCTATTTGTTCTGTTCAGTTTTATACCCATGGTAAAAATCCTTTTATCTCCTAAAGGCTTTTAAAAATAAAATGAACAGTGTTCAATACTTAATCTAGAAGCTCTACACAAAATCATTATAGTGACTTGAATAATTTTTACACATAAACCAATAGCAGCAGTGTCTAAGCTCTGTAACTTAATACAATGTTGAGTCTTTTAAAAGAGTTTGAAAATGCTCAGCCCTTGTGTCATCTTAGGGAATCCTGTTTCCTCCCCAGTACACCTGCTTGTATAAGGAAATCTTTTCTATTGAAAACAAAAAGGCAATAAACCACACAAAGTAATTCTGTATTAGCAGAAAGGCTTTTAGATGTTAATAATATTGAGTCCCTCAAATGTCCTGGTAATAAGATGCTGTCAAATATACTCCATAGAAATACTCTAAAAAGCAATGTATTGTTAAAGTGGTCTGTGCTAATTACATGCTCTAACATAAAAAACTCATCCCTTGGCCCCATATGGTTCATCCAAGAATGGCAGCTGTGCAAGGAGTCTTCTTAATTAAAAGTTAATGTATTTTTCATTACTGTGCTTCTAAAAAGGAAAAGCCAGAGCCTCTTTAGCAATTGTTTGTAAGATGGGCAGGAAGCTTTAAATTCCACTGCAAGAGGGCACTGAAAAAACATTGCTGAAGAAGGAGCTTATGGAAGCTCAGTGTGAGCCAGGGAACTCAAGACACCATGAAAAACAGCAGAGAGAATTAAGGAAAACAGCAGTAAGATGAAAAAACAATTCTCTTGTAAATGAATGGCCCTCTATTTCATTTCTCCTCAAGAAGAGATGTCCTCATTAGCCCTACTGCATGCTACAAATTATTGTAATTATCAGTTCTTTATCCTGTCAAGTGCACTCCAAATATTTTATTCATTGAAAGAAGCTCTTCATTATGGAGAAAATAACTACATTATTAGCCCCTATGTGCTGTTTACATGCTTCAGGCAGCTGGCTGAGGGTAGTGGGATGGACTCTGCATCCCTGGAAGTGTTCAAGGCCAGGTTGGATGGGGCTTGGAGCAGCCTGGTCTAGTGAAACCCCCCCTCCCCATGGCAGGGGTTGCAACGATGGTCATTTATGTCCCTTCCAACCCAAACCATTCAGTGATTCCCTGGGACATCCCTATTCCAATGGCCCACTGCCCATGCATTGCCACATCCCTGATTTCTTCCAGCAGGTACCTAAAGCAGGTACCTAAGTGTGATTTAGTTGTGTGTTATGTCTTCCCAGCTTAGTTGCTAACCTGCACAGGGATCTTGAGTGGGTAATGTTCTCCTCTCCCAATTCATCTCCCCTTTTGATTTTTAAAGTTTGATAATTGGACTGTGTTAGTCTTCTCATGTAATGCCTCTGGGAGCCACCATAACACAAATTGTAGCACCACGTTGGTCAAACATTCCTAATTTTGATCAAACATCTATCAAAACTATGGTTTCCTTTTATTTAAAATAGCTTGTACTCTTCCTGAAATAGCACTGGGAATTTTAAATGGGAGAAATGCTCTCTGCTGGCAGACACAAACAATGCTGTATGGACCCTGCAACCCAAAGTCAGCCTCAGATCCACGGTGGTGAATTCACTTTGTGACACATTAGCTTCTCACTCAGGTGGGAGAAGCAGAAGAGAAGGGCTGTCAAGCTGTTGGAGTACATTTTCATAAGCAAATTTTGCACTAATTCTTCACAATCAGTTGCTGTACAGAGCACTGAGTCTGTCCAGGTTGCCCAAGGCTGCTGAAATAGACTGAGTATTTTAGTGACAGATTTAAGAGGTTTGCTACTCAAGAGATGTTAAAGCATTTTTTCAGTTAGACAATACATGGAAAATTGTGCTTGCAAATTTTTATTCCATGCAAGTGACATTAATCTCTTGTGTGGATTGTAATGTGGGATGTGAGTTGTGAGGTAACTGGGCAGGATAAAGAGTAACTTTACTAGTTGATGGGAGGGATTAACCTTACCCCTGTATGTCATTTTACAGTGTCAGCACTGCTTGAAGTGCTTTTTCCCAAAGCACATGTCCTTGGGTGAGGGAGCATCAGTCTCTTTCATCTATGTTTTGCTGCTTTATTGACAGTGGACATGAGGAAGGAGGAGCCTTGGTGCTGGGAGAGGTTGTTTCATTCCCCAGCCCAGGTTTTGGAGTTGGCTGAAGCAAAGTAGCACCAGCTGTGAGCACTCCCTGTTCTTCTCAATGGGCCATTACCTTGAAAGACCAATTTTCATCATTTGCATGCAGTATAGTTTTCTTATTGCAGAGCTTGGGAATGAGAGGAAGCAAAAGCCATTGTGTGAATTACACAGCAGTGGCTACAGGAGCTTGGACAGTGTTGCCTGACATCCCAGTCACTGTCTCACTGCTGCCAAAATGTTCCATAATGGCAGTCTGAACCCAGGGTAGTTCTGGTATCAGGTCTGACCTTTCTGTGTGACCACACATGGCAAAAGATGCAGCCACATCTCATGTCTTTGGCCAGAAGGAAACAATGTGGCATAGTGTGGTTTCAGAGAGCTGGTGGTGAGGTTTTGCTTAAGGTCTGCTGCCTCAGGAGTTTCTTTTGTGTGGCACACATAAGTCAAAACAACTACGGTTTTAATTTAAATAAAATATTACAAAGCTTTTATTTTTTAAGGCATCTGTATCTCAGGTGCCATATGTGCCTGTTTGGTAAACAAGTTTTCATGCGTGGTGACTTGCAGTGTTTGGGTAATTTGGAACTAGGTTTATCTATATTTCAGTGGCAGCAGTCTGACCTTAATTCTTCTTCTTCAAGGAATAAACATGACTCATTCTTGCACCTTTTAAAAGGACTTTGAGAGGAGTGTTCTAGAGAAACAAGCCCAGATCATCTCCAGCCAGAGAGCCTTTGCTTGTGCTCCTGTTGCTGACTGCTTTGTGTAAACTCCTGCGCCAGGCTGGCCAGCTGACCATCTTAATGCCCTCATGCCACAGCTGTGTCAGGAAAGGGATTAGGGGAGTTTCACTGAGACAGATTCAATTTGTCTCTTAATTGGCTTTATGGTTTATGGGGGTTTTTTTTGTATAGCATAGGTACTCCAAAGTTATTCCCAGAACAAGAAGGGATGTCAGAGAGCGGAGAAGTGGAGCAGCTTCCCAGTGTGGTGTTTGATGTTGATGCTGATGTTGAGGTTGAGGTTGATGTTGACATTGACATTGATGTTGATGCTGATGTTGATGCTGATGTTGATGCTGATGTTGATGCTGATGTTGATGCTGATGTTGATGCTGATGTTGATGCTGATGTTGATGCTGATGTTGATGCTGATGTTGATGCTGATGTTGATGCTGATGTTGATGCTGATGTTGATGCTGATGTTGATGCTGATGTTGATGCTGATGTTGATGCTGATGTTGATGCTGATGTTGATGCTGATGTTGATGCTGATGTTGATGCTGATGTTGATGTGGATGTTGATGTTGATGCTGATGCTGATGTTGG